>VBSM01000361.1:49315391-49420765 GCA_008086735.1 Cheirogaleus medius
TTGATTTTTCCTTGCTGATTTTCCTGAGTTCTAAATAGATTCTAGTTATCGGATAACGACACGCCCTGTTTAGTCTCTGAGGCAGTAGGTGGTGTTTTTGGGTGAGATTCGACCACACTCTGTATGATGAGTCAGTAGATGCCATAAAAGTGTGTGCAGAATGTCCTTCCTGTCAGTAGGTGGTGCTTACTTGGAGGAGCAGGCTACACTGCTGTTTTTGGGTCCTGAAATTAGCTATTGTTCCTCTGGAGAGGCACTCTTGTGTCTCAGGTGTTGAGTGGGGCCCTGGGACTTCCATGTGTGTCCTTATTCTCCACTTCTGTGAGGGCTGGTCTGGGAGTGAGTCTGGGTGGAACTGTTTTGGGAAAGCCTGCCCTCAAGCACCACAAATGCTCTTAGCAAGGGTCAACTTCCTATTTTCTGTTTCTGGGCAAAGCTGTCAGGGAGGGGCTGGGATGGCCCCACTCAGTCAGAAAGTCTGCATGTGGGGGTTGGGCTGTCTGAGACCTGCAGTCTGGAGCAGGCCTCGCTCCTTTCCACCCTTCCCATCTCCACGGCTTCTCCTGGACCTCTGCCTGTAGGCCAGACATCATGCCACCAGGTCTCCCCTGGCTGTGATGCAGGCCGGGAGGTTCCCTGCACAAGGTCACTGCCTGGGCTGGGCACACGGCCTCCCTTGGGGAGCAGGGTTGCCCTCAAGCATGCCGATCTGCATCTGAAGTCACACACACCTTAGTAGGCTGGTTCCGAATATCCCTTCTGTGCCCCAGGCAATGCGAGACCTGGGTGCACAGGATCTGGTCCGTAGGTCTGACCTCTGGGCCCTGGAGTTCAACACCTGACCCCACCAGGGAGAGGAGTGCCAGTCCTAATTCTCCCACAGGGAGCCCAAGCTGAGTCAATGTGTCTCAGCCTCAGGGTCTGCCCTGTTCTCCTGGAATCACCAGGCCAGCAGCACTTGGGAGGGCTGGAGGGTAGGGAGCTCCCTGAGTTCCCCTTAGTCAGCTGTAGGGCCCCAAAAGAGAAGGTCCAGTTTCCTTGAGATGCCTCCGGCTGGTGGCTATATTGTCTCTCTAGGTAGCTGCGGATAGGGACGGGGGAGGGGAGAGTATAGCAATATGGCTCCTGCCGCGTGGCTCATTTCTGTGCACATGGAGGTGCGTGAGGGAGTTGGGTTCCTGGTGCCGCATCCACTACAGGCTTACTGCTCACTGGTGGTGGCTGTCTCTGCGCTGGTGTCCACAGGTCTGTCCAACTGCTGGGGAGTCCACCAGCAGTCCGAGATGCAAGGGAGGGGAACGTTAACCTCTCCACCTACCCTTGCGCTGGTCTCCAAGCTGCTTGGGATGTCTCTCCTTCCAGTTCTCCTTGGCAACCTCCTCCCGTGGAGTCTTCCATAGTCTCCGGTACCCCTCCTTCCGACTCCCGTCCCATGTATGATCATCTGCTTGCTTCTCTCTTCTAATTTCTTCTAGAAGCTGTCTTTTCTGCAGAGACACTCTGTCTGGCAGTGTTTCTGGTCTGCCATCTTGCTCTGCCCTCCTAATATAAGCAATTAATACTACACATTTCTAGCACTACTTTAGCAATATCATCAATTTTTGATATGTTTTGATTTTCATTCAAATCAAAATATTTGTAATTTACTTTGTTCTTTTTATGTATCCCATCAATCATTTAAAATATTTCTTATGTAATTTTTAGATATAAAAATATTTTTGTGACATTGTTCTCCCATATATTCTTTCTTTACTTTTACGATTGTTAAGGAACTTATCTTGCATGGTTTTGCATCTTTAAAATTTGTTGAAGTTTACTTCATGGCCCTACATATGGCTCTATCTTTGTAGTACTTCAAGTTCCCTTTGAAAACATTTTGTATTTTGTTGTTTTGGGGTAGTGTGTCCTAAAACTGGCAATTCGGTCAAGTGGTTGGATGATGTGGTTTAGGTCTAATTTTTCCTATATTTGTCTAATACTTACTAAAAAAGAACTGTTTAGGTCTCCAAATATAACCAACTAATCTTTTTCCTACAACCCTACTTGGAGCCAATATAATTTCTCATTTGGATTATTTCATAAGTCTCCTAGCTGCTCTTTCTTTACCCTGTCCCACTGCATTCTAATTTCAACACAGCCACCAAAGTGATTTTTTTTAAAACTCAATATAAATTATATCATTCTTCTGTTCAAAAACCACCAGGGGTTCCCCATCATGCACAAAGTAAAATTCAAAGTCCTCAGTAGCTTACAAAGCCATGATCTGATAGCCTATTAACTTTCTGGCAGCTTCTAGTATTCTTTCTTGTGCCTCAGTGACCGTCTTACTGTTCCAGGACTGTGCAAGGCACCTGCCCATCTGAAGCCCTTTTTACTGGCTATCTACTTAGCCTGGAGACCTCTTCCTTGAGCTTAACTCCCTTAAGTCCTTTACTTCTGTGCTTAAATATCTCCTTTCTCATGAGCCCTACTTTGACCACTTCATTTTGTATTTCAGTCTCTCTACTTTCCTGTGACCCTCATAATTTTCCATTGCCTACGTTTCTTTATTCCCTTTTCCATAGTATTTAATTCTTCTAACACATGGGCAAGAATCCTTTACTTGTCTGTTCCCTTATATACCCCAAATACCTATAGCAGTGTCTAACACAAAGTAAGTGCTATCTAAATAGGTGCTGAATGAGTGAATTTATTAATGAAGAAAAAGAAAAGTGGCAGAAAACTAAAACAAAAATAAACATTTAAATAAAACCGAAAATCAAACCTGAGAGTATCAGCAGGGCCTGTAAGCAAAATACTCGGAAATTTTTATTAAATTGAGAAAAATAAAACCACTAACTTAGAGAAAGCAGACATAGTTCAAAGAAACAAGTACTCTGAATCAGACAATTGGCATTTAGATCCAGTTCTACACTATCCTATGATGTGCCCTTTAGAATCTCATGTACTAACCCAGGTTCTCACAATGTCACATCTTTAAGATAACCTCTAAATTCCATGTAGGCACCTTCCTATGGAATTATATTTTACCTTATTGGAAAAAAATTTTTTTTCATATCACACTGGTTCTATATGGAGTCTTTCCCAAAAATTTACTGGAGGAAATAACATTTCAAACACAGAAACTGTAATTTTCCAGTGCGATTCTACTTTCTTTTTTCTGCATGTCTTTAAAACATTTTTCCACCTTTCCATCTTTTTTTGTTAGAGAAAAAAATCAATAGTGGGGGGAAATGATTTCAATGCTTACTATGTAATGGAGAATAAGTCAAATCAAGTTTTAAATGCTTCACACACAGACATTTTCTTTTGGACAAATTAATTCCTTTCTTGACCAAAATCTGACTATCAATTTTTCTCTTTCAAACATGACATGTTTTGATTTTCAAATAAGATGAAATATCCCAAATGGCTCCACCATTCTCAACTTAAGCAAGCAATTCAGCATTTTATGACTATCTGCCTCTTGTCCACTCTTAAAAATAAAAAATAAAAAAATTGACAAAATAAAGAGTAAAATCAGAAGTTTAAACAATGTTCTTTGTTCTGTTTTTAGATGTTCTCAGATAATTCATGTATCATTTTGTTTTATTTCAGCAAATGCCTATATAGCTTATCTGGAGAAACACTTTGTACCAGAAATAGTTTATGTTCAAGAAGCATACAGTATGTTAAAAGATTAAAGATTAATGAAGTCTGACTGAACAGGATATCTAATTATGAATTTGATCTTTAAAAGCTGTACTTCAATTTCCATATTGTATAATGTATATTTGCTTTCTTTCAGGAATAAAATATGTCATCCTGTAAATAGATAATTTTCAGAGATCTTTATTGTAAGTATCCAACAAGACAAGAAAAATATGCATAACTAAATTATATTAGAAAAATTCAATATAATACTAGTTATAGTTGATTATTATTCCCTTTATAAAACTGTCTCTAAACTTAGAAATAACTATTTAGATATGAAAGAATGAAGAAGTAAGAATAGTTTTTTTCAGATATTATCATCTTGACAACTACATGGTAGCTATCTTATTCTATTTAACTAAGTTAAAGACAAAAAATACATAAAATTATTAAACAAGCCTCCAAAGAGAAACTTCTTACTATCACAAAGGAAAAAAAATCTCTGAGCTTTCTCTTCAAATGTATTCCTTAAAATTCAAAGCAAATTCCAAAGCTGAAGATTATATAATATGTACAGAAAATCTTGGTTGTCAGGAATACTTTAAAAATTTGGCTAATATGGTTAACAAAAGCCCATGAATAACTAAGAATTAACTCTCCAATCATTTCAGGTCAATCCTCATTATTTTAAAACCTTTCTAAAATGCATTAGTCTTTTTGCTCACCTTTACAAGTTCATGAGTCTGAAGATAATTGAATCTGTGATAATTCAGACTTTGCAATGCCTCAGGCTCATCATCCTAAGCATCAATTCTCATTGTATAGTGATGGAATTGAAATTATAGAGGGTGTACAGGATATTGGCCTTAGTCCCTACTGACCTAAAGATAAGGCCTAGAATGTTTTAACTTTTGAATATATCTCAAGACCCAGTTATTAATTTATTATTTACCTGCATATCCCAAGTGTGAAAAGGAGTCAATGCCAAATGCAGCCCCTTGACAAAATTCCAACTTCACAGAATGAATCCCCCTATTAAAAGGATTTGTTCTGGAAAATTTGGATTCAGTGAAAAGGCCACGCTCAAGGATCCAGAAGGCCACATGTGGCTCCAAGGCTGCAGGTACCCCACTCCTGGATGCAACTATAAATCCTAAGCACAAGGCATAGAATAGCATTCTGAGAATTCAGAAGAGTAAATGGTAGCAAGTGCATTGGAGAAGAGACCAGAATTCGAACTTTCACTAAACTAGTGTAGAGTTCACCATTCTTATTTTCCACTATTGCCTGCCCGGACTCAGAGGCAAATTGAAATACATTGTGTTTACCACGTGTGATCAGAAATAGATCTAAAAAATGCTCTATCATTCTGGGCCAAGGAGTATGAAAGAGTAGCACTAGTCCTAATGAAAGTAGGAAAAGGGAAAGTCAGGAACAAAAATAGAGGGGACAAAAAGATGACAAATATTAAAATGTTATAAACCTAAATGAAATATATCAATAATCTTATTAAATTCAGATGTTATAAACACATAAATTACAAAGACAAAGATTGTCTTAATTGGAAAAAAAACTATATGTTGCATACAGAAACCTATTTTAAATATAATGATATAAGAAGATTAAAACAATGGAAAATATATACAGTTGACCTTCCATATCTGTAGGTTCTGCATCTGTGAATTCAAACAATATAAGCACCAAAAATATTAAAGAAAAAAATATTTCTGTACTGAACTGTGCAGATGTTTTTCTTTTCATTATTCCCTAAACAATAAAGTTTAATAGCTATTTACATAGCATTTACATTGTATTAGGTATAATAATCTAGAGATGTAATAATCTAGAGATAATTTAAAGTGTAGGGGAGGATGTATGTAGGTTATATGCAAATACTACGCTGTTTTATATGAGAGACTTGTGCATCGGTGGATTTTTGTATCTGTGGGAGGTCCTGGAATGAATCCCATAATACTGAAGGATGATTGCAGGTCAAAGGAGTGTTGGAAGTGTTAATATCGTTAGGTAAATGGAATAATAGCACTAAGGTAAATGGAGACATTGCATAATGGTAAAAGAGTAAATTCATCAAAAGGACATAAAAATCCTAAATGCCTAGAGACCAAAATCAGAGTTTAAAAACATTGGAAACAGACACTTACAGCACTAAATGGAGAACAAAGCTTTATTTGTAGTGTACATTTAATAACTATTACCTCAATATGATGATACATTTCTGGAAATATAATCTTAATAATATTAAATGTAGAGGCTTAAATAGTGGGCCAATATTAGATTTTTAAAATAATCTTAAGAATTTATAGACTTTATACTCTCAGAAATTTCATAAAAAGAAAATGAAAAGCCTGATTTATTTGCTATGTGAAAATGGACAATGGATAATTTAGGCACTTAGTAAAAAAAGGAATAAAAAATTACTGGAATATAAAAATAATCTTAATAAGTTATATCTATTAGGAAAATAAACAGCAATATAAAGAAGGCCTAGTATCAGCTTGCTTCAAAATGAATTTTTTTGAAAAAAAAAAAAACCAATTTTTAAATAAAATTGACCACAAGGGGAATTTGAATGTTTGGTTAAAGTTGGTTTGGAATGTTCACTCAAGAGAAGAGAAGTCTAAAAAGACAAACCAGGCATTTACTCATTCAGTCAACAAATATTTATTTGGTTTCTATTATGTTTCAAGTACTGTTTTAGGAACTCCAGATAAAGAGATTGGAAAAGAAATGACAATGTGTCTCTTCTCTTCGAGTGTATAGTCTAAAATCAGAATAAATGAATTAAACAAAATGAGTGCTTTGAAGAAAAATAAATCAAGGTAAGTCAATAGCAAGTCACAGAAAGCAGTGGTTAGACGTTTCTCTAGTAAGAGCTAATTTGAGAAGGGACCTAAGGGAAGTGAAGAGTATGGAAAAGAAAGAGCAAAGACCTTGAGGTGAGAACTTGCTTGGCATGTTCAAGGACCAGCAAGACAGCCATTGTGGCTGGGGCACAGTGAACCACGGTGGGAATGGAAGATGTGGACCTAATGAAGGAGCTGAGGTGGAAGTGGGGCAGGTCATGAAAAGACTTGTGGTCTATATCAAGGATTTTGGTGTTTATCATGTGAGGAAAGGCATTGTAAGATTTTGAGTTTAGAAATAGCTTGATTTATGTTTTAATGGATAAAGCAACTTGCTGTGGAGGCAAGATTAAGGTGAGTTGGGGTGTGATTGGGGGCAAAAACCTACCGAGAAAGCTACTGAATTGGCTTTGGAAAAGGTGATGGACATATGGACTAAAGGTAGAGGTGGTGAGATTGGCTCTGGAAATATAAGGACTTTTTTGAGGAGAAAATTATAAACATTTTCTGTGCCCTAGGAAGAGTGAATAAAGTAAGTAAAAATAAACACATTTAATTGAATCTGAAAATTAATTTCTTGACCAGAATTGTAGCCTGAACAAAAAAATAGATTTGTCACAGAGGTTTGGATATTTCCATATTCAAAGATCATTTAAAAGTAGCACTCTCCTTTCTCTTTTTCCCAGAATAAACATTCATATGTTCACAGAGCCTTCTGAATAGGATGAGCTTTCAGCTCTGGGAGTGTCTTTCTCATTGTTTCTCACCTAAAAAAAAAAAAAAAAAAAATGAATGGACGGGCGTGTGGCTGATCTGTAATCCCAGCATTTTGGGAGGCCTAGGCAGGAGGATTGTTTGAGGTTAAGAGTTTTAGACCAGCCTGGACAACATATCTGTGTCTACAAATAGTAAAACAAACAAACAAAAAAATGTAGGCAGGCTTAGTGGTGCATGCCTACAGTCCCAAGCTATTAATACTTAGCAGGCTGAGGGGGGTGATCGCTTGAGCACAGGAATTTAAGATTACAGTAAGCTATGATCAGGCCACTGCACTCTAGTCTGGGTGACAGAGAGAGACTATGTCTCAAAAAAAATCTATATCTATATCTAATTAAGGAAATTTTTTTTTATAAAACCTTTATGGAGGTATTGAGAAAATAAACATAACATTCTCCATGAAACATTTAAAATATTTATATATTTTACATATACATATGATATCTGACTTACAATAGTAAGACTTAAGATATTTCTACTTTATGATGATGCAAAAGCAATACTCATTCACTATTCTCCTTGACTTACAATGGGATTATGTCCTAATAAACCCATTGTAAATTGAAAATATCGTTGTCAACAGGGGGGCATTCTTGACTTACATTGTTTTCAAATTATGATGGGTTTATTGGGACATAAGCCCATAATAAGTTAAGGAGCATTTGTATATTTTTATATAATTATTTCTATATTTATTTTATTTATAAAATGATATATACTTTATTTTACATATATATTTCCATAAATAGTTAAAATAAAAATTACATAGAGATTTATATACCATATTCATACTTATGTACAGCTAGAGTCATATATAAATATAAATAAATAACATAGACAGACATATTTATAAAAATGTATATATAATATGCCTCATATATTATGTATGTTAAGTATATAGGCATACATTATTTTATTGTATTTTGCTTTATTGTACTTTACAAATATTGCAGTTTTTACAAAGTGAAGGTTTGTGGAAACACATGTATTAAGCAAGTCTACCACTGCCATTTTTCTAACAGCATGCGCTAACTTTGTTTCTCTTTTACATTTTGATAATTCACACAATAGTTCAAACTTTTTCATTATTATTATATCTTTTTTGGTGATCTGTTATTGGTGATCTTTGATGTTACTATTGTAATTGTTTTGGGGCACCAGGAACTGTGCCTATATAAGAAGGAGAGCTTAATCGATAAATGTTGTGTGTATGTTCTTACTGCTCCACCAACCGCCTCTTTCCCCTATCTCTCTCCTTCTGCTCGGGCCTCCCTATTCCCTGAGACACAACGATGAGATGTTCTGGCAGGAAATTAGACACTTGGAAGTAGAAACAATAGTACCTCTCTCTTCCTGCTTCAAGGGTATCTGGAGAAGTGGCCATCTTTCCTCAGTTGTTCTAACAATCTCCAGGAAAGCCTGCCCTTCATGGTTCAAGCTCTAGCCAGAGGTTCCTGCTCTTGGCTTCTGGCAGCTTCATCTCTCCATTATACGTTCAGACTTAAGGGTGGGAGAGGTTTCTTGTAATATTAAATTCTGAATTGTTTCGCTGACTTTTTAGTTCTTTGATACCTTAGAAACTAGCAGTACTATCTATTATATGTTACCTACTTTCTCCATTGTTATAAATGATATCGTGATTATCATAAGCTCAGCTTCAAACACAGAGGTTGTCCATGCATGCCAGTCCCTAATTCCACTGCAGGAGGAACTGAAGTAACAGGTATATGTGGGAGGAGCTAAAGTAACATGTAGCAATAGTTCAAGAAATCAAAGAATTTATAATATAATTCACTTTATATAAATGATGTTTGATATTTCTAAATACCCTGCAATATGCTTATTAAAATCTTATTTTGCTAATATCTAAACTCAATAATGGTAAATGAGCATCTAAGATCAGACAGCAAGTAGATGGAAAAGTTGTTATTTAAAACAATTTCTTTCCAGTTCATATCATTTTATTTACAACATAAACAAATTAATGAAACCAATTAGGTAATAATATTTTCATAAACTATAATTATTTTTGTAAACACACTTGACATACAGAGATGGCAGTAACATCCATGATGACTCTTTATTTAATCAGCTACTTAGAAATCATTCAGGCTCTTTAACTTTATGGCCACATGTATACTGAGTAAAAATTAGCAAAAATCTCTAGCGCTCTAATATCTTCTTCCCCTCCTCAAGAGAGGCAATAAAAATACTACAAATTCCAAAAGCAGATTCACAGTTTCATTGTTAAATATCTAAGAAAAATATACACATTCTATTATATACTTTTTAAATTTATATATTCAAAAAATTACCATTTCCACTAAATATCAATAGGCTTTCTTGAAAAAAAGATCCACACTTATAAGAAATTATACGAAAATTGAGAATTTGAACTGATGCTTGAAATTTAGAATGCCTATTAATATTTATTAAAAACTCAAGAATTCAGAAAAATCATATTTACTTTTATTCATCATTGAATTGAATGAATATCTCCGAAAGTGTATGTGCATACATCCACACATAAACATGAAGGTATATATTAATAGAACATTGAACTTGAAAGTTAGGAAAGATGTTAATCCCCTCTATACATAATAGAACTGTGTCCTAACTTAAAGAAATTTAATGAAATTTCCTCAGTCATGCTCTTAATTTTTGACAGTACCAGAATTATAACTCAAATATAAGCACATTCACATTCAGTTTATCACTGGGTAAGTCAGCTATGGGTCGGACAAAGAACATGATATTTTGATGAATACAAGTCAAGTCATGCTTTGCTTTCACAATTTACTAAATAAGCCAATTTTTCCCATCTCTAACATGAGAATGATAATAATAATATATGCACTAATTACTTCACAGTGTCAGTGTTGTGCAGAAGGTCAAATAAGTAAATGCCTTTAAAAGCAACCATGCACTATCATTTTAATGAAGTTGGAAAGACAATACAGTCAAAATAAGAGCATTAAATTCTCAACTATTTTTACTTAATATCATAACTTCAGAGTTTCTGTTCCAAATAAAATAGAAAGTGCCAAAAATTAACTGAGATTTAGGCAAAATAGTTTTAAATTTTAGCATTTAAGGGTTTTGTTTGTTTTTGATCCTCATTTATATTTGAATTAACTGAATATTTGTTTAAGTTCTTTGCCATTTGGAGACAAAATAAAATATGAAATATTTATATTAGATTAAATGAACAATGAATTTAAAGAGTGTTTCATTACATTCAAAAATAGAAAAATACATAACTCTCTTCTTATATCTATTTGACAATTTTCTGTTGGCATTTTTCTCAATAAACTATCATTTTTAGTTTAATGACCAATTTAACGTGAATACATGATACATCCTGTCAACTGTGTCAAACTCAGTACTCAAAAGATCCAGAAAGGGCATTTTAACTATAAAGTAGTCGATTCTAGAGTTGTGTATAGATATGGCCTCGGAATATTAACTCTCTTATCCATTGGAACCATTTTATATATACTGATGGGAGGATGTCATTTCATGATTCATTCAACTCTCAGTTACCCTTGGAAATAGAAAATAGCAGATCTGGATGAATAAAATTCTTAAATAATCTCTGATCTTACTGCAATCATTAACGTTCACATCCCTAACTAACTTCTGGCCAAAGGTTCCATGAAATAAGCAAATGAAAGATTTTAGACTTATCTCAAACTTGTTTTCTTTTCTACTAGCCATGAGGTGGAGTTGATAAATGATGAAGAGATAAATGATAAAAAGTTAGAAAGCCAAATGGAAAAGAAGAGCAGGAAAAATAGTTGACTGTATTGTGGGAAAATGTTGAAATGTTTCATTTTCACATTAATTTTGGAGTATTTTTATTTTACTCAAATTATTTGCATAAACACCACATATATCTTAGCCAATCAGAGAATAATTTAGAAAATGCTCAAGGCAACAGTATACAGTGAAAATATCACTACACATTACACCAAATCAAAATACTTTAGTCAGTTGTTTAATAGCATAGGGATAAATTTCCTAATCTGTTGAAGGAAGATATTGGTCTAGATGACTTTCAATTTTGCTCTGACGAAAACTCTATTATTTTAACCTACGTACAAAATATTTTGTTGGACATTCTAGGAGATTCAGGATATTTGAGATACGGTCCCTAATCTCAAGAAACTTGCAAATTAAAATAGATATATTCACAAGAAATAGTCTCTGGTCAAATAAAGAAATATGCGCAAACAAAAACTATGCACATGCATATGTATATATAATGTATATACATAAATATATAATGTACATATTTAATGTATATATGTAAATATATAATGTATATATTTAATATTTTATTGTAAAATTTAATGTTTTATTGTACACATATAATGTATAAGACTCATGCTATATATATTTACACCAGGGGAGGCCTGAAAAAGCTTAATGTAAGTTGCTATTTTATCTGTGTTTAAAAGTACAAGTATGATTTTTTTATAGCTGGATACGCAACGTAAATGGCATTCAAAACAAGAATGAACAATGATAGGCAATGATGAAAGGGGCTGGTGTACCTAGCTGATAAATGGTAATGAAATGCCAATATCAGATTTTTCAGCTCAAAATAAGGAGGCTAACCTAGATCAGTGATTTTAAATTTTAATGAGAATTTTTTAAGGTCCTTTTCTGATAGGCCTCATAATGATTTAAAAATGGGGATCTCTTTGCATACTACATTTATCCACTTTTCATATTTGTATCTGCAGATACTACTACCTTCCTGCTTTATACTATAGATAAACTATTCTGGTTTCTCTCCAATAACCAATCTTCCACATTTCAACTATCTTTGCCATCAATGTTAGCTTTCTAGAGCTGTTGTTACAAAGTATCATGAACTGGGAGGTTTAAAACAATGGAAATTTATTTTATCTCAATTCTGGAGGCTAGAAGTTGGGAATGATGGTGTCGGTAGGTCCACACTCTTTCTGAAGGCACCAGGGAAGAAATCATTCCTTGCCTTTTCCAGATTCTCATGGTTTCCAGCAATCTTTGGAATCCCTTGGCTTGTAGGAGCAGCATTCCAATCTCTTGTCTCCATCCTAACAAGACCCTCTCTTCTGTGTGTGTTGAAACTTCCTTCTTCTCGCTAGGGCACTGGTCATTGGATTAGAGCCTACATTATCTTAATTTGATTACATTTGCAAAGACTATTTACAAAACTTTCATACTCACAGGGTCTGAGAGGGTATGATCTTTATTAAATTAAAGTTTAATAAGGCCTTTATTTAAACTTTAATTTAATAAGGATCCTAGCCTTTATTTTATTTTTATATGCCTATGACACATACATTGTGTATATACAATATATCTATATATGCATATGTATTATTTATCATCTTCTAAAACACTATACATTTACCTCTTTATCATGTTTATTGTTTGTCACCTGTGTTTTCCCATTAGAGTGTAAAGTTCAAGAAAGCAGAAATGTCATTTTTTGTTCCTTGATGCATACCTCAAAGACTGCCTGATATACATCTATAAGTAAATAAACTGGTTTTAATCAGAAAATGGCACACAATTCCTTAGAAGTTTTTACTTTCTATTATATGGCATAGGCTCTGGTTTGTCTATGTTCTTCATGTAGAGTGATTCCTAGAACTAATAATAACTGTAAAATTTAATGTTTTATTGTACACATATAACGTGCTAGCCATATGCTAGGCCATTTATGTATAGTGGTATCACCAAAAACCTCCCCTTCAGAAAGAGTTTATGGTATTAGCCTGAGCTTGCAGTTGAAGAAATTATAAAGGGTTAAATATGACACAGAGACCAAGCAAGAAAAGGAGGTATTAACTATTAAAGGGCATTATCTTCCTTCCTAATACACTACTCTGAATATAGACTTCTATTATGCATGGCCAAGTATAATGAATACACGTGGATACCAGTTTTAAAATATATATGTATATATATAATTTAAATTAATAAAAAATTGAAATTTTGTTTTATTTACATTTGCTTTATGATATTTTTGTATGTATCTTTGGTTTGTTTTTTAGGAGATATTGTATAAAATCTATTGATGAAGTAATAATCATATAGTTACCTTGAAATAAGACAAGATTTTAAATTTCTAGAAAATATATTGTATGCTCCAATACAGTCAGACACTTTCATTAGAGACTATTAAAAACATCTTTCTATGAAATACAGGAAAAATCAATCTTGTATATTTTAAAATTGATTTTAAAGTGTGATCTAAACAAAATTTTAAATCTTCAATATAGCAGTTGAGTTAATACAACAGTATAGTGGCAAAGTCAGTCCTTTTGTGGTACAAAGCTGCTTAAATCATTGCGGAATAAGAGTTCTAATGCTGGCACAGACATTATAGTCAGGAGGCTATTTCAATATGAATAGACTATTTATTTCCTGTAAATGCAAATAATCTCATTTTTATGGATTCCACTTATTCAGAAGCTCAGTGAAATTGGGCACCTGTGTCTTTTCCCATTCTACAAGGACATGGAAAGCTCACCTTTGTGTTACTTTCTGTTTTTTAATCCTGGTATCTCAAATTTATCTTATACTCTTAAGGAGACTTTGATTCATTAAATAAACTGACAATGCATCTGTTATTTTTGAAGTAATTATGGTAAAAAGAATGGGAAAGATGAATAGTTAAATAAACTTACTCTATATTTCTGATTCATTTGATACAGCAATCAAATGAAAGTCTGAATTTATCTCTTATCCTACATAGTTATGAGCAATCTTCAAAGACATAAAAATATTAACATGTGGTGCTTATTTTTCATGCTGAAATAAAAAATATATTAAATTGTTATAGTAAGTTGAATTTTGTATTATTTACATATTCAATATTATTATACATTTAATCTACTGGTTCCTTTGGCTTTTGGATTTCTGGAAAGAGAGCTAGACAGCTGCTAAAGATATTCAAGCCCTCACCCTGCCATTTTTTACTGCTTTCACCTTGGGAAAAATAACTTTCTGAGGCTATTTCTCTATGGATGAAATGAATCTATTAAATTAGAGGTTATCAAACCATGGCCCATTGCTTATTTTTGTAAATAACATTTTAATGTAACATTTCTTTGTGTAATGTCCATGGCTGCTTTCATGCTACAAAGATTGAGTTGAATAGTTGTGGCAGGACCATCTGAATTGCCAAGCTTAAAATATTTGACCCTTTACAAAAACTGCAAACCTCTAATCTAGATGATTTCTATGATTGCATAAATTTTAAAATTGTGTAATTTTATGTTCTCTTTCTTTGTTCAGTATTGCAACAAAACCCCAAAATCTTATTAGGTAGTTCCTGCATATTAAATTCATGGATGAGTGGTTGGTGTATTGAAAGGTATAATGATCCAGAGTCTGCTTTCAACAATTTCTTAAATTTCTCACAATCTCATTTGAGGAATACATTATGCTTATCAAAATGTAAATTTGAAATACTTAGTATCTTCTAAAAAAGTGTTGCAGAATGCATGAACATTAAGAGAATTCCTCATTGAAATACAGTAATCACTGAGGAATATGGTGAGCAGGTAAAGATTTTAAGCAAAGGTGGAGCTTGAACTGAGTTTAGGTAGAAAGAAAAGGAATATATTGAATATCTACTAGATATCAGCTATTTAAATAGGCATTTTAAAAATATTTTATAATTTAACCACCTAATCTTGTATGCTAATTTTTATTATCTTTATTTTACCAGTAATTAACTTGTGTTGACATAGCTACTATATGGTAGCATACAAATTTGAATCCAGTTCTACCTAGAACGCACTCACATGTATACACACACATGAGAATCCTTTCCCCCTTCTCTACTCAACCACTTCCAAATTCTGATACTTGCCCATTGATTTCATAATTCCATTCCACGGTCACATTCTTAGAGTTAGTCAATCCAGAAATCTTAAAGTTTTTATGTCTATTATAATTATTGAGGTATGGATTATAAAAGGCTTGTATTAACTAAGGTATAAGTGTAATGTGTAGGTGTTGTCTTTGTATATGTGTGTGTATATAAAGTAAAACCACTAATTGAGAGAAAGCAGTTATAATGCAAAGAACTACATATATATAAAATACATGTTAATCTACATATATTCATATATATGCATACTTTACTCTTTAGCAATTATTAAAATATTTCTAGAGAGTGAGATCAGCAAGATGGTGGAGTAAGACATATCAACTTTTATTCACTATACACACACACACACACACACACACCACAGTTAGACAGCTATCCATGAATAAAAATAGCCGTGGGAGGGGTCAAGGGTCTAATTGAGAACATGCAGCAACACAGTGGGATAAAAAATGGAGAGTAACCACACAGAAAGCATTTCTGGGGAGATCAACATACCTGAGATGGTCCCAGAAAATTTCTCCAGATGCGAAGCAATTTTCTTTCTTTTTTATTTTGAACTTTATTTTTAATTCTGATACAGGTGTGTAAAAATCAGCACTGTTAATTTCTTGTCAAATGATTTCCATCTAAAATTGTTCTAAATCTTTCTCTAGGTAAAATCAGTAACTGGAGCCAGAATGACTATAAAGCTAGTAATTATTTCATATTTAAGCATGTCATCAAATGTAATTCACAGTTTTGTTATGTGTATTCATTACTCCCAGTGATTGAAGTAAATGCAGAGGGACGAGATGATAATCCTCATTAGTACAGTGAAGAAATACACAGGTGGGAAGACGTTGTCACAATGGCATTATAAGAATTAAGTTACATTGTAAATAGAAAATTCTTTGCAAATGCAACATACAAAATCATCAGCCCTATCTCTTGAACACAGAAAAATGGAATACTGCTTCCCTAGAATCTGAAATAATATAGAGAAAGCGACACAGAGAATAGGAAGTTTATAATGATATTCAAATTCTCCAACTGACTGACCCAAATATTTCCTTCATAGTTTTGATAAAATTATTCTTAAAATATAGCCATCAATGTTGTTATTATAAAGAAAGATGATAGTTGTTACCCAACTACTTCAAAGATTTTATCTTAAAAATCTATTATGATTGATGTGCTGAGTCCTTTAATGAATGAAAATGCTTTCAGAACACAATACTGCACACTAACTAGAACTTATATCTGAATGGGTTTGATTTCCAGAAAAAAGTAACTATCTGGACTAGTAATAAATCTTCAATTTAATATTTTTCTTATTATCCAAATATTCATAAAATTACTTCACCCTGAGAATACATCACAATTTTAAAGTGTTGTATTTTTCTCATTTAATCTTCAGTCACATAATTATTATTGCTTTTACCATATATCAAATACGCATTATGCCCGTCATTAGTTCTGTCACATAGTGCTGAGTAATTGCTATATATCATTTCAATCACTAATTTCCAGAACTTATTTAGGTGTTATGATTACTATTAAGCTGTTTTTTTAAAAAACAAATGTTGAAAATAATTATTAGATGGTCTAGGGAATAAGTTTCAGCTTTTGGTAATGGTGGAATACTTGGTTGTTAGCACTTCTGCAGATTACAATTACAGACTCTAAATCAAAACATAAAAAAAGCATGATCTGATGGCTTTAAAGTGTAACCTAAAACCAGTGGAACTTGGATAAGTATCAACATTTGGAAGAAAGGAATGGCCCTAAATAGTTTCCTATTTTTATCAGTTTTCGCCTAAAGGAAGCCTTCAGCTGGTCTCCATGACAGGCAGCCAAAACTTGGATAGAATTGGTAATCTTAATGACTTTAGAAATTAGAGGACAAATATCAGGGGAACCACAACAGCAGAAACATGAGGAGTGAAATTGTACAAAAAAGAAACTCATAGAGAGGTGGCCCCAACTCTCTAGTTGATCCCTCCTCTACAAATGCATGGGGAAGACTATAAGCAGGCAACTAATTTTAGAACACTAAACATTGATTTCAATGGCTGCACCCTACATGCAAGATAAAGTTTGGAGTTTGAGTTCAGCCAAGGTAACTGTCAGCTAAAACAAAACCTCAATATACTTCAGATAACAATAACAAGACCTAGAGTCTATACAATGTATCATTCACAATTTCCAAGATATAATCCAAAATTTCTGGAAGACTGGAAGACATATTAAAACAAAAGAACAAAAAAAATCAAGACATTATCCACACTTACAGAAAAGAAATCAATAGACAATAACCCAAATACTGAAAAACTGAAATTCTGCAATGAAAAATACAATATCTGAAATAACTTTTTTATTGGGAAATTCTAGGGAATTTATCAGGTTTGCACAATTAGTAAATGCCATGTATGTACAAATAGGTTTGTCTGATTCCAGAATGCATGATCTTAACTGCAACTCCATGATATTTTCTAATAAATGGTATATTATTATATACTGTTATTCATATGTACAAACTGAGATCAGTTAAACAATATGCTTGATCAGTTAAACAATATGCTAGGTAATAAGGATAGAGTGATCAATAAGATAGACAATGAAGCTTACAACCCAGTGAGGGTAAAAAATGCTAAGCAGATACCTTCAATGATTATTTAATTAAAATTGTAGAGAAAAACCTATCAAAGGAAAAGAGATTACAAAACAGAGTGACATAACTTAGAAATATCAGAAAGCTTTGTATATGTTACCTACCGCTTCTCTATATATAGCTAAACATTATTTCTACAAACCATGGCTGCTCTTTAAAAACTCAGGTGTAAGTTTTTCCTGTTCAGTGAGTGAATATTTAATCTCTCAATTTTAAGGAAACAATTTATCTTTGTTGCTATAGTGTATTCAGTAGAACCATACTAGATTACCTACTCCTGAAACACAATAATCTAAAAGAGGGAAAGATGGCTATCTGTGGAAAATAGAACACCATAAAAGAGATTGTAATAACTTTGAAGTGCCATGACTACAAAAGTGGTAGTTTGGGTCATAATATTGCTAATGAAAAATGTCACTGTGATATAGTCATCTCCTATATTGATGGTCTACTTCCTCTCCAGTGTGCATTTCACTGTATAATGTAGGTGTGGACTAATAAATTATTCATTGAAAAAGAATAAATATTGGGCATTATATTGAAGGAATAAATATGTGCTTTTATACCTCTCTAATCCAACTACACTTTGTAGCATTTACATTGCTTCTAAGATGTAGTACAGTCATTGAGGATAATTGAGTCCATTGACCTCTAACATTTCCATTCATGCTACTTTTTATGAGCTACCCTATTTTATTGTATTTAGCATCAAAATATTATACTCTGTTTCCGATGTCCTAGGGTGTATTTTTCTACCAAACTACAGCGAGACTCTTAAGTAAAAATGACATTGTCATTTGAACCTGCATTTATTATACTCCATAGTAACACTGCAAATTTTTAGGGGACTTCAATCCACAAAATGGAATCACCTCACATGCAACCTCTCTCACTTTATACTTTTTTTCTATTTTCATTTGCTAAACCCCCCAATTTGTCAAGGTTTAATACTGAGTGTTGGAAAAAGTAGAGGCATTTCTGTATTGAGGGAAATAAACATCCCTCTGTTCTCTGAATAAATACTATGTCATAAGTTATTTACACTGCATCTTTTTATTTTCTTTCTTCCAGGAAATTTCAAACCTTTCGGACCACTAAAGATTTCACACCACGTAAAAAAATAAAAAAGAATAGAAATCTTAATTTTTTTTCATCTTTTATTACTTCCTTATTCTGCTTGTATATACTGTCTGCTTTTCTTCTGAGAGTTATTATTTGCTCTCCTCTATATTGCATACCTGTATTAAAGATGTTTTAACTTAAATAATCTTATTTACCTAAGTTGTTTTCCAAAATAAATTAGAGCTTTATTATAAACAGCAAATATTTATAGAAAGTTCCTTTGTGTTTCACTTGGAAGAACCAGTTACTTGTAATTTAAAAAAGATAATGCCAACAAACATTTTATAAAATGTTGTATATTTAACAAACACTATGTTTCACTATGTGCCAGGTACTGTTTTAAGGTGATTTATAAATATTAATCCAATGAATAATATCATTGCTACTAAAGGATGTTAATTCTGACAACATTCAAGAAACTTCTTAGTATCTACAACAATGAATTAAGAATGAAATTAAATGCAACTTAAAACTTTTGACATTGTTTCTTGTGACAGATTGAGTTTTTCTTTAATAATTATTTAAAGAGATGAAAGCACAGGGGACAAGAGCACTTGATTCACAGTAGTTCTACAGAATTGTCAACTACTTCAAAAGATCAATTCTTGGCTTATTATACTGGTGACAATAATGCAAGGCCTCTAGGTAATGCCAAAACAGATCAGAAGTGCCAACACTGGTTTCACATTTTCTATTTCTAAAACAAGTGTGGTGAAAGTCTTGGACACCAGAAAAAAAATCTGTCAACTCCCTCACCAGCAGCTGTCACCTATAGTTAATCTTTTTATTTCTATTTGTGTATTCCCCCCTCACACCATTCTATCTCCCACACACTATGTCACCATCTGCCACCACATTTTCATGCGTCAAATTGACCTCTCCAAACATGGTCTTGCCATCATTTTAGTAAGTCAGGCATCTATAAGTCAGGGATGGTAATGTCCTTTGAAAATTAAACTGAATATTTTGTAACTGAAGGGACTTAGTATATACTCACTTTGTCTCAACACCTAAATGTCTTTTAGGCGGAGGTAAAATAGCTATTCAGCTCACAAAATGTTCTAGCAACTAAGAGAAATATATCTAAATTTGAATGAAGTACATGTAAAGAAATAAGGGCAACATGGACTTTTGTTTTTCTTCACAGCAACTCATGTCTAATGGGAAACAATGTAGAAGTGAAAGAAATCAACCAACTTCTGGAGTAATGGTGAATCTTGTAGCCAATGTGGTGAAGACTATTAAGAGCTGTGCATATTTTGTTTGCTCTCCTTCCATGAGAGTTACGCTTTTTGTTCCCAACTTGTTAAATTATATGACCAATTCTAACCAATTCATTGTAAGGGCACACACATAATTCTGGGCTAACCATTTGTCTTTTTGAGTACTCGGGATCTCAGGGTTAATTTAATTACCATAGCATGACCTCGCCTATCCTGATGAATACCACAGGCCAGAAATAACTGAAGAGCTCATGTTTCTCCACTCTCTCTCTTATCTGTCCCCCCATAATGAGGATTTTAATGATTGTCCATTGGTTTTTCAATTATTCTGGATATTTAGTTGTGTCTAGTTACTAGAAGAGCCCTAAATTTTTCTATTATATCAACTATGCAAAGAATTTGACTGCCTTTACAGTTGGGTTAATTGAAGGGACATATAATAGGGACCTTTATGTAGGTTTCTTCTGGCCCTTTGTTGTCAGGCAAAGACCCACAATCACAACTGAAAAAGTTTTTCTGGAGGAAGCAATAATTACAGCAGCCACAGAGCCACACTCTCTGGTGTGACAAAAGAGGCTGAGGAAACAGAAGACCAATGTCAAAACCTGAGGACCTATACTTATTCTACATTGTGATCAGAGAATAAAATATAACCGCCAAGTGGAGGAAACACTACCAGAGACAGAGTTGTTTTCTGAAGACAATATTGAATGCTTCTCTTTTCTTAAAAAGGAAGTACATAAAGTGAATTTGGATGAGTTCCCAGATTGCACATCTGCCTGTCTAAATTATACCTGAGAAGTAGCAACCAAACAGATGGAAGGGAGAAGGATTAGGGAACAGCTTTCTTTGGATTTTATGTGCCTATAATCACAATGGCTTACACTCTACAACAAAGGGTCTTCAGCTGGCAGACAGTCTTTTAAATATAGACTGTAACACCTGTGTGTCAAACAAGTAGGTACAGGTGCAATGGTGAGTTCCATAGATAAACAGGGTAAATTTTGCTCAATTAGACACATGCACATCATTATAGTTCTCACTGCCTTCTCCTCTAAGTCATCATAATGTAGAAAAATAATATTACATACATTATGGTGTTGTTAAACAATTTCTTTTTGCTAGATTGGGAGGGGAGCAGTATGTCATATGCCTTTATATGTCTTCTCCATTTCTGCTTTCTCTTTCCTGCTCAGCCTTCTGTGACTTCTCTCTTCATTATAAGACCCCACTAAATGAAGTAGAAACATTGGAGGCACTTGATGGTCAAAATGTATTCCCTTCCCCGTTTAAACCTTCAGTGTCATTTAGTGGATTTGGCGAGTTTAGCAGATAAAAGGTTTTCAAAAATCTTAATATTGTAAAACCTTCACAATTGAAAACTGAAATAATTAACAATTGTGTCTTCCTTCTGAACAGCGTAGTTAGAATTGTAAAACAGGTGGTATTAAAGTGAAAGAGAATATGAAGAAATAATACATTGTGACAAGTAGGGTTTTTTCCCCCTGGAAATCCATTGTATGCAGTAATTATAAATGTTTAAGAAATAGGTTTCTTCCCAAACAAGGGAGATTAAATATTTAGGTGTGTTAGTGGAGTATTTGAAAAGTATGAATTGTTTCATCACTGAAATGAATCAACAGCTTAAGACTGAGCTTGACAGGGATTAGGAGGTAAGACTGACAGTGAATTTACTGACAATGTAAAATGATCTTCTAGCTTTGAGTTGGGTTCTTGATAATTGTCTGACTTAATCACATACCATGGTATTGGTTAACATTAATGGATCTCATGCACTCAATTTTTTAGTTGAGATTCTTTTTCTCACCCTCTATGGGGTCAATGGCAATTTTTAAAAAATATGTTAGAAATGTAAAGCACAATGGTATTTGACATGAATAAACAAACAGTACTTTGATTAATTGCAACCATGAAATCTACCTTATACACAGAATGGCATTTCAGGATTCTCTGTAAATTATGAAATAGTGTACAATGATCATTTTAAATTAAATCTAACACATCTTTTAGTCACGTAAAATCTTGTTTCACTCTGATAAAACTTCAGAAATAAAATAAGCATTTTATATTATTATTCTAAATAATATAATAGTATAAATTTTACTTTCTAATAGAAATATTATACTTTCTAACAGAAACTGAAATTAAATTCTCTAGTAAATTATTAAATTTAGTCAAAAAACTCAGTTCCTTTGATCATCATGGTTATAAATAACTGATTTGACTAAATTTCTGACACAGCAAAGCTTGTTTTACCATCATTTAGAGAGAGTTGGTCTGAATAAGACAGGTCAAAAAGCTTTTATTGCAATTTACCACAGCTCATTTAAATGTCAAAGCTGTGAAGAGAAGGCATGAAAGTACCAATATTATCACTCTCACTCATTACTTATTTGTTAACTTTGTTTGAATTAAATAAAAGAAAGGCACAACAAATCATACTGACAGGTTTCTTAGAAATTTCAGTGTACAACAGTAATGTATAAGTGCAGCATCCATCTTCATGGGATTCACTAAAAGTAGCTCAATCACATGCACACAAACACAAACACACACACATATGTATATATGTGTATATACACACATACACATGCATACTGGGATGACTAACTCTCTCTGTTAGTCTGTGACTTTCCATCTAAGCAAATCCCTTACTCCTTCTAGGAAAATTTAGGAAAATTGCTATGTCCAGTTATCATAACACACACATACACACATTCTCTCTTGCACATGTACTTGTTGACTGATATCACTTTGAATATACATATAATTACCATATTTACAAGAGTACTCAAAACTTTTGGTCAAGATAGAAAAAGAGAAAAATAATATCTAAAACAACCCAAATCAGTAGGAGATATATATATGTGTGTGTGTATATATATAAAATAACAGTTTACAGGACATTGAATTTCAGATAATGAGGGACATTAATCCCTGAGACATAGAAAACAAATAAGTTGAGCTCTGTGATTACCCAAGCTGATTGCCTTGATGGAGTTTTTAGGCCATGGAGAAAGGAGGGAAAGCATAAGCAGTTACTCCTATAAAATATTAATTTTAGGGTTCTCAATATTGGGGTTACTCAATTGTGACACAAACCCACTCTGTGTTCAGTGTCCCACTGAGCTCATCTCCAAATGGCACATCTAGAGCTTGGTTGGCATAGGGAACTGAAGCTCTTGCTGTCTTCTGTGCCTTGAATAATAAAGTCACAGGTCTCTGACTGAGGACTCTTGCATCTTCTACCAGCATGTTGAGACTGTAGTGGCTAACTTGTTTGCCCAAACATAGGGTAAAATCTCAAACCATTGCATTTCTTGTCATAAGACAGACAGAACACAGAATTTTTAAAAGGACAGAGATTATATTTCTAAGATAAAACACTAAAAATATAAGCCATGAAAGGGCAAATTGATAAATTGTGATTCATCAAAATGAACAACTATTGCTCATCAAAAAACACTCTTAAAAGATTGGAAATATTAGGCATATGCTGGAAAAAGCATTTTCAAATCATATAATTGATAAATAACTTGAGTCCAGAATATATGGAAAATTTTCATAACTCATTTATAGGAAAATGAACAACTCAATTTTTAAAATGAGCAAAACATTTGAATAGCCACTTTACCAACAGAAATATACAGATGGCAAATATTCACAAGAAAAGATATTAAACATTATTCATTAGGGAAATGCAAACTTAATCACAATGAGATACAACTATCTCATTGAGATACAAACCTATTGAAATAGCAAAATTAAGGAAAAAAGACTGACTATCCATGGTGGAGGAGCTGGAACTCTCATACACTGCTAGTGAAAATGTAAATGGGTACAACCTACCATATGATTCAGCCATTCTGCTTCTAGATATTTACCCAAGAGAAAAATGACAGCATATGCACATTCAGAGACTTGTGCATGATAATTATAGCAGTTTATTTGTAATAACCAGACTGGACAAAATCCAAATGTCCATCAACAGGTGAGGGGCTAAACAATTATAGCATATCTGGATAATGGATAAATAGGATGAATTATAGAAACAGCAATAGAAAGATATAAACTATTTATATTTTCTATAACATGAATGAATCTCTATATAATTATGCTGAGTGAAATATATCAGATCAAAAACATTAAAAGCATACACTATGTGATTCCAGTTTACAAAAAATTCTAGTATAAGTGTGAGAGAGAGATTAGTAGGTGGTCTGGGGATGTGTATAAAGAAGTCATAAAGTCTTACTGTCTTCAAAACAAGAAACTTCCAGCCAGATATCTCTGCTCTACTATCAGGTAGATTAAATAAACCCAGAAAAAGGCTACAGTATTTGGAGTTTTCAGGATAACAATGTTACCCAGGCATAAATAAATCATACACAAATAAATAAACACTACCTTAGACAAGATAAACCTTAGGATACAGAGCTCTCAATCAGAATTTAAAACAAATTTAATTATTATAGATACAAAAGAGTTGTATATCCTAATATTGGGTATATGTGATGTTTTGATACAGGCATACAGTGTGAATTAATCAAACCAGGGTAACTGGGGTATGCATCACTTCAGGCATTTATCATTTTTTTGTGTTAGGAACATGCCAATTCTACTCTTTTAGTCATTTTAAAGTATACCCTAACTTGTTGATTATTGTCACTTTGTTGTGCTATTAAATATTGTTCATTCTGTCTAACTATCTCACTATATTTTTGCACCAATTAACCATCCACACTCTATACCCACCTCCCTGCTACCCTTCCCAGTCTCTGGTAAACATCACTTTACTCTCTGTCCCTATGAAATCAATTGTTTTAAATATCTATCTCCCATATATAAGTGAGAACACGGGAGATTTGACTTAATGTGTTTGGCTTATTTCACTTAACATAATGTTCTTCAGTTCCAATCATGTTGATGCAAATTGCAGGATTTCATTCATTTTTGTGTCTATATAGTATTTCATTATGTGTATGTACCACAACTTTATCCATTTGTCTGTTAATGGACACTTAGGTTGCTTCCAAATCTTGGCTATTGTGAATGATGCTGCAATAAACATGGAAGTGCAGATATCTTTCTGATATACTGAATTTCCCTCCTTTGGATATATACTCAGTAGTGGGATTGCTGAGTTATATGGTAGTTCTATTTTTAGTTTTTGGAGTTCTTTTCTTAAATATGAATACACTGTCATAGTTCATAAAAATTTTGTGGAAAATACCAAAAAAGGAAAGTGGACCCCAAAACAAAACAAACCCAGATAATATAGAAAAATATAGAAAAATGTAGAAAAAATAAAAAAGAAAGCCATGAATATATTTATGATTAGAAATTTCTGATTAGTATATGTAAAAAAATGTAAGAAAGTATTTCCTCCATAAATAAAATTAAGGCTCTTTAGTTAAGAAACACAAAGAAAATAAGATTCATCTCCTGATAATTAATATAAAGATGCAAATAAAAATCAGTAATACAAAAGGACAATAAGAAAATAAATAAGAAAAGCAAGTATTATGTGTTTAAAGCAAGTACGCAGAGGATTCTACTATTTAGTAAAAAAGATCACAGACTACAGAGAGGAGAATGTTATTAAATAACTAATGAATAAAATTTTTTCAGTGCTTAAGAATGCAAGCCTCCACATTCAAGGGATACTACTGGAAACAAGCTTTATAAAGGAAAAAAATTAACATAACCAAATGTCATCCTCAAATTTTACTACAGAGGTGAAAGTAGATTGCTAAATCTAATGATTGATACACAATCAATCCTAATTTATATTATATAAGAATTTAATCCTTGGATCATTTCCTTCATGTAGATAGAATACTTCTTTAGAGTAGATTTTTAATTTTTCTTAATTTTAAAAGAAAAAAAAATTATCTTTTAAAAACAGATTTATTGAAGTTTCATACCCAAACCATAAATAATATCCATTTTCAATGTTTAATTTTCAAACTTCACAAAATTTTCAAAATTAAATATTTTAAATATATTTATAGTTATGGAACCATTAACACTGTCTAATTTTAAAACAGTTCCAGCATCTAAAAAATAAAACTATTAGAATAGTACCGATTAGAAGTCATTCCCTATATCTTCCCACTAACCCTAGGTAAACACTTATCTACTTTCTGTTTCTATACATTTGCTTATTCTAGATATTTCATAAAAATGAAATCATATACATGTGGTCTTTTGTGCCTGTCATTGTTTATTTAGTATAATGTGTTGGAGGTTTATCCATGTTATAGTAAGTAGCAGTACTTTGCTCTTTTTATTTTTGAATAGTATTCCATTGTATGGATATACAGTTTTGTTGATTCATTCATGCTTTGATATACAATTAAATTGCTTCCAATATTTGACTACAATAAATAATGCTACTCTGAATATTTGTGTGCAGATCTTCACATATATATATTTGTATTTATTTCTCTCCTAATTACCTAGGATTGGAATTACTTGGCCATTGGTAATTCTATTTTTAACATATTAAGAAATTGCCAGACTGTTTTACAGAGTAACTGTACATTCCCACAAGAAGAGAAAGAAGAAGAAATATGTCATTATACCATCTTTTATAATTACGTTTCCTTTAATTATTTTTTATTTGTATAGATTAGAATTACTGTTTGGGGTCACTTCCTTTCAGCTGAAGAACTTCCTTTGTTATTTCTCGTAAGGCTGTTCTGTTTGCAAAAATCTGTTTTTGTTCATCTATAAATGTCCTGATTTTCCCTTTATTTTTGAAAAATTATTTACTGGATAGAGAATTCTTTGTTGACTTATTTTTTCTTCTAAACTTTGATATGCAATCCATGGCCTTCTGGTTTCTGTTGTTTCTTACAACAAGTCATGAGAAAAACCTCCCCTGTTTTGGGATTTCTTTAACATTTAAATGTTTGGGTTTTTTATTTCAGAATATTATGGGGCTACAAACACTTTGGTTATATATATATTGCCTTTGCACCACCTGAGTCAGAGCTACAAGCATGCCCATCCCCCAGAAAGTGCACGAGTGGATTAATAAAATGAGTCGATTAATACATGAGAATACCATGGAGTACTATTCAACCATAAAAAGCAATGGTGAACTAATACCTCTTGTATTATCCTGAATGGAGGTGGATCCCATTCTTTGAAGTGAAGCAACACAAGAATAGAAAAAGCTTTTAAAATGACCATTGCTCTTTTTTGATTACTTTTTTTCTTGGTGCCTTCAAAGTTTTTTGTTTTTTTTTTCTTTTTCTTTGAGTTCCACCAATTTGACTATGATGCATTCTTTGTATGGAGCTCTTTTTCTCTATCCTGTTTAACAGTATGAATAAGTTCTAGTGTTCTATAGCACTGTAGGATGACTATAGTTAACAATAATATATAATTTCAAATAGCTAGAAGGAGAGAAGGAGGATGCTGAATGTTCCCAATACAAAGAAATGGTACATGTTTCAGATGAAGGATATGCTAATTCCCCTGATCTTATCACTCTACATTATATGTATTGAAACATCACTATGTACAATTATTATATGTCAATCAAGAATTGAAAGGTAACATAATATAAAGAGATTTTGTATGGTCTTTAGATAATTTACTCCCAATTGTAACATCTGAAAAATTGTATAATATCACAATTAGGTCAATTACATGGATTAAATTGAGATACAGAACATTTTAACACCACAAAGATCCCTTATGTTGCCCTTGCATAAGTATACCAACTTCTCTCACACTTCCATGCCTCCATTAAACTCCAACAACCACTAATTATTCTCCATGTCTGTAATTTTGTCATTTGAAAACAGTTATGTAGATGAAATCATATCATCATTTCATTTCATATCATATTTCATTAATTTATCACTTGAATAAATCTGATCTAGCTGGACTGCAATTTTATTTTTATGTTACTAAAAATAAAGAACAACGTTATCATCTCAAAGTTTACATTCTTTGTGATATTGTCCCTGTTTACTCTATTTAAAATTGTAGCATCCAGGTATTCACGTGTATCAAACATCCTACTTTTTCCATTGTGTGGGAACACTATTTACATAATATTTTATGTATTTACTTATTTATTTATGTAATTATCTGTCCACCCTGACTCCAGTGTATAGCCTTCATTAAAGAGGGATATGCAAATTAAGTGGATAGACACTTAATAACAACATTTGACAGTATCTATTTTCAAAAAGATTGTTTCATCTGAATGTTTTCTATTCAGCAAATTAGGGTAAAAAGACTTCTATATGGTAATATTCTATTAAAATTTGTTTTATTTTATTTTATAATGTCTATGCTGTTATTTTATAATTATGATTGAATGGTCCCATATTTATTATATTTAATGAGAGTGACTTAAACTCTGATTTAAACAGAAGTTGATATCTTGTTTAAAGACACCACTCAAAAGTAGCTAAAATAATTTCCATACTTACCTTTTCCCCTCTTATTTTATTAATTTTCCCTCAGTATCCCTTTTAGTGTCATGATGACATATAAATTTAGATACAAATTTCTAATTCTACCCTACACTTATTTTATAAGCATGAGTCATATTTTCAATGGTCTCATAAATAAAAACATAGAACTCACAGTCATTCTCTTCAAAATGGAGCTTATAATTTCCCCTGCCAATTATCCCTCACCCTATATTTTATTTTATTGAAAAATTATTCACTTCCCTATTTCATAGATGTGGTCGTTGTCTTGGATTTTTCCATTTACCTTATGTTCAATGTACAGTTTCTAACAAATGCATGACAATTCTATTCTCAAATTGCTCTTTTTTTTTTTTCTCAATTCCCATTGTATGAGGTTCCAGTCATTCATTAGGTTATTTTGGATTACAATTCAGTAGAAGTTTAAATAATAAATTCCATTTGTGAGACATAAATTTTTAGATTATGCTTTGTAGATGTCCCCCTCTCTTATTCTGCTTGACTTGACTAAACAACTACAAACATGGAGGCAAACTTAAAGAAGCAAATCTCTGATTTCATGGCATGTCACCCTTAACAAATTTTACATAAAGGTTGGCTTAGCTCTAGTTATCTGTGTTAGAGGCACAGATAAATTGCCTGCATTTGTGTGTTTTACAGTGTTTGGAAATTCCTATTCACTATACTTGCAAATCTAGGATTCTAACAACATTTCAGGTATAACTCTGAAATAATTTGAGTAAAGAAAAGACAATATTGTCATATCAGATTTCTAGATATGATGCTGAGTGCTGTGTGTATGTGGTAACAAGAAACTATAAAAAGTTCAATATGCCCTATGGTGTTTGGTATTTAGCTATCAGGTATTTCAGTGGGTTACTGTTTCCCAAAGGAATGTATATAATAATTAGACTTGTGGTGAAGAACATATTTATAAATGACTACACAGATTCTCTTGCAGTTTAAAGGGCAGATCTAGAGACTCTGTTCTGATAAAAAATATAAAATATGATATTAATGGCCTAAAGTTGTATACTTCCCTTGAGATCTCCACTTTTAATAACCTCCAGGATCGCAGATAAAACTGAGGCAATAATCATTACTGAAATAGATTTTCTGGCAGAATTAGACATCACCTCCAAGAATCAATAATCATTTGAAGCTAACAGGGTGATTAAATAACCTCCTTTTTATTTTATTTCATGTTGAGTTGTTGTTTAATCTTGATTTAGAGTCACATTGCCAAAAACAAAGATAAACTGAGGACCTAGCACATTAGAGAAGCAACTTGAGGCCTATTCATTATCAAGGTTAAAGGCTGCCTTCCTTCAATCAAGGCATTTGTAGCTAATCAATGCATTCTAAAGGAGAAACTGAACACTCCAGGTGCAGACTGCATAAATACCACCGCCTAAGACTGCTTCTCCTTTTGAAAGATCTGTGCCATTAGCTTTGCTATGTCAGGTGCTATATTTTTCTTTAGTTAATAATTTACCATGCCAGTGATGCCTGAGGATATCTTTGCATTGACTGATAATGAAGTCATTAATTCTTTTCATGCATGTAGTTTATACTTCATAACTCTTTGCAGTCCAGAAAAGAACTGCCTCAATTGACAGCAAGTTAATTATATTATCCAACTATTTTCTACTATAGGTAGGAAATGCGGCAAATTCCAAAGTAGTGTCTTCCGTGGTTTGAATTGTCAATTACTATATAAAGAACTGTATTGACCAAAGTATTATGCATGTGTGTGGGTGTGAGTCTACTAGTATGACATATCACAATTTGGAAGTAAAATTTGTTAATGTGTTCATATTCAAAAAACAAAATGTTAAAAATGTTAAGATCACAAAATTCCATAAATTTCAAAACAGAAAATGTTTGATCTCTTATCCAAAAATATAGATAAATAGAAGGAAATAGAGAAAAAGAGAGAGAGAGATATCAATCTAGTGGGAGCACATGTGCGCATCTACATATGTATGTGTGAAGGAGAAAAGGAGACAGAGATAGTGTGTCTCTATGCAAATAAATATATTATTATTAACCTAAAACCTTTACTTCTCTGATTTTGAAATAATAGTTTTTATTTATAACTATTGCTATATTAAGCCTTGGATTCTTTATAGACTTATTATGTTTTATTTTTAAAAAATATATTTCATGTTTAAAATCATAAACATAAATTAATAAGATTATAACATAGCAAGTTAGACACTAACAATATGCATGTCTTTGCAAAGGTTTTTAAATACAATTTTATGATTAACTAATGAACCTCACTGTCAAGGATTTTTTTCCATAGAGTTATTTGATGATTAGGAGATAATTTTCAAAATGTTGGAACTGGATACATGAGGTTTGAATATTTTTGCCACTGCCATGGCAGTCATTTAAGGAAAATATTAGTCTTTCAATAAATTTGATTTTTGAAAATATTATTCTAGCAGTATAAAGTGTTCTATTTTTCCTCTTCAAGTAAAAAAAATAATGTCATTTCACTTTTAGATAGTTCACAGTTTAAAGGGGAGATTTTCAGTTAATAATTTAAAAAATTCTATTCATTCATTCTCACATGTGCTTAAACATCTTTAATACTATGCATAGACTTTTGGCAAGAATGACAGAGAGTTGCTCTATATTTCTTGTAGTGTCCTATCAGGAGACACATGGTATCTCCTTTGGTGAAGTCAGTTTTGATCAATGTGACCAGGTGTTAACAGTCCAATTCATCCTATAAAATTCATTGTCAGTCTTTCACCTTTAGCAGCCATTGATGATGATTGACTACTTGCATTATTTCTTCAGGGGTTACAAAATGAAGGTATTCTGATACTATAATACATTTCTCATTTATTATTTGCAATCTTTTATACTATTCTAGGTATCATGAAGCACAATTTACATAGGAAATGCAGAATAAATCCTTGTTCCCATGTTTATTCATTATTGAGAATAATAACTGGTTCCCAGTTATGTGATGAAGATGATAGATACATTTTTTTATTTTACTTAGGAATCCAAGAATTTTAGCATATTTGATATGTTTCAATCTATTGCAGTTATTATTTTTGATGTTTATATTGTCCAATCTATGACCAAAGGCATATCTCAAACCTTTCTTTTGTTTTATTTAATATGAACCTAGTAAGATTTATAGTCTCCATGTTATCTCACATAATAAGATATTTCATGCTCTTATTGCATATTTTTTCTGGAATCTGCCATTTCTCCAAGGAGTCTTGATTCTTATTAGTGAAACGAGTTTAGAGATCACAATCTGGGCATTAAAGTTTTTCATTATTATTTGATTGTTCATTGTTTTGAGATTTTTCAAGGATGCAATTAGGAACATATGCCTTTTATTGAGAGAGAAAGAGAAAATACACCATGTGTTCATGGTGATTTTCCAATTATATTTTATATTAATGATTATAATGTTTTGATTTTGATTTTATATTTATATATATTTTATTATGTTGAATATATTGTTTTAAATGGCATTACTTTATTTACTTATTTGATTTATTCTTGTAGATGTGTGCTTATATATACAGTAGTGTAGCATGCTGTTAAATATTCAATAATCAACTCTGGGGAAATAAAATGCTGTTATTGTAGCATTTGCTCATTTCTATAGAAGAACTATTTCTATTATGGTTTATGGTTTATTTCAGGCTACTAATGGCATCACTCAATGTAGAATTCAGAAAAGATGCACTGTCATACAATAGATTATAATATGTTCACCAAAAAGGTACCTCAAAATCATAAATGCTACTAAAAAGTAGCATAATAACTAAGAAATGATGAGTTTACAGTTTATTAGCTTTATTTTAAAATATAATGTATTTAATTGTGAGATTATAAAATTTAATTTTTAATAATGGCTGTATTTAACACCGGGCTCACAAAATTACTGAAAATTCAATAATTGGCTCTCACAAGGTGGTGTGAACTGGTTCAAGCACACCATTTTCTTATGTGTACAGACAATACACATTTTTCAACAATACTAAAATAATTACTAAAATTAAAATTAACAAAAATCAGTTTAATATATTTTTCCAATTCTTTTGCTCTTATCTCTGTAAGTACAATCACATTACTGCCTTTTGAAGTCACTTGAAATAATTTTTCTCTGTGTAGCTAAGTGACAAGTTCATTATACTGTTGAGTTTATTAGTTTTATTTTGTTTTGAATTTTGGAGATCTCTTTCTTTTAAGTTTTTATGTAATTTTAAAAAATTATATTAATATAATACTTGCACACTTCAAATGAGAAAATGAAAATACAAGAGGTCATTTAGGAAGTCGTACTTCTACCCCTTTCCCTTTTATCCTATTCTCTCCTTCCACCTATTGAGACTATAGTATTAGGTTTTTATTTAATCTTACATTTACAGATAGACACACATAAGTTTTCTTTATTTGATTTGATTAATACTAACTATATATTTATAAGAAGTATAAAATGGAGACTAATGTGTTAAATGTCTCTATAAGCATGTAATGAAATAAATTCAGAAAGTTGAATATTCCAACAGACAAATAGCTCAGCTTCTTGCTCAAACACATGGCAAAGAAAATAAAAGAATATGGGTATTACAGATAAAAAAACACTTAAGATGTATATCAACCAAGTATACCATGTGGACATTGTTCGGATCCTGATTCAGACAACACAAAAGTTATATATATATATATATTTATATATATATATGAGAAAATTCAAGACATTTGAGGACTCATTTAATGTTTTCTGATATTATTATAATTCCTACATTTTTTATTAGGAGTGAGAATAGTTTTCAGGCTATGTCTCTCAATGAAATCTATAGGTTCATTTTTATGATTGTAACATATGACTTACATCTCACCTGGGACTTTGAATAATTTTTCCAACCCTGTGTGATTTCCTCTTCACTCTCAGGGGTATCTATAATTATTATATTTGGTGTCTTACATACTCCCATATTTTTGTAGGCTTTGTTCCTTCCTCTTAATTCTCTGTTCTTTGTCTTTGACTGTTTAATTTAAAGGTGTTGTCTTTAAGCTCTGAGATTCTTTCTTCTGCCTTATCTAGTCTATTCTTAAGACTTTCCACTGTGTTTTGTATTTCTTTGAATGAATTTTTCATATCCAGAGTTTTATTTGATTTTTTGTTTAATAATTATATTTCTTTAGTGAATTTTTAGTTCATTTCCTGAATTTTTTTTTTCTTTCTGTGGTTTCTTTGTGTTAGTTTTCCATTTTCTCCTGTATTTTATTAAGCTTACTGATAATCCATATTTGGAATTATTTATATGTCATTTCAATATTCTTATTTTGCTTGGTATCCAGTGCTATAGAGCTGGTGTTCCCTTTTAGGGGTGACCTTTTACTGTGATTCTGCACAGTAAAAGGTAACCTCCATAGTTCTTTCACTGTGTTTTTTTCTCATCTGGAGAAGTTTTTGCTTCTTCTTATTTTTAGATTTCCTTTTATTTAGATAATGTCATGTCCAGTTTAATCTCTGAGATAGTAAGTGGTACTTTTGGATGTGAATCAACCATACCCTGTATGCTTGAGTCAGAAAATTCTGTAAAGTGCATGCAAATTGACCTCCCTGCCAGTAGGTGGTGCTTGCCAGAAGGACCAAGCTGTTATCTTGTTTTTCTGTCCTGTGGCCATCTTTCATCCCTCAGAAGAAGCACTCAAAATGTCTCAGGTGGTGGGTGGGGTCCTGGAAGTTCAGGTGAGCTCTAAATTTCTTCCACAGCAGAAGCTGGTGGGGGAGAGCGGCTGGGAAAGGCTGGGTTGGGTGAGCTTGCCCCCAGGCTCCACAAAAGTTGGTAAAGTATCTGTTTCAGCAGGGGTTAAACATCTGCTCCCAGCTTCTGGGCAAAGCTGGAAGAGAAGGGCTGAAGTGTCCCCACCAACCAGCAAGTCTGCTTCTGAAGGTAGGGAAATCTGAGATTCACATTGTGGCATTCTGGAGCAGGCCTCACTCCTCTCCCCACCCTCCCCTGCTTCGTGACTTCACCCCAGTGTCTGTCAATGGTCAGGAGCTCAAGTCATCCAAGCTCCCCCACAATTGTGACGCATGCCAATGCCAGGAAGTTCCCAGGATCCAGGCCTGAACTGAGAGCACTGCCATCCTGTGTTGGGCAACGAGCCTTGCAAGTACATTGCAGCTAGGACCCACACTGCAATCTTCCCCCTGATCTGCCCATGCAGACTCCTTTGCCTTCTGAGACTAATTTACAAATCTCCTCTCTCCACCCTCGAGAAATGCGATCAAATCTGGGTTTACTATATGGCCTGCAGGTCTGTCCCTGGGTACCCAAATATCAATGGCCATGTCAGGGAGGAGCATGCTGTTTCAAGTTGCGTGTGGGGTGCCCAAGCAAGTTTGATGCCCCTCTGCCTTGGGTCATGCCCTGCTCTGATGGAGTTGCTGGGCAAGCAGGACCAGAGGGAGCTGACGGGCAGGGAGCTCACTGTTTGAGCATGCCTCAGTCTGCTGCAGGACCCCAAAGGAAAAGTCTGAGCCCACTCTCTGTGGAAACCTCAGTGTGGTGACTCAATTGTTTCTCTATCTCGGCAGCTACAGAGAGGACAGGGGGAAGGGAGAAAAAGTGTCTGGCTGGAGGAAAGCTAGCACTCTGGTCATGCCCATCCCTCCCTCTGAGAGGCTGCCTGCCCAGAATGTCCAGGCACTGGAATCATGCAGGTCACCTGGGACCCACTGAACCCCTATGGCTCCTGCAGTCTGGGCCAGAGTTGGAAAATGTGTGGGAATGAGCCAGATGAAACTTGAGGAGTTGAAGCCCCCTGGGGAGGACAAAGGTACACAGTGGGTACAGAAGCAATATGGTGCCTGCTGATCTAGCTCCGGTCTGTGGGGCAGGAAGTGCCCCAGGGGAGCTGGGAGTCTGGTGCCCTGTCCACAAGAACCTCTCAGCTCACTGGTGGCTGCAGCCTCTAGGCTCATGTGGGCAGATTATTTCTCCAATAGCTATGGAACCCACCTCTGTCAGAGATGTATGGTGGGGAGAAACAAACCACACCACCTATCCTTCTCACTGGACTCTAAGCCTCTCCGGGGTTGATCTCTGCTGATACGTGGCTCCTTCCTGTTCTGCTCTGAAACTGCTTCTGGTGGACTCTCTGGTAGTTTCTGGCACAGTTCCCTCAGAATTATACCCGCTCTATGTTTGTTTCTTTTTCATCTAAATTTTTTCCTTCTTTCTGAGATGATCTGGTAGCTAGTATCTCTGGTCAGCCATCTTCCCCAAGTAATTTTAATGATCTTTCCTTCTATTCCGATTGAGGACCACTGACCCAACATAAATGAAAAGGGCACATACTTAAGTACGAAAATATTGTGAGGGAAGTACAGGTGTTGAAATGCGTGCCAAGTTTTGACTTTTTTTTTAAATAAAGGCATTTGATATTAAGAGAGAAGGAAAAAAAGAGGCAAAAATAATTAAAGAGACAAGCAGAAAGTTATGATACTTAAAGTATATATCTATGAAACAAGGATACTGAAAGGAGTCAGAGAGAAGGAAAATGAAAAATCAGGAGCAGCATTAGGGCCAGAGTGAGAGGAAGATCTATTTCCCAGTCACAGCCACAGAAGTGTTCATCCTCCTTCCACTACTTTTTTTATTTATCACTTTTATCATTCCCTTATCATTTTGTTTTTAAATATCAGGTTTTCATCTCAATTTTATACATAATATTTGTAAAAGAATAAATAATCTTATGAAGTTTATAATGAAAAACAACTTCCTTATGCTTCATGGTTACCCAATCTTGAATCCTGATTTATAGAAGCAATAGTTTATATTCTTTTCCTTATCAATGATAAGCTTGTTCTTCTATTTCCTGATTTTACATCCTATTCATTTGCTCCATATATTAGTAACTCTATTATTAGGTTTTAAAGATCTATAGGCTCTCTAAGATGAAATAGGAAAATCCATCTTTCTTTCAAACTCCCCTCACACACCAGTATCTTTGTCATATTTGACAATCTATTAATATAGATTAATAGGTAGCATTTTTAAATTATTAATGTTGACTGTGAACATTGTTCAAGCTGAGACACATCATATACTATAGTTTTATTTCTTCTTTTTGGCTTGCTTGTCTATAGCAGAAATTTTCATTCTTCATATTTACCAATAACTTGTCTTCTAACTCTTTGGAAGGGCAAATCTTCTGCATTCCTCCTCCAGGAGCCATCCAGAATGTTGGCTCCTGTCAGGACTTATTTTTGTCCACACCTGATTGTAATCCTAAAATCTCCCTTGTTCATTATCCTGAGGATTCTTTTCATCTTTCCTCTTTGTTAAATGTATTTTCTTGCTTACTTCCCTCCCTTCTTATGGGCACATTATCCTCCATCTTCAGAAAAAGTACTGTATAGGCAATAGCTTTGAGACTTGTGTGTCCAAAAGCATCTTCAGTCTACGTCCTACCTGAATGCGAATTTATCTGCACACAGAATTTTAGTTGGATAATTATTTTTTCACAGATTTTTCAAGGCATTTTTCAACTGTCCTCTCCTTTCCTGATAGTCTTAAAAATATAATGCCATTGTCATTCTTGATCATTTATATGTAATATTTTAGTATTCTTTCTGAAGGATAAGAGTTGGCTTTTTTACTATTATAGTTCTGCAATTTTATCCTGTTGGGGACATTTTAAGCTTCCTTGTTCCAAGTAATCGGTAAGCCCTTTCATTGTGGACATTCAATTCTTCCTAGTCTAATAAAATTCCTTGAACAATTTCCTTTATAAGAAAATATATTCTTATTTTTGTAACTCCTGTTATTCAGAAGAATGACTATTTGACTACCTGGATTGATTCTCAAATTTTCTTTTCTTACTTTTTTTTGTGATTGTTTTTTCTTTCTGTGATGTTTCTTGATTCTTATCTTCAAAAATTTATATTGAATTGTTAATATAGTTCTCCCAATAAATAGTTCTATATCTATATCTTATACATGTATATCTGTCTATCATTTATTTCTATCATCTATCTATCTATCTATCTATCTATGAGGAGAGTCAGAGAGAGAGAAAAACAGGGAGAGAGGTGTAGGCTTTAGCATGAAGTACTTTTTGTTTTCTCCTCTCCATCTCCTTCTCTCTTGGTCTTTGTGGATTTATGCCTAATGTCATTTTAATGTAATTTCAGAGAAGAGTGGATGCAAAGACACACATTAAATCTACCCTATTTAAATAAAAACCACTTCCATATTTAATATTTTCTAATTCACTTTCCTTATCCACAGTCCTTTCTATCTTTGTCTTAATGTTTTATATGTCCCATTTTACTATCTATTCATTTATTTATTTTTTAATGAACATATCAACATTATGCAAAACATTTTGTGAGACTCCTAATCAAGACCATTGAATATTCTTCATTCTACTTTTCTTACTGTATATTCCTTGCACTTCACATCTTTCATTTTACTGATCTTTAAAAATTTTACTTTGACATATGCTATAAATACAAATGTTAAAAATCAATATTCACATTTCCAGGAAAAATAGTTAAATAAGTACCCACATCCTTTACAAAAATACGTAGAATGTTTGCAAGTACCTTAGTAACCAACTGTGCTGCCCTCCAAAATATCCCATTCTCTCTTTGCCCAGAAGTTACCACTAACTTAAGTTGCATATTTACCATTCCTTTGCTAAAAATAAAATATTTGGTTTAAATGTTTGAACCCAAACTGTTTTGTTAATATGATTTAAATCATAATGGATGTGTTCCTTTGTGACTTAACTGCTCACTTGAAATAATGTTTCTGATGTTTAATCACATTGTTACATTTAGCTAAATGTCATTCATTTTTTGTTGCTGAAAGCATTCCTTGGTATGTACATATCACAATTTATTAATTAATTCTCTGATTGATGAATATTTGCATTTTCAGGTTTTTGCTGCTATGAAAAATATAGCTTAAAACATGTCTTTTTGTGTTTCTTGGTTTGTATATTCAAAAATTTTGATACAGTATAAATAAAATAGTTAAATACAAAGAGTATGTGAATGCTCTCACATTCAGAGAAGTGACTGAATAATAAGAATATGTGAGTTTTCAGTTCCATAGGTTATTACAAACTTTTTCCAACGTGATTGTAGCAATTCGCATTCTCATTGGTTGTATAAAGTACTATATTGATCAATCTTTCTCAAAAATTTTGATATTAATAGAATTATGTTGATGGTATTACCCTATCTGTCTCAGATTTTTGCTGTCTTTTGTAAAACTCATTAGTGTTTTTTTGGGGAGGAGTGGGAAGGTCTACTTTACCTCTTATTCCTCCTTCCTGATATTGTTTTGTTCAGCACACCCTCCCCAGTGAAAGCTAGCCCTTCATATGCTCACTTGCCAGGCTTTCTGATTTTACTTCTATTTTGCTATATACAGAAATGTAAAAGATTTTTCTTAGCTATTTATTCAGCATGTAATTATTTACTCTAGACAATACTTCATAGAATCTAGTCTGCTATATTGCAAAAAATAGAAGTCCTCTGTTTTGTTTTAAATAGGATCAAGAAATAAAACACATGATTCTGACAGAAGAAATTACAGGAATTAAATCATTCTAAATTTATTTCCATTTTCTATTCGTTGTTGTTTTGCCCAGTCTTACAGAAATACCAACAAGAGAATAACAGACAAGATTTATAGAATTTTTAAATATTTACATTTTTAACCTCTCTGAACCTCATTTCCTTCATTTGTATATGGAAATATTAATAATATTAACCTTGTGAGATTTAGAAAAAAGTGCCTGCTACTTTTTAAAAAACAATTACTGAACCCATCATATGAATATAACTTGAAATATATAATAATATAAATTCCTAAAAGCAGTTAGAAAATCTCTCATTCTCAATCTCTCGTTCTCATATTGTCTCATAACCACACACACATTCACTTACACATACACATGCACAATAGAGATGCTTTGGAATTCATGAAGAAGGAAACTGAATTTCATAAATAAATCTTGAAAATGATTTGAAATAACAGGAAAACATGTGCCAGTGCTGGAATATATTTAAAGAATTGAACAGATTCCTATAGAGGTGATCAACATTCGCAGAGGTTGAAAGAACATGCCCCTCAGAATCACAAAATAAGGGACTGCATTTGAAATATAAATATATTTGAAAAAACAACATTAACATCTTTAGAAGATCTTTTTAATGGAAGTCTCTATTCATTCTTAATTCTAGCCTTGCTCTTTGAATGCTTAACTTAATGTACCTGGGCCTATCCATCATTCAAACATCTGTTGAGTGCCTACTATGTGCCCAGCAAGAGAGTAGCAGAATCAGGCACCTTTCACATTTTGATTGGCTGATCTGATTTTCTGTCACTTGTCTTTCAGGCTCCCATAAAGAGAGAAAACCTGCAAGTAGCAGGCTCTATCCCTTCAGGGAAATCTTAATGAGACCTAGCAGTTCAGACTGACAACCTACAATCAGACCTGATTTTACTGCATTTCTTTTAGACTGAGCTCTGGTCTTTTTTTTATGCTGCTTTATTAGTCCTTTATTTTAATCATTTCATTTTTACATATTTATACATAAAAAATTGATGAAAGCTTTGATTTTTCTCAAATGATTGATTGTAGTACACACTGACCTCAATTAATAGTACAAACAAAGTTGTTGCCTTTCAAATTGAAATGAAAACTGAACAATTTTCACCTTTCAAATACTAACAGGACAGTCTAAAATAAATTGCAGAATTTGATTCATAACTGTTCTTTCAGTTTTCATTTTTTCATTTCTTGAGACATAACCTTAAGATTTATGAAATTGTTTTTTGTAGTATTTTAGCCTTAATTGATCACATCTAATATTAAATTTTGTATTCTTATCTATTTCATTGCAGCAATGAGAGGCTATTTTTCTTTATTTGATATTATTAATACTTATTTAATACATTATTCCTGTATATTGTTTTGGAGATTAAATGATAATCAAGGATTGCAATTAACAAACACAAAATAAAACCTCTTAGAATCAAGCCCCCAAAAGATCTCCAGGTATAAGGCTAGAAATTTCAAAACTGTGTTCAAGTGTGTTAATGTACATTATCAGATTGGGCCACATTAGAAGGTAGAAATAGGGAACACATTTTTGAAACAATATGGAGACAGAGATGTAATCATTAACTATACTTTGATGAGGCAGATGAGGCAGGGGCAGATCTAGATTTTGTGAAACTTGAAACTTACAAAATTTGGGAGGGTTTTTTTTGTTGTTGTTAAAGAAAGGCATATTACTAATACAACATTTATGTTTGTGTTAAATACAAAAGGCTTTGGAAAGTGCCATGCTAATTTGAGGCCCTAATATTTAAGTTTTATTTGATTCATGATAAATCTGTCTCTGGTGATAAAATTTGTAATATGTATGATTTCAGATAAAATATAGTGTCTAGCATTGCCTAATATACCTAATTTATAAGGAAGGCATCTCAATACTAAAATGCATGATGTGCTGAGACTTCTTAAAAGTGTTCCAAAACCATAGATCCTGGTGAGCACAGATATTGTGCTAAATTACAGCTGATGAAAATGGCAAATTTCACTGTAGGGGATCAGGGAAACCTAAGGTAGAAGAAATGAGGACAAAATGGAAAGTAGGATTATAATGGGGAGAGATTAGGCAATGTGATTCACAAAGAGACAAACTAACAGATAAATGATGGTAGTTTTATATAAACTTTGTAAATATGTAAATAATTTCAGGAAATATTTAATTGATAATCAAAGATAGCATTTTTATATGGGAGACAAAACTCCCCAGTGCAAAACTATTACGATTCACACTACTATTATTTGCACATGGAAAAATGTGTGTAAAATGGCTTAGATTTAATGAGAAATTATTCAATTTATTATCAGATGAATATCTTAAGGAAAGCTGAAGAATATTTTTCTCAGGCCTTTCCTTTGGCTTATATTTGACCTGCTGCCTTTTTTAAAATTCAAATATCATATTTTTTTCACCTTTAGACATGACAGATTCATCTTTTAATGACTTAATCCTTGCGTTAGTAATTCTACATAGAAGCATAAGTCCATGACGATACAATAATTCAGAAAAAAGTTTGTAAAAAAGAAATGATTGGTATTATAAAAGTTATTCAGGAAAGTGTGAGTGTATCTAGGGGGCAAATAATTCTGTGGCATGTCATGCAGTGAAGAGAAGTAACAATATTATAAATGTCATTATGCTTTTGGAGATAACATTAATGTGATTATAAACTGACTTGAATATTATATTATCATTAGAAAAGCATTTTAGATTAAAATATATAAGAATTAGGCATAGGAATGAGCTAGTTGAAATCTTAAAGTATCAAGACAAAATAATAAATTATTATGTTATTTTATGAAAGTTTTCAACAATTTTAGTGCCTGAAGTCAAAATAGCAGATGGATTAGGACAACAGATGGACAATTTATTTCACACCTAGAGACCACAAGCACCCACTTGGAAAACCAGGGCACACAGATTAGGTGCAACAACTAAATTATTTGTTACACATAACAGAATGTTGTAATATTTATTTATGAGTTATATAAATAAGAAAAAATATAAAACTACATATTGTAATGAAACAGAATTGATATATAAAACCAATTTATTGAAAAGCTACTAAAAATTTATCAATTTCTACTTATGGAGAAGTATTAATTTTATTTATCTACTGTAAAGTACTTTGCCAGAAATATTGTATGATTATATGCCCAATTGCTTGCTTAGAATAACTATCACAAAAGCATATGTTATACATAAGTGCAAGTATATAAATATTAGAGATTCATAACTTGGCTGATCATTACCTTTAATAAATAGAGTTATATAAATTGACATTGATGCTATCAGACTATTTGCCCATGTTTTCCAGTCTTAGCATCAGTAAGTGAAATATTTCTTCTGCTTGTGATTTTTGAACCTTATGTTAGCTCGACAAAAGGAGATAGAAGATAATTGTCTTGTTAAGTATTTTAAATTATCATACTAACATAAAATAAAATATCACATCCAAATTTATCTTAAAAATATTTTTAAAAATCTCCAGGTTGTTCCAATAGTTACCTGTTTCTTTAAAATCTGTTTAAAGTATATTTTTTCTTATATCGTTGTGTCTGAAAGCAATTTTTAAAAAGCATACTTTTTTGATTAAATTTTAATACAGCCTAGGTATGTAATCATTTGAGTACTACTTGACTAGCAGCAACCCAGTTTTGGGGTAGGAAGCCTGTAGTAGTGGCCTAACACTGAATTGGACCAACACTCTAGTCCCAATTCTGTTACAAATAGGTTCCCACAGGAGGCATTCACCTTGAAAGCATTGTTGTTTTCTTTTCTTTTCTGTGAAAAGTCTATATGGTCTTACATGTCTTTTGCATTGCTAAAATTGTATAACTTAATATAATGGGAATATAACAGTTATGAAAAAGCAAGAAGATAAGTAGCATCAGAAGTCAGGAGAATATTAAAGTTTTAGTGGAATATTATAATAAAATGCCCTACAATATCAAAAATATTAATATTCCAGATATACTGTAGGTGACATGAGAAACTTGTGCCACAGCAGGTCTAAACTTTTAGTCTTTGACCTACAACTATAAGGAAATGAACAAGAAGATGTGAGTTCTTTCAACTACCTTCCAACAACAACAAAAAATTGAGGAAAGAAAAAGATAGAAAAATATAATCTGGGTGAGGATTTACTTTTTAAATCTCATTGTACCTTGTGAGTAGAATATGTGCTATAATAAAATTGCTTACCCAGGTTCCTTCTGTCTCCCTCTATACACACACATACACACAAACACACATACACAAACACATACACACACACAAAGCTATCACCAAAATTGCCTGCTTTCCTAGTGACAACTTATTCTCTGTTGAATTTGTTTGCATTTTGACATGTGCCAATCAGCCCTCATTTTCAAATGAAGCGGCAGCTTCTTCCTCTAGTGATAATTCAGGTTATAGATATGATCTGATTTTTTATGCATATATGCTATAATGATTATCTATAATGATGGAAATCCCCTACATTTTTAAAAGAATATGTAAGTAACAAGACCAAGCAACTTACACAAAATAAACCGTACGTACCTATGCACACTCACAAACACAAAGTAACTATAAATATTAGTATTTGCCGTTATAAAATTTATTATAAAATTTCTTATTAGGCTAAAAGATTGGAGGAGTGATCCAAACAGAGATTTCAAATAAAATTCTCTGATGGTAAAATGGTAACACTTCAGAGCTACCAAACTCTAGTGGGATTATTAATTCAGAACACAGGAAATAAATGTGTTCATGTTTCTGTATATATGGGGCATAATTTCATATTAGGAACCTAATCAAGAGGTAAGTCTTTGTGCTAACGGGGAACAGAATTTGATGGCTTCCATTACCATTGTGGGGGTAAAAAAAAGTTAAGAAAATAAAAAGCAAGTGGAACAATTTTTTGACCCCAATTATTCAGAATGTATTCACAGTGGAGAATACAAAGCTATACCTAAAAAAAAGTGAAAATGTTTTGTGCATTTTTAAAATGCAATAGGAAGCTGCAAATCTCTGTGGAAATATCAATGATAGAGACTTGTTACTAATATTGAACTTTGAGCAATTGAAAAAAGAGATCTTGAGAAATTGTCACAAACAATAATTATAAAATGGTACCAGAGTAAGGAACCATCTATGTGCATAAGCAGCAAAGAATAGTGGAAAGGATTAGCAGAGGGGAAAAGAAAAACTTAGAATGAGTCCAAACATGCACCATTATTTTGTCACCTTTTGTTAGTGATTTTTGTATTATTTCAGTGAGTGGGTAGTTGGAAATTATTATTACACCTATTGCTTATCAGATTAAATTTGGTGTTTATTATTAATTTCAGAGAGCTTTAGAGTAAGTTGTGTGGAGTTCTTTCATAGTAAGTTCAGCATTCTTATCAACTCCCTCTATCTTTTTGGGAAAAAGGATAGGAGCCCCTGGCTGCTAGCAGCTTATCTGGAACCATTCACTCCCAGGGTTTCATTTTGCTACTGTGTTTCCCCAAAAATAAGACAGAATCTTATATTTATTTTTACTTAGGAAGACACCCTAGGGCTTATTTTCAGGGGATGTGTTATTTTCCCCTCAAAGCCTCAGCTTGCAGCACACACAGGATGGCCAGGACCTGACAGGGGGAGCCGACCTTGTTGGTGGGGCTGCTCGCACCTTTCCTGTCACCTCTGGGATAGTAGCTTTCACAATGGGGCAGATGAGAAGGGCTGCTCGTCTTCTTTACTGCTCCGTGACGAAATGCATGGGTTGTGCAGACATGCTGCATAGCCATGCCCATCACTAGGTCTTATTTTCGGGGTAGGGCTTATATTGTGCAAATTCTTAGAAATCCTGCTAGGGCTTATTTTATGGGTCGGTCTTATTTTCCGGGAAACATGGTAGACTGTGGTCTGCTCATGCTGAACATAAACCACTTCACGGAATGCCAACATTAGAGAAGGCCACTCTGTGATCGCGGCTGATCAAGATATAAACAAGACCACTCTGTAATAATGTTTGAGCACAAACAAAACCTAGAACTTTGTCTGAACTATAAATAAGCCAAACAGCTCCCTATCCTACCTGTTAATATTATGAGTGACTGCTACTTTTTGAGCATTACATCTTTAGCTGAGTTTCATTAATCCTTCTTTCTTGATAAAAATTATGTAGATATCTAATTATATATAGTACTTACTGCTTCTTCCTAACCAGATCCAACCCATAGCAAGGCATCTATTCCTTGATCCCGACCCTAAATCACCTAATACAAAGATAAATCCTGTAAGTCCCAACACCCTCATTTCTCCATGGTGTGAAGGCTCCATTATTTTACAATTTAATATGCCAAATCTGACTACAGTTATGTGTCTAATGGTCTTTGGCTGAAAGACATTAACAAGTATCAAGAGCCACTGAAAGGCCTCGTCTTCCCCCCAGTAAGCAATGGAAACAGTTTGCCTATCATTGAAGTCAAGATTCTGGTTCTTTTGAGAGTCTTATCTAGTTTTTCTTCACCTGATATCTACTTAGTTATGGACACAACCTTTCTTAATGATTAACATACCTGCACTATGGTGATGATATGCAGTGATTTGCAACTTGTTGACCCCCACAATCCTCAAGCATGAATATATACCCTTCCAAGTAAAGGTTAAGCTGTTATTGAAGAGATAATAGTCACTATTTATTTTCAATAAAAAGACTCTGAAAGAAAACTGAGGCTCTTGAAAAGAAAATAAAACTAACGTCAGGATGTTCTGATGCAGTACATTTTGTTTGCCCAAAAATTGCTCAGCAGTAGAAACTGAGAGAGCTTGTGTATGATTCTCACCCATGTGTTTTAATTATGACTCATCTTTGTTAACTCAAGATTATGCAGAGATTCTGAGACATTGTGACTTATCTTTTTCTCCTCTCACTTATCAGTTGTTGTTTTATTTAATTTCATAGGCTATTTACAATTACGGTTTTGTACTAACTCAGAATAGAAGTGAAGGATAGCAGAGATGCAACACGGCTTCACAATTAAGGGCATGTAACCTGGAGCAAGACAGTTGAGGTTTAAATCACAGACCTACCATACACAAAAAATGTAACCTAGTCAAAGTTATTTTTCATCTCTGTGCCTTAATATCCTTTTAATATGGAGATAATTATAATAGACACCTCTTATGGTTTCTTTGAGAATTAAATGAGTTAATATGTTTGTGAAGTCATAAACAATTCTAGCATACAGTATGTACTAAGTAAAAGTGTTATTAAATATTTACAGAAAACTCAAAGCCTTTTGATCACCATCCCCAATCACAATCTGCTTAGAATGTTATTGAGCATATTTCTTACTACTCCATGTATTTATATACATTTTTGTGTATAGAATGAATTATTATTAAGACAATGACTCCATAGAACTGGAGAAAATACTTACAAACTACCCATTTGACAAGAGATTAATAACCAGAAAATATAAGGGTCTCAAAACAACACAATAGGTAAAACAATAAATCGCCTGATTAAAATATTAGCAAAAGATCTGACTAGACATTTCTCAAAAGATTATGTACAAATTGTCAACAAGTATATGAAAAAAATGCTCAACATAAATAATCATTAAAGAAATGAAAATTAAAACTATAATGAGGCATCATCTCACTCTAATTAAAATGGCTTTTATCCAAAAGACAGGCAATAAGTAATGCTGGTGCAGATGTAGAGAAAAGGAAACCCTCACACACTGTTGTTGGTGGGAATGTAAATTGGTACAGCCACTATGGAGAACAGTACAGAGGTTCTTCCAACACTACAAATAGAACTACCATATGACCCAACAATCTCACTGCTGGGGATATATTTAAAAGAAAGAAAATCAGTATATCAAAAAGACATATGTGCTCCTATGTTTATTGCAGCACTATTCACAATAGCTAAGATACAGAATCAATCTAAGTGTTCATCAATGGATGAATGCATAAAGAAAATGTGGTATATAAACTATTAAGCCATAAAAAAGAATGAAATCCTGTCACTTGCAACAATGTGTATGGAACTGGAGGACATTATGTTAAGTGAAAGGCATCAGGCATAGAAAGACAAATATTGCATGTTCTCACTATGTAGGAGCTAAACAAAATTGAACTATTGGTGATAAAGAGTAGAATGATGGTTACCAGAGGCTGGGAAGGATAGCTGGGGGTGGGTACAAAGAGGGGATGGTTACTGGGTACATAAAAACAGGTAGAAGAAATAAGGTCTAGTGTCCAGTAGCACAATATGATGAATACAGCTAATTATAATTTATTATATATTTTAAATTAACTGAAAGAGTGGAATTGAAATATTCCTACACAAAGAAATGATAAATGCTTGATTACTCTGATTTGGCTACCACACATTGTAGGCTTGTATGAAAACATCACATGGATCCCATAAATTATACAACTCTTATGTATCCATAATAATTAAAAATAGTTGGGCTCAGTGGCTAACATCTGTAGTCCCAGCAACTCAGGAGGCTGAGGCAGAGTGATCACTTTGAGTCCAGTATTTAAAGAACAGCCTCGGCAACATAGAGAGACCTCATCTCAAAAATAAAAATAAAAGTAAAAATAAGTAATAAATTACAAATTTTTAAAAGTAAAGAGAATAAAATTAAGGGAATCATATTATATTATTTGTTTTTACAATTTTTTTATTTTTAATGATTATGGGTATGTAATGGTTGTATATCTTTATAGGATGCATGTGGTATTTTCATACAGGCATACAATGTGAATTGATCAAATCAGGGGAATTGGGTATCTACCACCTCAGGCATTTAACATTTCTTTGTGTTAGAAACATTCCAATTCTAGTCTGGTACTTATTTTAAAGTATTCTTACTTATTGTTGATTATTCTTATCTCCTTTAATCAGTTTTATTGCATATATAATTTATGTTCAGTAAAATTAATCTGTGTGCAGTAAAAGGTACTGTTCAAGTTTTCCTTTTTATATGGATATTCAATTATTTTTATACTGTTTGTTTAAAAAACCATCCATTGAATTGCTGTTGCTCGTTTATCACAGCAATTTACCATAATTCTTTTAAGCCTTTTCACAGACCCTCTTTTCTAATCTAGAAGTGTATTCTTATGCCAAAACCACAGTGTCCTGATTACTATAACTATATATTAATAATAAGTCTTAACTTTAGGTTGGATGAGTAACTTCTTTATTAAAATTTTTTATAGTCTAGTTCATTTGACATTCCATATACTTTTTAGCATCATCTTGTCAATACCTACAGAAATTAGTCCTGGGCTTTTTTCCCAAGATCTAAAAGTGATTTTTGTAAATTTTTTATTAATGTCTAATAATTGTACATATTTACTGGTTACATGTGATATTGTGATACATGGATACAATATGTAATGATCAAATCAATGTATTTAGGATATCCACCACCTCAAATATTTATCATTTCTTTGTGTTGGGATGTCACATCTTCAAGCTATTTTGAAATATGTGATAAATTATTGCTGATTGTAGTCACCCTATGGTGTATTGATTGAAATTTCATTAAATCTAAATATCAGTTAAGGAAAATAGAATCTTAATTATGTTGAGTTTCCAACCCATACACATTGTATGTGTCTTCAGTTATTTAAATCTTCATTGAATTTTAGTATTATAGTATTTATAGTTTTTCAGATACACATTCTGCAAATGTTTTGTTAGATTTATACCTAAGTGTTTCATTTGTTAAAGTATTATATAAATTATATTTTTAGAAAATTTTAGTACCAAATATCTACTGATAGTATATAGAAATATTATTGCTATTTATATATTGACTTTTATCCTTCAACATTGGCAAACTCACTTAATAGTTCTAAGGAATTTTTTGAGAATCCATTGGATTTTCTATGTAGATAGTTATGCCATCTATGAATAAGGACAATTATTACTTCCTTTTCAATTGCTAATTTTTTTTCAAAAATTAAAATTATTTTCTTTAATACACTGGCTTAGACTCATGGTAATATTATATTGAATAAATATTTTCAGAATAGATATTCAGTGCTAGGAACTAGTGATATAGATGAAAGCATAAAGATACAGGGACTTTATAGAATGTAAAGTCTAAAGAATTACATGTTTTAGATGATAACAATAATAAAAAATATCCACATAGTATCTCTCCCAAACATTTCTTTTTTTGCCATTCATTAATCAGTGTTTTTAGATTTGGTCCCATGCAAGTAGCTGCTCTTCTCAAATTGAATTCCTTGTCTATCCTGCACTCTGCAGAAGTTTAAGATTTGTCTTTTGTTTTCCTGCCTTAAAATGTTCTGCCCTATATGAGAAGAAAACAATGTTAGTATGTAATAAATCTGTTCACAATGAACCTATAAAACAATTTATCCTAGAAGGATATTTTTGGACTTTTTAAAATATATAGTTGGCTCACCTAGAATTCCACAGCTGGAGAGTCACTTTCTTCAGGGTTGTGACAATTATAACATTGTCAATGAACAACACAATACTATTCCCACAACTCTCTAAATAAAACATTTTGAGTTTTAGCAGTGTATCAAGGAAATCATTGAAACTTGGGGGATCTTTCTTTAGTCTTTAATGTTTGTCGAGTGCATTTTTATACAAACATAGTTGAAAATGTAATACTAGACATTATTAGCTAGGGGCTCAACAGAATGATCACATCTCTTGATGTAAAAATTAGAATTCTTCATTAAAGTACATTGATGCTTTTATTAAAAATGACAGTTGTCATAGTAAAGTTTCATTAAACTATTTCTTGTAGAATGAAAAGTTTTTGTGCCAGGAGACTATGTTGTAGGTAAAACCTAGGAAAAATCATTTCTTTGTTAAGTAATTTAACAGTTTGTCAACATTGTAATCGCTGGGTGTGACTTAGATCTCTAAGTGTAAACTCTGAAATAGAGTGCATTGTTTTTTCACAATTCTTTTATCACTCTCCGTTTTTAGCATGGTGCACTTTGGGTGGAATATAAATCCCTACCCCACTGGAAGTGGGATGTTAGAAGAGGTCTCAGTGTTCTTGCAATGTTTATCTTGTCGGCTGTGTTCCTGCCTTCACCATGAGAAAAGCCTGCCCCATGTAGCTACTTCTCCCAGAATGAGAAACACGTGGAGCTGTTCTATTATACACCTGTCTGCTGCCATATATTTAGCTGTCTACACTCTGCACTATTCTTGGACTTGTGTATGAAAAACAACATGAGTGACAATTTTTATAAGCCATTGTAATTTTGGAATTGTTTTTTATACAGCAGAGTCACATCAATAGTTGGATAATACAAACTCATTAGGAGAGAAATAACCGGAGAAATTCTGATGAATGTAGATTGGCTCCAAGATATTGGGGCAGATTCCTATATCATTTTACAAAATGCAAATACAATCATGTGATGCATAATGACATTTTGATCAAATATATATGACAGTGGTCTCATAAGATTATAATACTGTATTTTTTGTAACTTTTCTATGTTTAGATATACAAATACTTCCCATTGTGTTACAATTGCCTACAGTATTCAGTACAGTAACATGCTGTACAGGTTTATAGCCTAGGAACAACAGGCTATACCATATAGCCTGGGTGTGTAATAAGCTATAGGATCTAAGTTTGTGCAAGTATACTTTATGATGTTCACACAATGATGAAATGGCTTAATGATGCATTTCTCAGAAAGTATCCCTATCATTAAGGTATGTATGACTGTATTTGTGTATCGCCACCAAAACCCATAATTTTTAACATCTTCTCTGACCACCTGTAGGCAAGGCAAGGCAAGGCCAAGGGCCATGTCAGGGGCAGGGGCAGGGGGAGGGTCAGGTGTGGGGCCGGGGGTGGGGCAGGGCAAGGCAGGGCAAGGCAGGGCAGGGCAAGGCACAAAACTGGGATGTTCCATTCTTGCATAAAATGTGTTTTTGGTGTGGTTAAAAAAATTTCTGCTGCTTGTATTACAATTTATTGAAGGAGTTTCAAAACCTGTGGTTTTTACCCAGGATCAGTTTAATAAAATAGCCCACTCAGAATGTGTGTTGTTTTGCTTGGTGTTTTTCCATAAATCCCTCTGTCTAGAGCAGCGATTTGGGACTGTGCTAGAATTCGAGGGATAGCCATTGTGTGAGTTAGTCCCTATAGAGACTAGATTTTACCAGCTTTTTCTTCTGAATAATTCACACCAAAAGTTGTTAGGTACAGATTTGCAAGGCAGGAATCTGCAAAGGGAGGTGGTGGCAGTGTCTTGTCAAGGGGCATTGGAACCAAGTGGGGTGAGGAGAGAGTCTGTGTAGAGTGGGAAGTGGCAGCAGCTTGACAAGGGTGCTGGAGCCTGAGGATGTTAAAATTATCTCTAGTGTTTTAAATAATTATTCAAGGTTATTCTCTACATCTGCTTGGATCTTTTTAACACTTTGTAAAGGGGCAGGCAAAACGTGTGTGTGTATTTTTAAATGGATTTGTGCAGCTACACCTGAATATATCCTTTTTATTTTTAAATATCAAGCAGTTAATTGTTGTTACTGTTGTTTTCTTCATTAGTAAATCCTGTCACAGTTGAAAGGCTTTGGGTGGTTAGCAAGAGCAACTTTTAAAAATAAGAGAGAAATCTCCAACTAATATATGATCTGCAATTAATTCATCTAATCATTCTATGACTGTTTCTATTACCAAAAAATAGCATAGAAAAGGACTCTATAATGATAAAACAATTTGCTATATTTCATTATTAAGATTAATCCTATATTTGATAGGGTATTTAAGATAATCATTCCAGAAAGTTAATGTGTAGAACAGAAAAATTGTAGACACTTAAAAGAAAAACAAGAGAAGATATTTATTTTACATTCAAACTACATCATAGAAAATTCTTTGTGAAACTTATTCGCAATTTTCAAATACTGAATCCAGTAATTCCTTGAAGATGACTGTAATCTGGGAAAGTCATTAGCATATCCTACTCTAGGTATTACTCCATTATATCTCTACTCAACGATTGTGTCAACGACAGCCTCCAGTGATGTTTGCTAGAAAGGAAGTGGTAGCAAGGTCAGAAGCAAAGCTCTACCTCCTCTTCTCCCAAGGGTTTAATTGTCAGGGAGCTGTACCAATCACAGGGAATTTATACATCCACAGCTCCCTCTCTCTCACTCTCTCAAGCAAATGCATTTTTGTTCCTCTTCATAGAACAGACTTGATAGTCCCCACATACACCCTGGAGCATTTGACTGCAAACCCATGTTCCCAATGCCTGTCAAAAAGAAAAAGCAAACTGTGTTAGAATTGTGAGAGACCCCTGCTAGATAGAAATCCATGTTTAGGCTATTTTATTGGCAAAATTGCTACTCGCCTCATACTTATAATACAAGGTGAGCTGAAAGCAAAGTTGTTTCTAATATTAAATATTTTATCTAACTGCCCAATATATTTTATTGTCCTTAGAGTTCTTTATAGAATATTTCTTAAATTCATTTTTGCTTCTTTAATTTCTAATTTGTACCTGACTTGCCAATTTGGGTTTAGATGTTTTCTTTATTTGAAGATTTTTTAAAGTTAAAAAGATAGTTTTTTTTTTTCTTTCCTGTGAATGTGTCTTCACTCTATCAGTTGGAAATAGAGTCATTTTATTCAAATATCTGATATTTATTTTTCCCCTCTAGGTATCAGTAAGATATTTTTTAATCAGATTCTTATCTTTTTTATTTCTCTTTGTGCCCACAATTGGTATTATTCCCATTCTAAAACTGAGAAACAATAATTACCATTAAATTTATCAAGTATTCTTTATACTAAAGACATTGTGCTAACATTTTATATCCAGGACCTCATTAAATCTTTGCAACACTCATGTGGTAGGAATCATTAATAATATCATTATGCAGATGGGAAACTGGGATTCTGAGAAGCCAGTAGCTTGTCCAAGAGCCCCTAAAATTGGCAAGACCAGAATTTGGACATAGCCTGTCTGATTCTAGAGCTTGAGCTTGGCACCATCTCATCAAGAATTTGTTAACGATTTTCTTTGGATTTCTCACTTTTACCAGAAATTTAAATTTAACTGCTCTGTGATTACTATGTCATTGTAAGGTGCTGGCGAATATCCCGTTGTTTTTTTTTTTTTCCTAATCACAACTGATAAAAACCAATGTTACCAAACATTGCTTGTGCCTACCTGTAGCACAGGTATAGATACATAGATACATACCCATGCAGATCCATAGATTATATATAAATATATTTATATATAGATATTTCATATATAGGTATAGATGGATGGATAAAATCTATCTATAGCTATAGCTATATCTACACACATATAGATTTATTTTAAGTAATTGGCTCCCATGATTGTGGGGACTGGCAAGTCCAGAATCTGTAGGGAAGACTGGAAACTCAGGCAGGAATTAATTCTGCAGTCTTGAAGTCAAATATTTTCTTCTTGGAAACCTTAGTTTTTACTTATAAGGTCTTCAACTGATTAGATGAATCTCACTTACATTATTGGGGACAATTTCCTTTACTTAAAGTCAACTTATTATAGATATTAACCACATCTTTAAATGCCTTTACATAAATACATTTATGCTTGATTAAATAACTGGATACTATAGCCTCCTGAAGTTGACATAAAAAATATTACAGTACCTATCACAAGAAGCTGACAAAAAGCTGGCATTTCCTTTAATAAGAAATTGTAATTACTCAAATTAAAGTGGTTATTTAGCAAACCTACATATGAAAAAAACAAATCTTCTTTATATTATTGCTTCACAGATTTCTAAATTTACTACTGAAATTTAAAATACTGAATTAGTTGCACAATACTGATCAGACTTATAAAACCTTATTCATGAGTTTTAATTATTTAAGTAAGGCATGTTTGTCATAATGAATCTGAAGAACTTTCCACCTCAAGAAATTTAATTTTATCATTGCTGCTTACTTCAGCCTTCACACACATGCTATATGTATTCATGTTACCTGTTTCTGCAAAAATACTATAATTTACCTGATCGATTTTTTCTTTATGGCATCCTTATAAAATATATAGATTTGCTTTCATTTCCTATGCTTCCACAACTGTTTAGTTATTTTATTAGATTAATCACAACCTCTACTGATTTACACATTTATTTAAAGATCATTCAGCACTTTGTAGGTGCTGGAATATAGTTGTAGGGAAAGAGAAATTGTTCTTGCCTACAAGGAGTTTAACTGTTTCGAGACTATTAGATTGCATTAGTACTTTCACCATATTCTCTTCTTTTACACCCACATCTTATGCATCAAGAAATTGTGTTGACACATTCTTCAAATTGTTTTCTAGAGCTCCAGAGCATCTCACCACCTCCACTGTGCTCCCCTGGCACAAGCCGACATCATCTCTGGCCTACATTACTGATTACTGCCATAGCCTCCTAAATGGTCTCCCTGCTCCTGCTCCTGCTGTCCTAGGTACTCTCTTACACACTTCTTGCTTTGAAGAAAGCCTGAAGTCATGTGGCGAGCTGTCCTATAAAGAGATCCATGTGGCAAACAGCTGAAGATAACTACTGATTTATTTAAAATATTTTTAAAATAAAAAATGCAACTAAAATGTATTGAAACTTAGAAGAAACTTTAATTTCTCTTGAAAATGTGTCAGTCACTACTGTATATTTAAGAATTGCATGGCATTAGCTTGAATGGTGTTCCCCAAAAGGAGATGTCTTCACCCTCATCCTCAATACCTGTGAATGTTACCTTATTTGGAAAAAAAGTCCTTTGCAGATAAAATTAAGTTATGGATCTTGACATGAGGAGATCATTCTGGATTATCTGAGTTTGCCCTGAATTCAGTGACAAATGACCTTATAAAGGTGACGTTGAGGTAGAGGAAGATTAGACAAACTGAAAAGGAGAAGGCAATGTGACCACAAAAGCAGACATTGGAGCAATGCATCCATGGACTCAAGAATATTTGGGTAGCCAACAGAAACTGGAAGAAACAAAGAACAGATTCTTCCTAAGAGACTTGAGAGGGAGCATGGTGCTGGATTTCGAATTTTTGATCTTCAAATCTGAGAGAATACATGTCTTTGTTTTAATCAACCCAATTTGTGGTAATTTGTTAACAGCAGCCCCAGGAAACAAATGCAAACACTGTATTAGTCAGGGTTCTCCTGAGAAAGAGAAAGAACAGGATGGATGGATGGACAGGTGGATACATAGATCAGAAGGATTTTTCAGGGGAATTGGTTCACATGACTATGGATGCTAAGAAGTCCCACGCTATCCCATGCTCAAGGTAAAGAATCAGCAGTGTTCCCCAACCTTTCTGGCACCAGGGACTGGTTTTATGGAAAACAATTTTTCCACAGACCAGGGGTGGGGGTGGGGTAGGGATGGTTTCAGGATGATTCAAGCACATTACATTTATTGTGTACTTTATTTCTATTATTATTGCATTGTTATATATGGTGAAATAATTGTACAACTCACCATAACACAGAATCAGTGGGAGTCCTAAGCTTGTTTTGCTGCAATTAGACAGTCCCATCTGGGGGTGATGGGAGACAGTGATACCCTAAGTGTGTTGCTTATGTCCAGTCTACTCTGTAATCTCATTTTGGTTGCTGACACTGCAAAAATGAAAAAAACCTGCTTGAAAACGATAGGATATAGGAAACAAGCTTTTCAGTTATTGTGTGGCAATCTCAGGATACTCTGCCTTGACTTTAATATAGAATGTATGGGGTTTTGAAGTTGTCTCACACATACTTTTAAGGCCATTATTATTGGTGATCTCAAGCAGTTGATCCTCTTCTAGCATAGACAAAGTTGATTCACCTAGCTTATTTACAAATGAGTCACAGATTCATTCCCTTCCACTTCAAGGGTCTTTTGTGGTTGGGAAGTAATGCTCAAACTCTTTTGAAAGCTAAGATAGGTGATCACCCACCAGCTGGGAGAAAGAAGGCCCTGGATAAGTCTCTTTCAAAATCTCTGCTAATGTTTGAAACATGTCAAAAATCCCAATGTTCACTCATTGCCCATATAACTCCACTTTGACCTTGAATGCAGCCACTTATCTGCAGACTTGAACACAGTTGTCATTCTCCCCTAACGTGACAGAGTTCATTAAGTAGGCTGAATATGTCACACAAATAAACAAGTTTTGAGACCCATTCTCTGTCACTGAAATGTGCTGCCAGTGATGACAGTTTTCCTAAAAGAAATCTCTAGAGCAGTTTTTGTAACTCAAAAACTCTGGCCAGTGATCTACCTTTAGAAGACTATCTTGCTTCTGTGTATAAGAGAAGATGTGTGTGCTCTGTGTCCATCTTCTCACAGAGCTTTGTGAACAGATGGTGAGTTAATGGCATGTACTTTAATGTGGTTGAAAATTTTAATCACATCCTGCAACATGTTTAGTTCAGGTGATGTTTTATGGCTATCCAGTGTTTCTCTATGGATGACACAGTGCATAGACTCACATTCAGAAGCGACCTCCTTGCCTGAGTGGTGAAACCAAAAAGCCTTCCAGTCATGGCAGCTGCTCTGTCCATGCATATACCAACACAAAATGACCAATACAGTTTTCCTGATATGTAATTATTCAACAACTTAAATAATTCTGGCGCTGTGGTGTTGGTTGGCAACAAAAGTGTACATAACATATCCTTATGCACATCCTCCTGAAAAATACATTGCACAAAAACAATCACTGTTGCCTTGTTTTCAACATCAGTAGACTCATCAACTTGGATTGCATATCATTGTGACTCATAAGTCCCCTTTAACAAGTGTGCCTCAGTATTCTCTGCTATTTCATCAATTCACTCCAAAGGCTTGTCTTTTAATGCAAGGTGCCTGGTCTCCATGTGGCAAAGTAGTTTTGAAGGTGTCATGGCTTTGTTGGACAGCTGGTCACTACATATTATACAAAGCGGACTTAGAGAATGAGAATCATCTGTTGCAATGAACCCGTAATTCAAGTAGAACTCTTGGTATTTTCTTTTAGATGCAGCTTTCATTTTGTTGTCAGTCTTAGAGTCTTCTGCTGTCTCATCCTTGGCTCTTTCCCCCTTTTCAAAGAAGATCTCCAGTGACATTTGTTTTTTACTCATTTTTGCTCAGGTTAGCTTGTGGGCTTACCAAAACTGTGACTTAGATAAATATGCAGTGAAGGAAAGAGGTACAGGTGGAAGGGGTAAATAAAATAATGGGTGGGATATGTGCAGACTAAAATAAGTTTCGGATTCTGACTTAAAGCCTGCCACCAGATGCAGCTTAATCATCACTTGCCACTCACTATGATAGGGTTTTGATATGAGTCTGAGTCTAACCTCTCTGCCAATGATAATCTGTGTTTGCAGCTGATCCCCAGTGCTAGCATCACCACCTCAGCTCTACCTCAGATCATCAGGCATTAGATTCTCATATGAAGGGCACAACCCAGATCCCTCACATGTGCAGTTTACAGTATGGTTCGGGCTCCTATGAGAATCTAATGCCACAGCTGATCTGACAGAAGGTGGAGCTCAGACGGTGATGCAAGCAATGGAGAGTGGCTGTAAATACAGAGGAATCTTTACTTGCTAGCATGCCACTCACCTCCTGCTGTGTGGCCTGGTTCCTAACAGGCCACAGACTGATACCACTCCATGGCATGGGGGGTGGGGTGGGGTGTTAGAGACTGCAGAGGGAATCTAGTCCTGTAAATATCAGTCCCAGACCAAAGGCCTGACAACCAGGTGACCACTGGTGTAAGTTCCAGAGTTAGAATGCCAGAAAACCTGGAGTTCTGATGTCCACAGTCAGTAGAAGATTAATGTCCTAGCTTAATGAGAGAGAGAGAGAGAGAGAGAGAGAGAGAGAGAGAGAGAAGGAATTTGCCTTTCTTCTGCCTTCTTGTTCTATCCAGGCTCTCACCTGATGAGATCTTGTCCACCCACATTGCTGAGGGTGAATATTCCTTACTCACACCACTGATTCAAATTTCAATCTCTTCCAGAAACTACCTCACAGACATACCCAGAATAATGCTCTACTAGCTATTTAGGTACCCTTTAATCCAGTCAAGTTGATACCTAAAAGCAACCATCAACAACACTGAGTTAGAATTTAGAAAGATGGTGACTATGAAAGAAAATCACCCTTGCTTTGTAGTAATATGATCTATGGGGAGGAGAGATGATATACAAATAATTATAGATAATTAAGTGCAGAATGACCAGTATTCCTAATGCTGTTAACGAAGATTCATATGGTCATTGGAAGACACAGTAGGAGGGCCTGATTAATCTAGGGGTCCAAGGAAGATTTACCTAAAAATGTGATATTTAAACTGAAAAGTGAACACTGAGTAGACATTAGTGAGAGGATTACATGTAGAGAGGGAGATACTGCATGTGTAAAAGCTGAAAGACTGAAATATATTGTTAAGAAGCTATTTAAGAAACTGAGAGAAAATTACCATGGTTGCAGCTGAGAGAAAGAGGTGTAAGGTAACAGTATACTAGCAGTAGTAATCTGGCTTCAAAGTGGCCATTCTCACACCCATGGATTCTGGCTTCAGATACTGCACTAATAGCCAGTATGTCATATTACTTCTAAATTGAATAAATTATTCAGGGATTTATAAGCCACATAATGCATTATGGACTTCTAAGAACAGTATGAAATCTCTGAAAGATTTTAACTAGGTCAATAATACTATCATTTTTTCATTAATGAAAACCATTCTGGCTGCGCTGTGTTCAATAGAATAGAGTGATTTTTGAAATTTGTTTCTTTTTTATTACTTATACATATGAGGCAAGCAATAAGTATTTCTGTTTTGCATAGTGCTTTTGTGAAGTATATATTCCCATCTGAGTAAAGAATGAGTGATTAATATATATGCTCACTTTTTCTGCTCCTGAAACACCACTGAAATAACAGAGATTTTTTTTGTTTTATTTTGTTTTTGTTTTTAACCTACAAGAGCAATAAAAAGTTGAGAGAAAAACAAACCATCCAAATTTCAAAAGCTAGAAGGCAGATGATAATTGATAACTTATCTATTGGAACTGAAAAAGGAGATTCCCAAGACAATAATGAAAGTACAAAACTCAGAGAGATTCATACCATAAAGCCCTTGCCTTAGTCTGGAGTTGCTATAATGAAATACCGGAGACTGGATACAAACAGCAGGAATTTACTTTTCACAATTCTAGGTTCTGGGAAGTCCAAGATCAAGGTACCAACAAATTCAGTTTCTGGTAAGAGACAATTTCCTGGTGCACAGTTGGCACCTTCTTGCTGTGTCCTCAGATGTTGGAAGGGGTTAGCTATCTCTCTGGGGTTTCTTTTATAAGGCACTAATCCTATTCCTTAGGATTCCATCCTTATGATCTAGTCACCCTCCAAAGGCCTCACTTCCTAATACCATCATATTAGTGATTAGGTTTCAACATATGAGTTGGGGAAGAGGTCACAAGAATTAAGGCCATAGCTCCACTCAAAGGCTAGTGCTATGGAATTACTGGTACCTGGTACCTTGGATAGTAGAATTTAAGATATATCTAAAAAAAAGAACTGAATAAACATCTGTTTAAAAAGAAGACACTTAGATTCTTTCTCCCACTTCTCTCATCCTAGAAGAAACCTGAAGAGGAAAATATAAATCTCTAGTCTTGGGCTACATGACATGGTTGAAGGCAGATTTCAAAAAAATAAGTTTTAAAATACTGACTATGAAACACACAGTAATCTCCCATACTCATTATGAGAAAGCAAACACTGCAGTCAATATTCTTTAGATAGGACAATGAAAGAAATTCCTGCCCTAATTGGTGTTTCACTCACACACAGACCATGAATGGGTTTTTTTGCTTCTTCTTTGGGGCTATTCCATGGGAGCCAGGCTAGGAAGAAAAAGGAGGTGAGATACAGATTCTCACCTCTATTTATATTCTTGCTCTGTGACACTCAAATATTAATGGACCAATAAAATGGTGAGAAGAAATTCCAGGATAACAATTGTACATCAGGTAAAAAAGGTACAGATTGGAGAATATTTGGGAGAAATTTCATCAAGATGAAACTGATAGAATATTTGACATTTGTGGAAATATTGAGCAGAGATTTACAAAGTCAGCTAAGAGTTTAGTGTTTAATTAGTGATAAATGTACAGAAAACTAAGCACAAATAATTACAATATAATTATTAATTCTAAAGCAGGCCAGGCATGGTAGATCATGCTTATAATCCTATCACTTTGGGAGGCTTTCTTGAGGCCAGGAATTCCAGACCAGCCTAAGCAACATAGTTAGTTAGATCCCTGTCTCTACAAAAAAATAAAAATAAAAAATAGAAAAATTACCTTAGCATAGTGGTGTGCGCCTATAATCCCAGCTACTCTGGAGAGTTAGGCAGGAGAATTGCTGGAGACCAAGATCTCACTGTTGCAGTGAGGTATCATAGTGCCATTGCACTCTAGCCCAGGAAACAGAGTAAGATCCTGTCTAAGAAAACAAATATATAAATAATAAAATAAACAAAATAAAGCAGACATAAATATTGTGCAAGTGTGCAAAAATTATCACAACTTAATTGTTTTGTTGAAGACACTGTATACATATTGATCTGAGTATTGATCTAATAAAAAATAAATTAAGATACAGGTGTATAGAATTGTGCAAATGTAGGGGTTTTGGGTGATGGTTAGTCTTTCACTGTAGAAAGTTAATAGATAAATCCTTCTGCTGAACAAGAACACATAGAAGCAAATGCTTGTTATTTAGAGAAGAGAAGGGAAGGTAAAGAACTAAACTAGTTGGAAGTGGTTATTTTTGGATCTCAGCAATACATGGAGGAGGTGGGAGAGTGAAGAAGTGTTTACAGAACTCTAAACTCTTTAATTCTTTTTAACATTCAGTGTCCATATTACTTCGCTTAGAATGAGAAAACAATTTAAAATCATGTCAAAAATAAGTGCTCTAATACTTGATTCTGTTAAAACTAATGTACTTGGAAGAATCAAATTAATTTAAATATCAAAGCCAAGTAGGTATTTTTAATATACCGTGCTTGCATGCAAAGATAATGTAATTGAACTACAATTTAATCTTTTATTTTATTATTTTTAACTAACAGTTTTAAAAAATGATTTATCATTTTCACAAGGCACTATTGACAGTATACAATAAAGCAAATCATACTCATTCATTTCATTATTTAAGCTATAACTTCAGTTTATAAACAATTTGAAAAAACCTGATAATCATTTATAAGAAATTTAAGAATTAACTTTAGGCCATTACTTAATGGACTGACAAGGTAGGACTGAGTGAGGATGAAAAATCATTTGATTTTATGAATGGACTAGTAAAGTTTTTTTTTTTATAAAAACTTGCAAAGGAAATCTTACAAAGTATTGTTTAAATAGAATATTTATAACTTGAGAAAAAAAATATGAAAAATACATTGCCATTTATGAGCACGTTGATTGGCTCAGAACCAATCATTTTCTTTCATAACTAGCATACACAATTATAAAAGCTATGGAAAAGATTAAATGAATATATAATTCAAGAGAAGTACAATCTACAAGAGAAGTACAATCTACAAAGGCAAAATTATACACGTAGAATTTATATTTCTTCAATCTAAGATTTCATTCTTTTCACAAGCAAATAATGTCATCAAGGGCCTAGTTGTAATCTTTAAGTGGAAACAGAGTATAAACACTATTTATCTAACTCAAAGTAATATAATACAGGAGAACTACCAAATAGAAAATAAAATAACTGTAAATTTGTTAAATAACTTTGAGAGAATGCATTTTTATTTGTATGTGCATGTTACAAAGTCTTTTACATATTCGGGGAAATTAAGCAGATTTTAAGCCTATTACAAACTATATATAATATATATATACTAATAATTATGGAGTAATTATAATATTCCCCATGATACTTCGGCTATAGAATATATCAATTCTTTAGAGGAAAAGACTTTTTTGAAAGAATTAAGTCATATCGCTTTATGCTGCTACTATTTTATGTTAAAACAGGTAAGCATGAATATCAAAATACTAACCATAAAGAGAAAAATGCTGTGAATAAAGAGATTTTTTAAAGTATTGTAAATTGATATAGTATGTACAGTTAGCTTTCCATCAGGGTTAAATCTGTCTATGTTATTCAGATTTTAAATCTACTCCTGTCCCCCTCCTTCAGCAGTAGAATTTTCTAGGGCATTATACATTGAATTATTATAGTTAGGATTGAATCTAATTATAAGCAAGAGTCCCAGAAGTAGAAATTTAAACAAAATAAAAACTCGTTTCTCTCCCGTGTATAATTTTTCTCACTGTCTTTTAATTTTTTAAAAATGTTTCCCAGTATGAATATATCAGAATTTGAATGTCTGAGACTATGATTCTATGTGTAGTCACTTCATCATTGTACAAATGACTACATAGCCACTGAACTATAAAACTCATTTCCTGGCCCAGAATTATAACAAGTAAATATCTATGATACCTTTGGTGAAGACCTCAGGAGTTCACAGAATTTATTTTTATATAATCTGAGAAATTCTTATTATTCAATTCTAAACCTGAGAAATGTCTTATCATTTAAGTGAATTGTTCAACTAAGCAAAAAATAGGTCAGAACTATCCTACAGATTTCAAAACAGACATTTTCAAGATTTAAGATATAAGCATGAACATATTTGCTCTGAAATATTTGAATCTCAGAAATATATTTAAATATTTGTATATTATTGAGTTTGGACACCACCAGATATTTTGTGACAACTGATAACTTCCTTTTCATTTATCTAAAATACAAATCATTTAAGCTTCTATAGCATTGTAAAACCCTCCAAGTTAGTTTCTGTTGCTGTTTCCCTCTCTCTGTTCATGGCAACTAGCCTTGAGTACCTGACTATAGAGAGCTGCCCAGTGCTAAAATTGTACACAGGAGTGTGAGAAGAATTACAGTGAGAGACAAAGTTAATATTTCCTTCAGTAGAAAGTAATCAAAGTCAATGACTGTCCAAACTCATTTATTTATTCATTTTATGTAATGAAACATTTATTATTAAATTAAAAGACCTATAAATATCTACAAATATCTCTTGGCAGCTCTTTACTACTCTGGTTTTAATAAGAGAGAAAGAAGTCAAGTAAGATGAATGTTAATAACACAAGTTCCTGCCTCAAAGTAGGCAGAAAAAAGTGGTATTTATCGATTTCAGATTTCAGAATATCATAAACACTAAATTAGAGAGATTTCCTTTAGTAAACATCTGTGTAGCTTCCATTAAACATTTCCACAGAGAAAAATATTCATAATATTACTTTGGAGTACTTTTAGCTATTCAGAACACATTGAACTTTATATGTAAGTTATATAGTTATTTTCACATTATATTTGGTTTATTTTCCTTCAAATAAGTATGTGTTTCATGTTGCATAAGTGAAAATTGTTCTACTTATCATTTGTTTATTACATCCTATATTTGCAAAAAATAGTGAAATTACTCCCACTCTATTTTGCTCAGGATAGCAGAATTCTTTTCAATCCATTAAATTAAATTCAATATTATTTGGAAAACCTAGACACCAAATGATTTTAAAACAGCTGTCACTATGAGGTAGTTTAGAGCATTTATATAATTTTTTTTTCTCTGCCACTTCCACTTTGTTAGTTAAGAGTCATCCAGTTTTTAAATGAAAAACATAGTCATACTTTCCTTAAGACACTAATATTTGGTCACGTTTTAAAATATAAATATAAATATAAATAAAATATAAGACAAACTATGTACTGTCAAAACATATTTATTGAGACATCAATATAAATTACAAGTCAAATGTTATCACTAAACTGCTTATCCTTATAATAATACCCTTTGTAAAAATGGTTGTGGTTCTGGTTAGGACCTCAAAATTATATGCCGTTTTTATTTTACATTTCTTTTCTAAATATTGCTGCCATCCTTCAGCAGAAATAATCCAGACTTATGCTTTTGTGTTTCATAAAACGATGATAATATTTCTATTTTAATTCCAATAGTATACAGTTAACCCTTGAACAATACAGGTTTGAAATGCATGAGTCCACTTATACATGGATATTTTTCAATATTGGAAATTTTTTCGGAGATTTGTGATAATTTAAAAAACTCACAAACTGCATACTCTAGAAATATAAAAAAAGTAAAAAGTTAAATACATCATGAATGCATAATTAAATAGATATATTAGTCTACTTTATGATTTAATGCCATAAAATACACACAAACCTAGTATAAAAAGTTAAAACTAGTCAAAATTTCTTCACACATGTACAGACCATATATGGCTCCATTTGCAGTCAAGAAAAATGCAAACAAATGTAAAGATTCAGCATTAAATCATAACTGTATAAAATTAACTATAGTACATACTGTACTACTGTAATAATTTCATGGTCACCTCCTGTTGCTATTGCAGTGAGCTCAAGTATTGTATCTGCTCAAAGAGCCAAATGACACTAATCATCTCTGCATAAGCAGTTTGTTTCACCAGGAAATTGCTTATGGCAGTAAAAAGTGATCTCTCATGGTTCTTGTGTATTTTTATCATGTTTGGTTCAATAATATAAATCTTGAATAACAAAAGGGACCCATAAGATGACGTACCACTAGGGATGCTGGAAGTGCTCTGAAGAAGCAGAGAGAAGTCATGATGTTACAAGAAAAAGTTTTTAACTTCTTGATATGTACCGTAGGTTGAGGTCTACTGCTGTGACTGCTTGCTATTTCAGACATAGGATTCATCTTATGCAGAGATGATGTAAACACAGTATTAATAAATGCAGTACAGTACTCTAAATGTACTTTCTCTTCCTTGGAATTTTCTTAATAACATTTTCTTTTCTCTCGCTTACTTAATTGTAAGAATATAGTATATAATACATATCCAAAATGTGTGTTGATCAACTGTTTATATTATTGGTAAAGCTTCCAGTCAACAGTAGACTATTGGTAATTAGCTTTTTGAAGAGTCAAAAGTTACACATGTATTTTCAATTGTGTGAGAGGTCAGTGCCCCTAACTAGCAAGTTATTCAAGCAACAACCGTATAACTTCTAGAGGACTGACATGTGAAGACTATAATGAACTTAATGTTTAACACTTTTTCAATATATTTACATGGTTGCATTACAATACTCTTTAGGAAATCCATGAATATGTGCTGAAAATTTGGCATGGTAATTTGCTCTGTTTATTTTATAATTGGTAAGTAGGGAGGGGATTGCTCGCTACATGCGGAAACATTTTAATTGCCTTCCAGACATACCATTGATGAGAAAGGGATTTCCACGCTAGGGTTACAGGCATGACCAAACAGACTACACCCAACACTGAACAGATTAGATCAACAGCAGATTATTAGTTGCATATCCTTATAACTTAGAGGGGGAGGACACCACATACCGTACGAAAACACACAGGGCCACACCAGAGTTGCAATTCAGGACAGAATAAACAGCTGGGGTCTGTATGGGGCAGGCTTTGTACTATTAAGAAGATGAGGCGTCCCTTCGTTCTCATTGGAGATTGTTATTAGCTTGTTTGAATAGTTCCACAGGCTGACAAAGAACTGAGACTCAGAGATAAGCAGGAACTGAACACAGTCAATTTAATAAGAAAAGTTGTTGGCCATAGGACCTTATCTATGGGGCCAAATGTGGAGAGAAGTTGTGGTTAGGCCATTTCAGACCCTCCTGCCTTCTTTCACTTGTTTAGGCAAGATATAATATTGGGTCTGAATATTAGGCCTTGCATCAAGGGAAATAATTGTTGGCATGGGACTGATTAAGAGAAAAGAATGCTGCCCTACATTTAAGAAAGAATTTTAGTCATAATTCTGAAATATATTAGCTACTTGGCCTCAAAAAAGTAATCTAACTCACTGAATTTGTTTTCCTCAAGGATATAATCTGAAAAAATAATACTTGACTTATGTCTCTCCCAGTTTTTTTTAATTAAACATCTTGTTTTGAGTGATTATTGTAAAGTCACATGCAGTTGTAAGGAGTAATCAGAGATACAGAGATATCTTTTGTACAACTTACCCAGTTTCCTCCAGTGATAACATCTTAAAATATAGTATAAATTTAGTGCAATATCACAACCAGCATATTGACATTGATATAGTCCATAAACAGAACATTTCCATCTTCACAAAGATCCCTCTTGTTGCCCTTTTATAACCACACTTTTATCCCTCTACATTCCTGTTCCTAACCTCTGACAATTATTAATCTGCCCTTCATTTCTGTAATTTTGTCATTACAAGAACATTTTATAAATTAAACCATACAGTATGTGACCTTTTGAATCAACTTTTTTCACTCAGTGCAATTTCCTAGTGATTCATACAAGCTGTTCTGTGTATCAATAGCCCATCCCTTTATATTTCAGAGTAGTATTGCATAGATGGATGTGCTACACTTTGTTTAACCTCCAATATGCTTGATGGGCACCTGGTTGTTTCCAGCTTCTGGCTAGTATGAATAAAGCTATTCTGAACATTTGTGTACAGGTTTTATGTGAACATAAGTTCTAATTTCTCTGAGATATAAGCTAAAGAGTGCAATTGCTGAGTCATATAATAGTCTATTTTTAAAAAGCCCTGCTAAAACTGTTCAAACTGTTTTTCAGAGTGGCACTTTACATTCCCGTAAGAAATGTATGAGTAAGCCAGTGCCTTTACATCACCAGCACTTGGTGATTTCACTGTTTTTCATTTTATCTTTTCTGATGCATGATACTCATTTTGTTTCTAATTGGCATTTACTTGATGGCTAATGATGTTAATTATTTCTGTGTTTTTCATGATCTTTTTTTGCTTATTTGCCATCTCTATACCCTCCTTGGTGAATTATCTGTTTATGACTTTTGCCTACTTTCAATTTGGATTTCTTTTGAGGGTTTTTAAAAATTTTTACTGTTGAGTTTTCAGAGTTCATTAATATTCTAGATATGCGTGTTTTGACAGGCATACCATTTTCAAATATTTTTCCCAGTCTCTGGGTTGCCCTTTTCATCTTCTTAACAAGGTCTTTTGAAAAGCAAAACTTCTTAATTTTAATGAGGTCAAATTTGTTGATTTATCCTTTTAATGATAATCATTTTGGTATCAAAGCTAATAACTCATTGCTTAGCCCTAGATTCCACATGTTTTTCCATATGTGTTTTCTAAAATATTTTAAAATTCACATTTTATATTTAATTCCATGAGTATATTTTATGTAAAGTATGTGGATTAGTTTGAGGTTCCTATATTTTCCTATGGATATCCAATTATTCTAACACAATTTGTTTTAAAGGTTTTTTTCTCTTCATTTATTATTTTCATGAGTCTTTATCAAAAAATCAGTTGAATATATTTGTGTGAATCTATTTATGAGTTTCCTGCTTTGTCCCATCATAGATCAATGTGCCTATTTTCTAATATCACATCCTCCATTATTATTATTAATAATAGCCTTAAAAATGAATAGTAATTTCTCCCATCTTATTTGTTTTCAAGATTGTTTCAGCTATTCCATTACTTTTGTGTTTATATATGAATATTAGAATAAACTTCTCTATGTCTACAAAAGGAACTTGCAAAAATTTGATGAAAATTACATCAAATCCAAGAATTGACTGGGGAGAATTGACATCTTTACTATGTTAAGGCTTCCAATCCATAAATATTCTATGTCTCCTTACTTTCTTAGGCATTCTTTAATTTCTTTTATTAGCTTTTTATAATTCTTAGCATATGCACCCTATACAAGTTTTTCCTTAAATGTTTACCTAAATGTTTTATTTTCTTTGAAGTAATTTTAAATATTGTTTTTAATTAGGTTCTGAATGTTCATTTTTGGTGTATATAAATGTGATTGTTTTTTGCACAGCGATTGATCTTGTATCCTGCAACATTGGTGAACTTAATTATTCTTTCTCAAAGGCTTTTGGAGGTTTTTCTTTTGTATAGATTCCTTGGAATTGTCTATGTAGATAATCATGTCTTCTGCAAGTGGAGACAGTTTTATTTTTTCCTTTCCAATTTGTATGTCTTTTTTTCTTCATTTAATTCAATGACTAGAATTTTAAGTTCTATTTTGAATATGAATGGTGCAAGCTGACATTCTCACATTGTTCCTTATATAAGTAAGTAAGTACTCTCTCTTTAACTATTATAGTGTTACCTGTAGGTGTTTTATGGTATTCTATATCAAGTCATGGAAGTTCCTTTCTACTCCAGTTTTCCCGAAAGTTTCTTATCATGAATGTATGTTGAATTTCATGAAATAGCTTTTTTGAGGGACAGATGGCTGAGGAAACAGGCACAGGCTTCTTCTCCTAAGAACAACCAGTATATCCATCAAAAACCAATATTTTGAATAGAACCTCAGAGGGAGAAAAAATGAAGGAAACAGAGGTGACAGGGGACAGAGAAGGTGAAGCTAGAGGAAGGACTGCTGTGGGAGGCTCTCAGTCTGGTCCTGTGACAACTGAACACAGTTTCCCTATAACTGGACCAACTAGTTTGTCCAGGAGCCAGAGGTAGTTGAGAACCTGGGGAAAATCCTATACCCCATGGTAGAGTTTCCCAGCCAGATTTGTTGGCCAGGGTGGAAATACGGAGTTTCTGGAACAGATGCTCCACACCTGTCAGCATTTTCCACAGAGCTGCCAACCCAACTGACAACTGACTCCACACATAGTGGCGTCTTTCTTCCTGCTCCTCCAGCCAAACTATAGCAAAACTCCAAGTGGTTAGCTTGAATTCCTGAGCACAGTTGCCTACTGAGTGGCCTAGCTGGTTTGTCTAGAAGCCAAGAAGGGGAAGTAACCTGAACCCCACTATCATTTGCTATACATTAGCTTCTGGACAGCGTTAGTTCCATGAGCAGGACCTTTGGGGTAGTAGGTGCATCTCCAAAAAAAGAAAAATTATTTAGGAATGTGAAAGAAAAATTTACTAAAGAGATAGAAAGCTTAAAAAAATAAAATAACTTCTGGAAATAAAAGAATTATTTAGGAAAGTGCAAAATAGAGTGGAAAGTTTTAACAACAGACTAGATGAAGTAGAAGAAATAATTTGAGAGCTTGAAGACAAGTCTTTTTAACTAAGGCATTCAATTGAACATGAAGAAAAAGCACTCAAGAAGAATAAACAAAGTCTTAAAGAGTTATGAGACTACATAAGATGACTGAATATAATAATTATAGGTATCCCTAAGGGATAAGAAGATACAGCTAAAAGCATGGAAAACCTACTTGAGGGAATAATGTAAAAAAACTTCCTTGATTTTGCAAGAGATTTAGACATCCAGATAGGAGAAGGTCATTGAACTTCTGGAAGATTCATTGCAAATAGGACATTTCCAAGGCACATAGTCATCAAACTGCCCAAAGTCAAAATGAAGAAGAAAGTTTGACAAGCAGTAAGATGAAAGCATCAAGTAACTTACAAAGGAAAACCCATCAGATTAACAACAGACTTCTTAGAAGAAACCTTACAAGCCTGAAGAGAATGCAGTTCTCTTTGTCAGCCAAGAATTCTATATTCTGCAAAAGTAAGGTTAATAAAAGGAGGAAAAATAAAAACTTTCCCAAACAACAAAACACTAAGAGAATTTGACACCACTAGACCTTCCCTAAAAGGATTACTAAAATGTGTTCTATATATCAAGCAGAATAATTGATACCCACCAGTGTAAAAATGACCAAAAGTAAAAATTCAAGTTTCTCATAAAATAGTAACCCAAGGAAGAACACAAACAACTATGCCATCAACATGATGACTTGTACAGTATCTCACATATCAATATTAACATTGAATGTAAATGGTCTAAATGCCTCATTTAAAAGATACAGGTTGACAGAATGGATAAAAAAGCACAACCCAAACATATGCTATTTCCAAGAAACACATCTAACTTCTAAAGATTCTCATAGACTCAAGGTAAAGGGGTGGAAATTAAAAGCAAGCAGGAGTAGATATTCTTATATCAGATAAAATAGACTTAAATAAACCACAGTAAAAAAAGAAAAAAAAAGAAGACAAAGATCATCATTATATAATAATAAAGGGATAGATTTAACAAAAGATATAACAACCCTAAGTATATATGCATGTAACACATGAGCTCCCAGATTCATAAAAAATACTACTACTAGACTTAAGGAAAGAAAGAGCAACATGAGAATATCCAGGGATTTCAGCACTCTACTGACAGAACTAGACAGATCATCTAGACAGAAAATCAACAAAGTAATCTAAAAAAATGGACCTAACAAACATTTACAGTACATTCCACCCCCAAGCTGCAGAATATACATTTTTCTCATCAGCACACAGAATATTTCCCAAATTAGATCATATGTCAGGCCAAAAAACAAGTCTCAGAAAGTTTAAAAAATTTTGAGAACATACCATGAACCCTCTCAGACCACACTGAAATAAAAGTGGAAATAAATTCTAGGAGGAACTCTGAAAAATACACAAACACATAAAAATTAAACAACCTGCTTCTGAACAATCCTTGGGTTAACAGCATAATTAAATTAGAAATCAAACACTTTTTTGAGTTGAACAACAAAAGTGAAACATGCTACTAAAATCTCTGTGATACAGAAATAGTAGCGCTTAGAGGCAAGTTCATAGCACTAAATGTCTACACCAAAAAGACATAAAATTAACAACCTAATATCATACCACAATGAATTAGAAAAAGAAGAGCAAACCAAACCCAGTGTTGGCAGCAGAAAAGAAATAATGAAGATCAGAGCAGAACTAAATGAAATTGAAATTAAAAATGCAAAGGATTAACAAAGCAAGAAGTTGGTTTTTGAAAAGAAAAAGAAAAACAATAGACCGATATGTAGATTAACCAGTAATAGAATAGGAAGGATTCAAATAAATTCAATCAAAAATGAAAGGAGACATTACAACTGATAGCACAGAAATACACAATATCATCTGAGACTACTATGAAAATCTCTACACATTCAAATTAGAAAATTTAGAGGAAATGGTTAAATTTCTGGAAACACACAATCTCCCCAAGAAGAAATAGAAATTCTGAACAGGCCAACAATGAGCAATGAGATTGAAATAGTAATAAAAAAACTTCCAATTTGAAAAGCCCAAGACCAGATGGATTCACAGATGAATTCTACCAGACCTACAAAGAACTAATAATTACCCTACAGAAACTGTTTCATAACATTGAGATGGAGGAGATCCTTATCTCATTCTATAAAGCCAATCATTCTGATACCAAAATCAGGAAAAGACACAATAACAACAACAAAATAAACTAGAGACCAACATCCCTCATGAACATAGATGGAAAAATCCTCAATGAAATACTAGCAAACCAAATACCATGGCACATGGCATTATCTGAAGTCTGTTTTATCTTAAATTAATAAAGGCAATCTTAATTTGTTATTTAAAAAAATAATGTGAATATCATTTACTTTTTTCCATATTTTAGTTTTAACTTACCTATAGCATTGTGTGGATTTGTTGGAGACAGCATATAGTTAATTCATGGATTTTATTTTAAATCTATTCTGAAAATCTCTGTCTTTTAATCAGTATATTTTCATCATATGCCTTTAAGGTAATTATTGTTCTAGTAGTGTATAAATCTGTAATTTTATTTACTTTCTATTGCCTCTATTTCTTATGTCTCACTTTTTCTATTTTTCTCTTCCCATGGATTACATGAACATTTTGTAGAATTCCATCTTTTTATAACATTTTTGTATATATCATTTTGTATAATTCTCTTAATGGTCATTCTATAAAGTACAAAATACATACACAACTTATCACGACTAACAGCTATTAATGTTTTGCCACTTCAAATGAAGCACTGAAAGCTTACCTCTGTTTAAATCCATTTCTCTCCCTTTTTAAAATCTAATGGTGTCAGTTATTTTCTCTACACACATTTAAGCACCACAGTTTTTGCTTGAGCCACCTACTATGATTTTTAAAACTCATGAGAAGAAAAAAACATCAATTATATTGTCCCTCTTTTACCTATTCTGTTTTTTTTAATTTATGAAATTCAAATACTTCAGTTATGTTTTTTCTAATTGAATAGCTTCTTTAGTCATTCTTTTTTTATATTTCAGCATATTATGGGGGTACAGATGTTTAGGTTATGTGTGTTGCCTTCCCCCCCAGAGTCAGAACTTCAAATGTGTCCATCCCTCAGACAATGTGCATCACACTCATTATGTATGTATATACTCATTCCTTCCTCCCCCCTCCCATCTGCCCAACACCCAATAAATGTTATTCCTATATGTCCACTTAGGTGTTTATCAGTTAATACCAATTTGCTTGTGAGTACATGTGTTGCTTATTTTTCCATTTTGGGGATAATTCACTTAGTAGAATGGGTTCCAGCTCTATTCAGGAAAATACAAGAGGTGCTATATCACCATTGTTTCTTATAGCTGAATAGTACTCCATGGTATACATACACCACATTTTATTAATCCACTCATGTCAAAATAGCAACAAAGAAAATAAAGTGCTTAGGAATATATTTAACTAAAGAGGCAAAAGACCTCTACAGGGACAACTATGAAACACTGAAGAAGGAAATAGCAGAGGACCTAAACAGGTGGAAGACCATACCATACTCATAGGTCAGCAGAATCAACATTGTTAAAATGTCTATACTACTCAAAGTGATCTACAGAGTCAATGCAATCCTATTAAAATATCATCATAATTTTTCACAGACATAGAAAAAATAATTTTACACTTTGCATGGAACCAGAGAAGACCCCGTATAGCAAAAGCAATCCTAGACAATAAAAACAAAATGGGAGGTATCAATTTATCAGACTTCAAACTATACTACAAGGCTATAGTAATTAAAACAGCTTGTTAATGGTACAAGAACAGGGACATTTACCAGTGGAACAGAACAGAGAACCCAGATATAAAACCATCCTCATATAGCCATCTAATCTTTGACAAAGAGGACAAAAATATACACTGGGGAAAAGAATCCTTATTCAATAAATGGTGCTGGGAAAACTGACTAGCCACATGTAGAAGACAGAAACATGATCCACAACTTTCACCTTAGTCATTCTTTAAAGGTAAGTTGCTTGAATAAAATTTTCTTAATGTTCCTTTGTCTGAGAATATCTTTCTTTCCCCTTCATTCCTGAAGAACAGTATCCCTAGATGTGAATTTTGTACATGACAGTTCTTGTGTGTATATGTGTGTTTATGTGTGTGTTTCAGCTCTTAGAAAAGTATTGTTTCCCTTTCATCTGGCCTTCATGGTCAAATGGGAAATCCACTCTCGTTTAGATTAGTTTTCCACTATAGGTAATGCATCATTACTCTCTGATTGCCTTTAAGATATTTTCCTTTGTCTTTCATTCAGAAGTTCACTTATGACTCATGGAGTCAATTTCTTTGGATTTATTCTATATGGGATTCACTCAGCGTCTTGAATCTATAAGTTTATGCTTTTTACAATTTGGGAAGTTCCAGTGTTTATTTCTTTGAATTTTTTTATACCCACTTTCTTTCTCCTTTTCTTTTGGGTGTCCAATAGTACAAATGTTCGATATTTTTTGTTTCACATGTCACTGAATCTATCTTCAGCTTTTATCAGTCTAGATTTTATGGTTTAGATTGAGTAAATTCTATTGATCTCTTCTCAAGTTCAGTAATTCTATCTTCTGGCATCTCCAAACAATTACTGAGCCGGTTTTTGGGGGGTTACTGCATTTCTCAGTTTTATAATTTCTTTTTGGTTCTATTCTATAACTTTTATTTCTTTCATGACATTTTAATTTTTATTCAGTTCTAGAGAATTAATAATTGAATGTAAAAGCATGTTTATGATAACTTCTTTGAAAATTCTGACAGATTTTAGTATCTCAGTTATTTCCATGTTGGCAATAGTTGATTGCATTCTTTTCATTCAAGTTTTGATTTTTCTGGTTCTTGGTATGATGAGCAATTTTTGACTACATACTAGACATGTTAGTTCTTATTTAGAAGACTTTTGGTCCTATTTAAATCTTCTATCTTAGCATGCAGTCACCCTGTTTATGTTTAGTGTATAGGTACTGGTATAATTTTGTGGGCTGTAATTCCAATGATAATTTCAGAGCCCTCACAATGCTAATTCTGGATTGTTCTGTTTTTGTTCTTCTTAATCTCTGGCTGGTTCTCTGATGATGTTGATGGCAGAGGTAGAAGTTGCTTTCCTAAGCCCCCAGGTTTCTTAGATGGGAAATTCTAAACCCACAGAATGAAAAATATTTCAACCAGTGCCATGGGGCTTCCCAATATATGTCTGGTGGTGGCCTGGTTTGGGTGGGGCTGCCAAGCACATTGTATTGCTGCTGCTAGGAACTCTAGGGCAGAGTACAGGCTGGCCCACCAAGATTCTACTGTTGCTAACTGTTGTTGAGAGGTAAGCCCCAATGTTATGTGTGTGAAGGCAGGAATGGTGAACAGATCTGGCCACTGCAGCTTACGTCCCTATTGCCTTACCTTTTTTCTGGTTTCTTGGCCAGAGAAGCCAGGATTCTCTCATCTTTTGTTAGGGTTGTGTGTGTGTGTGTTATTGTTGCTGTTTTGTTTTGCTATTTTTCTATAAGTATTTGTGGGTGGGAGTTTTCTGTAACACTTGTGTGTGATATATGGTATATGGTAGATGACAAAAGAAAGCCAGAGAACTCCCTGGGTATTGTTCTTCTTGTTCTGGGGTTCCACCCATTCTCCCAGCTTCTTTCTACCTTTCAGAGTCCTTTTGTCATTAAAGAATTATTTCCAGGATGTTCATTCATTTTTAGAGGAGTACAAGAAAGAAAAATGAATCTAAGCTTTTTTGTCCCAGTAATGGAATTCACAAAGTTGTCTATAATATTTTTAAAATATTATCAAATACTCCTTTTTTAGTGAACAATTATGAACAAATTACCATATAACTTGTCAAGATAAAGTTTGAATCATCAAAATTTTGTTATTTTTATATTGATTTATATAATTAATATTATCTCTTTTGCATATATCTATGACAAAATTAAAATGCATCAGAACTATTAATACATTCTGCTATAGTTTATGATAGGGAACTGGTTTAAAATATATGTTTTGTCAATCATTTTAAAATTTTTTATTATTTAGCTTTCAGGATATATTAGTTCTTTATAATTGGGTTGCTTTGGTTTGCTTGTTTGTAAACATTCTCTATAATTTGTGGTATTTCCTACACAAAAGATTTCATTTTTTGGTGCATTTTTATTTTCACTTTATGCTCCTTGGGATAGAAAGCCATTTATTGTTGAGGATATGATCTGTCAAATTCCAACTTCTTTTTCTTTTTTTTTTTCAGACAGAGTCTCACTCTGTTGCCCTGCTAGATTGCCATGGCATCAGCCTCACTCACAGCAACCTCAAACTCCTGGGCTCAGGCGATCCTTCTGCCTCAGCCTCCCAAGTAGCTGGGACTACAGGCATGCGCCACCCTGCCCGGCTAATTTTTTCTATATTTTAGTTGGCCAATTAATTTCTTTCTATTTTTTAGTAGAGATGGGGTCTTGCTCTTGCTCAGGCTGGTTTCAAACTCCTGAGCTCAAATGATCCGCCCACCTCGGCCTCCCAGAATGCTAGGATTACAGGCGTGAGCCACCGCGCCCGGCCTAAATTCCAACTTCTATTTAAATAAAATGTTGATTTCTTTATTGATTTTGTTTTAATAAGTTTTCTTGATTAAACTTTTATATGGTATTTTATTTTATTTTCATATTCTGGCAAAAATGGAATGTATGTCATGATATGATAATATTTGGCAATGTTATTTTCATTTGAGTTATATTAAAAACTAAAAGTTTTGCATTAACTAGGAAATCTGGAGTATTAATCCATACACACATGCACAGACATATACTGACATTTATTATAGTTACTTAAACAGCAGGTACTGACATAAGCAACATTTTTATAGTTTCAAATATTATATTTTAAATTTAAGAAGTAATCTTTATTATCTACATAAAAGACAGTTTCCATCTTTCTGAAATGACCAAAATTACCAACTAGGTATCCTAGTTGGTATGGCATTCATTATAATAGTTAATGTAAGTGCTAGATTATTATAATATAGAGACCCCAAAATACAATGGTTTCACTAAAAGACGTAACTTCTGTCTCATGGAATAATCCACTAAGCTGTCATCCCTAAGGCCTATGGCATTGTTTGTGGCTTCATGATTGATATTAGGTTAGTGTTGTAACCATGTTCCAGCTTACAGGTTAGGAAAAAGAGAGACAGAAAGTACAGAATAGGACAAGAAATTTTATAAAATTGATCAGGTGGAAGTTTTATCATTTCCTTTCATGTCATTTTTGTTATAATCATATGGCCACATCTAGCCACAAAGGAGGCCAGGGGCTGGGGAATGTAGTTTCTACCTGGGCATTCACATATAAAAGCAAAAATGGGAGAACAGATTTGAAGGACAACCTGAAATGTTTCATAATTTCTCAATATTTTACTTTAGACTCCTCTTCAATTAGCTGAAAACTTGAATCCTTTGTTTTGATAAACATCAGGAGAAATGAGGAGGCTTTAGACATGGCAGTTCTGTTATATTAACCTCAACAAATGTTTAAACCCAGTTTTGCCATACTCAATTCTTTTTATTTTATTTCAAAATATTAAAGGAGTACAAATGTTTTTGTTACATGGATATCTTGTATGATGCTTATTTCAGGGCTTTTAGCGTGCCCATCACTCAAATAGTGTTCATCATATCCAATAGACAGGATTTTAACCCCACCCCTCAACCCTCTCTCATTCTTGGTTTCCAATGACCTTTACATCTCTTTGTGCACATGTGTGCCCATTGTTTATCTCTCAATTATTAGTGAGAATATGTGCTGTTTGTTTGTCCACTTGTGAGATACTTCACTTAGGATAATGGCCTCCAGTTCCATCCAAGTTGCTGCAAATGACTTATTAAAGTCTTATTAAAATTTTTTGCAGCAAGAAAACTTATTAAAACAAAATTAATAAAGAAATTAACATTTTATTTTAAATTATTTCATTTGTTTTTACAGCAGAATAGTATTTCATGGTATATGTACACCATGTTTTTTTATCCAGTTATCAGTTGATGGGTATGTAGATGGACTCCATATCTTTGCAATTGTGAATTGTGTTGCAGTAAACATACAAGTGCAGTGTATTTTCGATAAAATCACTCTTTTCCTTTGGGTAGATACTCAGCAGTGAGATTGCTGGGTGAAATGGTAAGTCTACATTTATTTCTTTGATAAATCTCTATACTGTTTTCCATTGAGGTCTCTAAGGTCTAGGTTTGTGGAATCTTTACAAAACCACTTTTGTGAATGGTAAATAAATACAGAAATATTTAACATAGTTATTTTCTGCCCTGTGGATTCTGTTTCTTAAAAGTTTAAGAATCTAAAGAAAGCTTAAATATCTTTATTAGAACAGTTGAGGCTGTTTTAACTTTTGGTAAGTTTTTGTAAATTTTGATTTTTGTTCAAATAAAAGTTTCAGTAATTCTAATCCACAGCTACCTGACAATTAATCAGACAACAAGTAAAAACATATTAAGAGGTCCTAAACGTCAGGAGTCCACAGGACTCTACAAACATGTGCAGAAGCATTTGGCTATCCTAACTGCCACCAACCAAATGCTTACTTCGCTACAATTGGAAACCAATTTGGAAATTCACATACAGATATGAAAGCCAAATATTCTGCTGAAACAAATGTTTTCAACTGAAACAAATGCTTGGGTTGTTCATATGTGCCCAAACCAAATATTTTCTTGTAACAATAAATATGCTTCCAAGTTATTCATACTCTGCATCATTTATTAACTAAGCAAGACTTCATATTAAACAACACCTGATATTATCTAACACTTTTCTTCTGTTTAATTTTGGAAAAAAAAATGTAATGGTTACTGACCGTGAAATGGTATACTTAGTTCTGGAGTCAATACCTGAGGAATAAGTTCTTAACACACACTAACACCCTTGGAAGACTTAGAATAATCTATTCTTGTCTTCTTAACTCTTATTATTTATTCAGTTTTCATCTCAATCATAACTTCTTCAAGTGAACTTTCCCTATCTAAGTTAAGTCCCACAAACATTCTATATTTATCCTTGTGACTTTTATTCAATATGTATCTCTCCCACTGTGCTGTAAGTGAAATAAGGGCAGTGAATATGTGTGATATATAAAAGGCAAGTAACAGTTATCATATAAATAAATGTGGAAAATAGTATCTGACTACCAGAGTTGATTTGAGAATTAAATGGGTAAGTGCATGTAAAACCCCTGATTCGAGAATTAAATGGGTTAGTACATGTAAACACTTAGAGTTTAAAATGTAAGCACAGTGAAGTCAGAATTTTTTTCCGCTAATACATTCATGCAACTTAGAAGAGTGACTTAAGATATAATACATTTTAAACAAATAAATAATGAATTAATAAAAAAAGAACGGAACCCAATAATGAAACCATAGAGAAACATGAAGCTAAACTTCACAATGAAGCTAAACTTCACTAGTGGGTCTAAAAGAATGAGTCAATAAACTATCTATAAAACATTCAACTGTCTAATTGACATAATAATTCCAGAAAGTATGTGAAAACACAGATAGGTAGGTTAAGCTTGAGATCATCAGAGCTAAAAAGTTTCAGACTGAAAGCATTATTCATATTTCTAAATTATTTAGGGCCATCTGATAAGGGTCAGTCTTGAATCTATTGTATTATTAATATTTCCATATGATTTAATTAAATTGACTTATTTTTTAAAATATCTGGAACACCAATATTAAAAACATGGGCAAAAATTAAAATAATGTGACTGGAATCAATTAAGAAAATCCCTAAGGCTGAAAAAGATAGCTAGAACATACCAATCATCAGTTGATATCTCTTAGTATGCATAAAAAATGCTTTAAAACAGCTTTTGGAATGAGGGAGAACATGCTAATTGTAAAGGGAGTGAATTATTAACAGTGGGAATCACCATTACAAAAGGCATTAACGCGAATGAAAAAAAAATGAGGGAAAAAAACGAAAGGAAAGAAAAGAGAGAGCTAGAGAGACAGAAAGGAGACAGAGAATCATATCACTGAAAACACCACACAAAAGCTATTTCTCCAATACATAATGAAAACGCACCGAGTACTGACACTAAGACCCAGTTGTGACATTGATTCTGAGATATGACTGATTCTTTGCCTTAGCATGTTATTTGTGCAATGGTAATAGTCTGGTAAATTATGTAGCTGTATGTAAAGTTCAGTGCTAGTTTTCTTTACCACAAGAATGGATACTGGGGTTCTTTTCAGAGAGCTCATTTCAGAACTGAGCCAGGAGGAATGTATACACTTCCCTGATCACTGCTGTGAGAAAGCAAAGGCTCATGCTGAAAGCCACCATCTGCATGATGCCAAACACCACAAAGTTGGCTACGCCTCCCTGCACAAACATGTTGATGCATTTGTATGGCTTAAATCATTGAGTCGGTTTCAAAAATGGTTGTGAGAAATTTGTTTGACTTTTCAAAATGTGATTTAAGACTCCAGTCAGAATTTTGAGTCAGTCTGAGTAGACAGTTCTCAATTCTGTTTTTAAAATATCAAGGGATATCTATATCCCAAATTTAAAAAAAATAATTTCATATAAAGAGCTCTAAGTATTGTTATTTTTTCACTTATTTCCCAGAATGCACAAACCTATATGCTTTATGTTAACATTCTTTTTATTTCAAATATGGCTTCTTGCTATTTCTCTATTTAAGAACAATTGGAAAACAAACATATATGTAATACATTTCTGTAGAGAACTTAACATACGTTAACATAACTTAACACTTATACATATATGTATAAACCTCTTACAGATTTTATCCATATTCTGACATCTCAATATTAAAGTTGGTGTGATTTTGCTAATATCATCTACAAAGAGTAATATTCTCAAAAATTCAGATTTCAATTTTTCAGTGATAGAAGATCAAGTCACAATATTTAAAATATTTTTATACATTTTAGAAATAGTTATTTGTACCTTGATTCATTCAAAAAAGAATGTGCTACAGCCTATACACGTATATGTTCAATACAGAACAAAAGTAAAATATATGAAGTTCTAGAAATAAAGATAAAATAAATGCTGGAAAATAATGTGGAATGAGGAGTAAATATACACAATTTTATTTGTTTGCCAAAGATGGCTCACAACATATGTTATGTGAGGTCTTAAAGCCAGAAGAAATAAGGAGAAGACTGAAAACTAAATTATACAATTGTCAGAAAAGGTTTCCGGGTCACAACATTAATTCATGAGACATTTATTCAACAGTTAATTCTTTTTCTGTCTCTTTTTTTTTAACTAAGTGCTAACAAAAATTTCTTTCATTGGTCCTGAGGGTACACTGTATAAAGTAATAAAGGCTGTCTTCAAGAACATCCTAACTATGAATACTGTGGATATGTCAGGACAGCTTCCTCTTATCATGTATCAGTATAGTCCAATGTCACAGTTTCAATTCACATGTCAGAAAAGAAGCCTAGAATGTACTCAAAATGTTACCCCAGTACAAATGATCTGATCTGACTAGAGTTATGACAGCTTGATTAAAATGTTTTCAGTAAAAAATAAAATATCTTATGATTATTTGATAAGGCTTTTCTTTTTTCCTGGGGCATAAAAGGCATTTATTAAATACTCATAGATGAAAAAATATTTACATTAACATACATTATATATTAAATATATATTAACAGTTTGTAATACTATGAAGCTCTATTACCAACCATCCTCATTAAATAAAATATTTTTCATTTGAAATTGTTTACATGACTTTCTTCCATCCCATCTTGTTATCTTCAGGGAGGTAACTTTTCTGAATTTCATGTTTATTGTTTCCTTGTTCTGATTTATTATTGTACTAAAACTATTTTTACCCTTAATAATACATTATTTGGTTTTGCATGTTTTTTTTAACTTTATATAAATTGAATCAACTCTATATGTTTCTCTGCCGTTTGTTTTTTGCACCTTACCTGCTATTCCTGAAGCTCAATCATGTTATTGTTTATATCTGTCATTTGTTCCATTTTACTAATGTATAGAATTCCTTTCTATATCATAATATATTTACACATGCTACTACTTATAGACAATTGATTTGTTTCCTTTTTTTGGTTAAGATAAATAGTACTGCCAAGGTCATTCTGATACATGTCTACAAGTACACGTCTTTCTCTAGATTGAATGCCAAAGAAAGTATTTTGTGGACATCAATATGTTTATCTTCAACTTTACTGGATTATGGCAATTTTTGTTCTAAAGTGGTTTTATTAGTTTAAATTCACCAACATTATAACAACATTCCAGTATATCCATAGTTTTATCTTTATTATCTTTACTTCTTATTGTCAAAGTTTTATTAAAAAATTTCCTACCAAACTGTTGAGTGAAAAGTTGTATCTTATTGGTTTTAAATTTTATTTTCCTCATTAGCAGTAGTTTTAGAAAATCTGTGTGTTGATAAGTCACTATTCATGTGCTTATCCAGGACTTTTGACTATTTCTCTTTTGAAGAGTCATTTTGATTTTATTCATAATTATTTTTTGGTCAAATTTATGTGTTGCAAATATTCTTTCTGTTTCTAACTTGTTTTATTTTCTACATAATATTTTGAGCAACTAAAATTTTAAGTATTAACATTGTCAAATTGATCTCTGTTTTACTTTTGCTATGTGAGTCGTAAGAAATTAATGTCTACTGAGGTCACACAGATATTCTTCTCTACTGACTTCTAAAAGCTTTATTGGTTTTCCTTTAATATTAAAGTTTTTAATCCATCTGGAATAATTTTTGCATATAGAAGACAAGATAGGGGTCCAACTTCACTTATGTCCATAGAGAAAACTAATCATATCAACACATTTTATTTAAAAATTCATCAATTCCCACAAAACCACAAATCCTATTTTGTGATAAATCGAAAATCCAAATATATGTGGATTGTTTCTGGGTTTTTTATTGTTCTTGATGTTTTCTTCGTTCATATACTAATGCCATTGTCTTATTTATCATGGGTCCATATACTTTATGGTATATGATGAGGTAACTCCCTTTCCTGTTCTTCACAGGAATGTCTTAGAAAACTCTGGCATTTTCTCTTGGATATAAACTTTAGAATCACCTCAACAAGGTCCATAAAATGAACTATATGGATTTTGATGTTAAGTTCATCAAATCTATAAATCAGTTTGGGGAGCATTGACATTTACAGGTAATAGAATCTTCCCATCTATGAACCTGGCACATATATCTATTTATTTACATCTTCTTTAAGGCTTCCAATGAAGCATTTTAGCTTTCTTCAGAGATAGCATGCTAATACTTTTCTAGGTACTTTATTTCTGAGGTAGCTATAAATGGCATCCTCTTAAAATTACTTTTTCTAACAAGCTTTTTTGGTTGTTGTTGCTCATATAAAGAAATGCAACTGAGCTTTATGTATTTTAATACAACCAATTCAGTAAAATTTCTTATTAGAAATCAACTGATTTCTATAGTTTTATTTATATATGTAGATAATTATGCTATCTGTGAATAATTTTATCGTCAAATGTTTTGTTTATAAATCAAATGGCAAAACAAAAACTACCACATTCAGGGAGTTTGATCTTGCTACTACATCAAGTCAATGTCCTGTAAAAAATGAGGACATAAAAATACCCTAACTTTTTCTATAATATTCTATGTTTAAGAACAGAGTTTTAAAAATTACAAAACAGACATGCTAGCAAATCAAATTATGTCACCAATTATTAGTAAGACCTCTAAAGTTAAATGTAGTCTAACTATATTTACTATGATTTATTTTATCATTTAGGGATTCCCTTGGAATACTTATACAATGACTACCTTATCCTTACCTTGTTTTATTCTTTCCTTTGCTTCAAAAACTATTAATTTTTACCCAAGTACCAAGATTAGGGAAAAAAAAAACACCTTAAACACCTTATACTTTAATGATTCTTTATATTTTAAGAGAATATTTATATCAATTATGTCAATTGATCTTTATAGGATTCTGTGAATTGAGATGTCATTTCATTATTTTTCAGGTGAAGAAGTTAGTGAATTTCATTGAAAAACAGAAAAAATGATTTTAGAAGCCTGTATCATATTTATCCCCTGTTAAACATATGCAATATCACACAATGATTACATTATAAGATTGACTTTTTAAGAAAAAATAAAAGTATTAGGAAAACATCAACAGCAGCAGAAATGTTTGCTCCTCATTATGCCCCATCTCACATGCTCCATGACTGAATAATTTCATAAATATTAGATGTTAAACATTATAAAATAAATTGAATTTATTAAATTGTGAATTTTTTAATAAAACAAATTTCTCACCTAAACCTATATATAAGGACTATATATATGTGTGAATATATATTTACACAGAGATATACATACATACACACATACATATGCAGATTATATTGATTGAGGCTCAGCAGGAGATAAGCTAGAAAGAGGTATTTCTGTTCATGTAATAGCTACTTTATGTTGGTCTAATTCCTCATAAATATATAAATAAAATTTTATTAACCAATGCACAGTAGAAAATAAGCTCAAAAAAAGGTATCAAGTCTTGATTTATTTGTATTCTCTTGCCTAATCCTTGAAACAAATAGTGATATTGATAGGTCACAGGCCTTAGTTGGAAAACATAAAACTAAATGGTTCACAAAGAAATTAATCTTATTATGTTAGCTTTTAAAAAGTATTTTTTTATTCTTACTGAACCAACTTCTATGAATCACTTTTTGCCCTTTACATGACTATCCATCCAGTGCACATACTATTTCCTTTGCAATAGCCTTTTGTGTACACTGCTGAAAATCAATAACCTTGAATGCAGTGTGTGGTGGTAAGTCTACCAACTCTGTCAAACAGAGAGAGAGAGAGAGAGAAGAATTAAGATATTGCATTTAGGCATGTGTATTAACTCACCATCTAACATGGTAAAGGTAATGAGTGTAACCCTCACAATGGTGGAGTATAGGGAGCTTTTAAATAGGGAGTTTAATCTCCTTTAGAGCAAAGCCACACTCTCGGTTGCCCTAGGTTTTTGGCAAGATTCCCAGAAGCTGCAGTCATTCATGAGCCACACACTCTGTTCTGAGGAAAATTGCATTGGGATCTTCACACAGTGCAACCATTGCTCTCGTTTTGGACGCCTCATCTGTAAAAAATCCCCTCACACATGTATATACACGTGCATGGTACTTAACTCAGCCACCACCAAAGAATGGAGCACAACTGGGAGTTGAACCTGTAGTTGCAGGAAGTCCAAGTATTTCAAACCTTATGTGTCGACTATAAAACTATTCCCTCTGGCTGATAATTCTGGAATTAAAACGTAGTTCATGTTAAGCAAGCTTGGAAAATTCCCAAGTCAAATAAGCTGTTTAGAAAGGCTCTCCTCTCTGGAAATGCAGAAGCTGCAGCTTTATTTCACCTTAGTTCTCTTTGACTTTTGTAATGGGCTTCATGTTCTCATTCACACTAAACTCTGTCTAATTTGAATTAGATTTTTCTGTAAGATATGCTTAATGTGACTATAAAATGTAATACAGTATATAATATGTTTTTACTTATTTAAATTATGGAACTATGAAAAATTAGTAGTATATTTTATTTGGAAGACAAGGGATAATCTCTTTCAATACTTATTGTTTGTTTAACAGAATAGGGCTTGAGACTGTATGTTGGCTGGGTAAACTAAAATGGCTGGTGAGATCAATATGTATACCTTTCCCTTATGTAATATTTTTTCATTGCTATGTATATTTGGTTAATTGAGGTTGTTGCTTTCAATAATTATAATTGCCTTGTGTTTCATTTACTTCATTTTGAAAAATAAAATTTTACATAAACTTCCTGTTTGAAAAGGCATAGATAATAAACCTAGTTTCAGATTTTAGATATATGCACTTTCTTACATTTATACATATGCATGTTATATTTATATTTAAATTATGTAATTTATACTTAAATTATATATACATAGATTACACCTATAATTAAATAGAAAAGGCAAAAAGCAAATGTACAAAATTGTTACCACCAGCACCACCAGCAAAATCAGAAGACAATGTATATTCTACCTTTTCATATAATTTCGCTCATAATTTAACTGGCAAGAAACGGGTTCATTTTAAGCTTTGGCCAAAAATATCTATAGCAATGAAGCTATGTAAGTTATTGAAGTTGTATCATCCTTAGACAGCATCAACCTACAATCATTAGAGGACCCTCCAGAGCTCCAGGTTTCATGCAGAAAAGTCAGATGCCCTAAGATACTCTGCTTTCTTTGCATGCACATGGTTGTTCTGTTCAACTCATGAACATACCCTTAGTGATTTTTGTTACACACGTTTTCTTTGATATCATCATGTTATGTTTCCTCAGAAAATTTTCTCTCCCAGGGCTGGATGTCCTTTTTCAAAACTGATTTTATTAATTTTTCTAATGTTCTGTGATTTTATAAAAAGAAACAAAATAGTGGCAGAGAAAGGGCAAGCGTTGCTCTCTTCATTTGGTAGATAGAGAAACTGAGGTATATAGATTATATGGCTTCCCGGGCAATAACACACTTATGTTTCAGTCAAGAAAACAAAATATAAGTAAAATATAAGCAAAATTTAGCAAACTTTCTTACCTAGTTTTATTTTCCTTTTTTTGTTTTTGGCACATACTCATATCACTTGGCTTCATTTGCATTTTACATATTTAAAATGAAGATGACTTTATCTTTCCAGGATTAGCACATTTTTTTCAAACAGAAAATTTTGAAAACAACAAAAGCAAGAATCAAATCCTTTGAGTCCTGACTTAATTGTCCCCAACAAGGTCAATTTGGTATTTTCTGCAGATTTTATGATTGGCAATGAATTAGAACACATAGATAGAGATTGAGGGTTTCCTATTAAGACATCTCAACTTTTATATAAATGCAGAAAGGTGAAAGACTTTATAGAAATTAAAATATATCCCTCTGAATAAACAATTATGTCAATGTGTATATATATATATATTTGCCCCATTGATATTTGCAACTGAGACATAATGATAAAAATCAGTTAATTGAAAAATATATTAATAGAATGCTGAATATGTACCCCAAACAAGCTACTATAAACAGAATGAAAATGTTTGGACCATTTAAGATCCTACACATGACAATAAAATCAATTGTAATTCACAATATAGTTCATCATGCCCATTTATACATACCTTTGACAAAATTTCTTTCAACAAAATTTTTCAAATGTATTAGCAAACTGTAAAATTCAATTCTTACTAACGTTTAAGTAATTTAGTACTTTAAAGTGTTAATCAAAAATGTTAATATTAGAAAAGTTATACCACTGTAACATCATAAGAAAAATAATTGTTTGCATTTTAGTAGAAAAAACGTCTAAGGAGTAGCAATCATCATTTGACAGCAATCCTTTACTTTCTAATTTTATTATTGAAGTATATAAGTTATAAGTGAAGCACCTTCTATAGCTAATATGTCAATGGAGTTGATTAAACAAGATAATCAAATCAGATTTGTTTATAAATTGACATTTTCTTTTCAACTTGTTTCATGATATTATATTTCTTTTACCTGAAATAAATTTATCAACCTTTTAAAGCTCTCAAGCCATACAAAATTAGAGGTTATTAATGGGATGTATTTGGTATTATAAGCAGATTTAATAGGTATTTTTATATCCTGTGTATGAATAAAAATGTTTATTTTAAAAATATATCGAAGAATCATAATGTTAATTGTACTATTAAAAATAGTACAATTGCCATGTAATTCAACTTCCTTAAATGGAATACCAGAGACATTTAAATCTGTTTAGACTTTCTTTTAAAATTGCATTTCTTATATTACAAGAACTATTTCGCCTTGCTCATCATTTGGCAGATACATTATTGAAGTTAATAGGATAAGAGATATATTTAATAGTTACTGTAGGTATTATTTCAGATTTCACAATTGCCAAAGAAAACCAGTTTTTACATTTTTCTTTGATTTTTTTCTTAGATTAAAATGTATAATATTTAATCTGAGCAAAAGTATTAACATTGGAATAAAATTTAACATTTGTGCAAATAATTTTGCAGATTTAATATAAACTTAGCAAAATGATAACTGTGAGATGAAATTGAAAAAGGAAAAATGTGCTTTAAGGGATCAAATGGAAGAAACCTAGAGTAAGAGATTAAATTTATGAATAATATCTTAAAGAAAGAAGACATTATTAGAAACTAAATTTGTAATGAACCCTGCATGAAACACTTAGAAATAAAGTAAAATGTTATTATAAAAATAAATCCTGAATCAAAAATGGTTGCTAAATAATGTTATTGGCATTATAGAGAAAATAAACCTGAAAGAACAGCTCCAATTGTCATATCTATTCAGACATTTTGCAAAGTTTTGACATTGAAAAATTCACTTTTTAAAAACAGAGGTGAACCTCGGTGCAGAAAGAAAATCATAGATATTTCAATTTATTATACAGTATGACCATGCATTTGAAAGAGATTTTTATATTTGACATATGTAAGAGATACGGATATCTAAAAATTTTTAGTCGACTTGCATTGCACAAAGAACATAATCAGTTTCTTGTTCATTCACAGGTGTGGCAGGCCTCACTGAAGACAACTGGAGCTAGAATCAGAGAGATTTCCAGCGATTTTTGAAACAAAGCAAAATAAGAAAGCTTGAAGCTTTTGCAGAAATTGTGACATTTGCCTCAAGTTAATGACCTAGCTCCCTCCCTGTGTAACTATAATGATAACAATAATAACAAAAGGAGCACAGCTATTAAAATGACATGCTTTTTCTTGAGAAAAATGTTGCAATCCTAAAATAAATCTTTATTTCAGGGATCACCCCACCTCCAAAACAACAACAACAACAAAAAGAATCTAAAGTAGATGCTCATTCAAACTGAAAGAGCTATACATTTTGGTCATCTTTGTTATTTTGTAAGACAGTTTTTACCTTTCTTCTTGTGTGATTTAGATGCAGGTTAACAGCAACAACAAAAAAATTAACAGCTTGAAGAGTGCTAATTAGAACCAATTATAATTTCATTGACCTGCCAGGGCTCAGTATGTCCTGGTTTTAAAAAAAATGATTTGGCTTTATGCATGTGTCTGGCTTTATGCACATGTCCGATTGGGGAAGCTTAATATTCAACAAATGTACATGAAGTAATCAATTAATTAAAGCAGTCTAAAGATAACAATAACCTATGAGATTCATTTTGTTAATTTTTAATTAATATGATTATTTTTAAAAATACATTCAAACTTCAAAAGGACAACTTAGTTCATTGAACTAGTGGTTATTTAGCCGGTAAATAGATTGGTTTCACGTCAATAAACAGAAGAAAGTTTCTATATAGTTGATTCATCATGAAATCTTAGAGATGACTATGCTAGCAATGAAGAAGAAAGTTCCCACAAATCAATTTAGTTCTTGAAAGCAATTCAATCTTAATGTAACCTACTCTAGTTAACAAAAGGTATTTTGTGAGCTTTGGTTAGAAATGTAATACAGTAACCTAGAATTACCTTACATCTAAGTTTAGCAACTACCATTTTCACACTGTGCTGTACATAGCTTAAAAAGTTGTCTACTCCCATCTAGTGGTCCTGTAGTTAAATGCTCTTTCAAAAATTAGCAGTATGAATGCTCTGTATTAACGCAAATGGAACTGCTGTTTTATTGTCAGAATTAAATAATTAATGCAGTTAACAACATCTGCATAGATTAAGTAATTCAGGCTCATGGGTTTTGTTGATAGCAGTAATTTTAAAAGCAGCATAAAATGGTTTTAGTCTGATTTATGAACCATAGCTCATGCTGCCAGAGCCGCATGAAGCTCATTGACTGAAAAACTCCCAGGATCACTCAAGAGAATTGCCATAGTTCTATAGTCAACAATTTCTTATGAATATTTTATAAAAATGTCTATGTATAAAGAGAAGGAAAGTTCAAGCAATGAGGTCCTCTGTGTACAGCTGAACTCAAGAATATAAAAATAGATGATTGATCTCTTCAAATCCTTGTAAAAAAATTGTCAGTTCAGTTTTCAAAATAAGACACATTTAAAATTTTTTATAATGTAATCCTTATTTTTTGTACCAAAATGCAGATGAGAAGATCATTTGTTGTATTAATGATATCTGATTTAAAAAACAAAAGGTAAAAACTGAAAAGAAAAAATAAATTGCATTTTACATTTTAGCAAAAGGAAATTTTTTGTTTTTTCATTTTTGAATCTTACACTAACATAGCAGCATGTGGCTTGATGTGGGTATAATATAGTATTTTAACACATGATGGATTAATTTGGACCTGGTACAATGGGGAAATACAGCTCCATTTCAATAAACAGGATCAAATTTTTATAGTATCAGTGTAATTTTTACATGATAGCCACTTATTCTTTTCCAGTGAGGAAAGACGTGATGACTGTGAGCTAATTATCCAGCAGAGCAGATCTACTTATTTTACTCACTAAAACATATTGAGTGTCTCTATACAAATACTGTACTGGGTGTTCTGCAAAAATGCAGTATTCGTTTCTCTACTTGGAGACACAAGAGAAACAGGCATCATCACAACTCCAGACAAAGGAATAGTTGAGTCATAAGATAATTCCTCGATTCCGAGGAAAATAAGAAACCACAATGGTTGGGAAAGCTTCCTGGGAGTGGTAGGGTTTGATCTGAAGCTCAAAGAATGAATGTGATTTGCGTTAGAAGCAAGAGGATAATGGCTTCAACAGTAACAAAGATACAAAGTTTAGAGTGAATTAGATACGTTTGAGAGAGAGCTAGCGATTATTCTCTCAAGAATTCAGAGGGTTCATACCAGGAAGTAGAGGAAGAAAGAGTTAAAAAGTAGTTTGGGCCAGACTAGGAAGTGTCCTGAATGCCTTGTCACATAAGAAAGCTGAATGAGCGGAGATTGGATTAGTGAGTTTTCCTTGGAGGTGTAAAACTTAATACAAGAAAAATGTAATGTACACATCCTTGCAAGATGACTAGAAAGAAAAAAATATTAGCAATATGTTTACTCACATAAAAATCATGGGATTTGTGCCAGTGGTTAATTGATCAGCATGAATTGAAAACTTATATTATGGAATTTATTTTTGATTTATTCATATAGTCATCAAATATTTTAGCTTATATTATGTGAATAATAGGAACTATGAATATTTACATAGGGCTTGCATTTTAAATGCTATTTAAGAATATTTCTTGTGTTATAATCTAATGGGTATTAGTGGCAACATGCAATGATTTTGCTTTTCATCACTGAAAACCACAATGTAAAATAAATAAATAAATATTCTATTAATAAAAGTTTCAAGACTGACTACAAAGTCCAATGTAGATCTCTTATATATAATTTATTAAAAATATTTTTCTTTACCTTGTATTTTGTTGCTTACTTGTTAAATAATATCACCATCAAAAGGTAGAACAATTGTAAGGAACTAAGGTAATAAATAGGAAGAAAAATGAGTTTAAATCATTTGGAAAGCAACTAAATTATCCCACAATGTTGTTAACTAATACCAACCACTGACATCTAGCAAGAATGAGTAATAAATCAAGTTTTTCTTTTCTTGAAATAGTACAAAACTATTTGTTTCTCTTCCTGTTTCAGACTGTTCCTCCATTGCCACACTTATATATACACATACATATATCACATATCACAATACATAGGTAATAAATAGATAAATGATAGCTATAGAAAGCTGTAAAATTGTTATATATATAAATATCACTGAAATATATATGTAAATATTTAAAATATGAGTAAAATATAATTTTAACTTATTACATAGTCTTTGGAAATCAGAACTATTTCAATTCCCAATGTCTAAAATATTACAGCATATATAGCATTTTATCCTCATGAGTAGATATACAAATAGATTTATATTTGTAGTGAAAAATATTTCTTTGTAATTATTTAGGCAAATAAATATTTAGGCAAATAAACATAGTCATTATAGTTAATGATACTATTCAAGAAAAAGTTGAGGTTTTGAAATGGAAAATATTCCAATCATATATATATATATATGTTAATTGTTTTATTTCACAAGTCTAATTTCACATTCTGAAATAGTCTACATTCTAGACAGGTATTTGAAATAATAAAATAACTTAGCACTTGAAACAAATCTCTTTCACAAACATATTTTGTAAAATAAAATACTAAATGAGTTTCATCAGGGTAATATTTTCAATTGTTGTTGGCTGAGAGATCTTACTAAGCTCCTAAGAAGTATGTTTTCTTTTGCTGATCGGTTGAAAGATACGAGATGATTCAATGACTTTGATGTGCTTTTATCAAGCTACATCAAGCCTAAAATCAACTCCATCAAATGGAAATATATATTTTTTTATTATTTTGTTTTCTTAGGATAAAAAGAAAGCATATGACTTTGAGTTAAGATAAAACAAAGCAAAACCAAAACAGGAAAGTTTGCCTGCAATAGACAGGTGAGTCAGAGGAGTGAGGTCCTGCATAGTGACTCATTCCAAGTGGCATTTTATTTAGCTGTTTTATTTTAAAACTCATGCCCCTCTTTCTTTCTTTCTTTCTTTTATTTTAATATTGTAGCAAAGAACAAAGGCGATCAAGAGGAAAAGCAATACAGTCATTAAGTAGTAATTGGTAGAAGAGGCTTTGGGGTTAAAATTAATAAAACCAGCATGATGTACATTAAGAATGTATAAATATTTAAGGAACTACAGCCCGCTTGGAGATGTAAACCGATTAGCAAAACTATTTAATCTGAAGATGCAAATGTTTCAGGTAGATAAAATAAACAGAGACTCCTTGTTGGAAATGTGATCAGTTTTCATTCTGGGAGTGCTTTATTTCTTTAAAATTTCAATCGTCAAAATAAAGCTCTTTTGATGTTTTGTGTAAAAGGTTTTATGTTGCATCTAACGCAATGCAGGAAATGGAATAAGAAATAAAATCATTGCAGATGTTTTTCTTTTCTTGTCAGGTCATGTATTATAGATGGCCTTTCACATTGAAATTAAAGGATACATTGAAACTATGATACAAGAAACTAAAGACTCATCCTTCAGAATTTTCTTTGCTGGTAACATTGATACAAAAGCTTGTCTATAGGAAGGGAAGTATTTAAAGATAAAATAGTTATACTTCATTTACAGTGTTTCAAATGATATAGAGTTAGAGTCAATGTAGTTTAAAATCATTAACAAATAATTAAAGACTTTAATGAAAATAGTTCTAAATGACTGCTATTTACTCCATTTTCTTTCTCTTACAAAATCTATAGAAATTTGATTTATATCAATTTTAGTAATTAATATTTAACATTTAGATGAATATTTAAAATATAGACTTCTTAACTGAGTGTTGGTAAATATATGCATGCTTGTATTTATTTAGATGAAACATCTAATAATTTACTGATATTTCTTAATTTTTATTTGAATCCTTTTATTACACACAGCTTTGAACTTGGCAATGTTAGAATTAATATTATATTGTAGATTATATTCACATAACATCAAAATTCCCACATGTGTAGGGATATTTTTTCCAATTATCTGGGCAAAACTAAATGTTCAATATGGAAATGTTCTGTTGGTTCAGTAATTATGTCATTATTTCAACAAAATTAGTTAGCATCAGGTGTACTGTGAATCACGAGTCGTCTGTCTGCATCAGAATTCCTTAACAAAGATCTCTATTTTTATGTTCAATTCCTATGAAAAGATTAATATTTTTGCCAGTAGAATGCATCTATACATAATAAACAGCCATATCAAAACCAGTACATTCAATTCCTATTTGCAATTTTAAATTTGTATTTGTAGAAACACCAAATAAATGTTTTAAACAGAGAAAAGAATGATGGAATAGCCAATAACTGTCAGTGAATAAATCACAGCTTTCCTTTCCATTGACAGAGCACTGGGGAGAAGTGCTCATAAATGGGGGTTGTAGTCAGAAGACTTTCTCTCTGATTGATATTAGGCACCGTGTGGGTCGAGAAACAAGCTAAGACAATGATCCATCAAGAATACCTTGTCCCAAATATGTCAGATATTTAAGTTTTGTTTTTCTTGTTCATGTTTTTCACATCTTCTCCCTGGCCTACTTTTCTTACTTAAAAAAAAAAAAAATCTATCATTCTATAGCCTTAATATTTAGCTCTTGGCAATACTCAACCTTAGACTATTTTCTCATCATTTTCTGGTTTTTGAATACTACATTCAAAATCCTTGTAGTTAATACAAATAGAAGATTTTTAAGTTCTTTTTCAAATAAATCATTTTGTTGATTTTAAAGGAGAAATTTATATTGAGAATTATTAAAGCATTTTAGCTTTTCTAAATTCTGCTTCAAAGTATCCTATTATGTATATTCTGACAAATAAATATATGTAAGAATAGATGTAATAGATGTAAATATATACAAATAAATAGATGTAAGAATATACTACTTTTGTGTACATCCAGTCTGAGAAATATATAAATTTAAGAGTAATCATTTGCATTTTCCTTTTATACTTTTGCTTATAAGTACAGCAATAGATTTTTGCTGACCATAAAGGAATTTGGTGACCCACACCCTATTTTGCAAAGCACAGAAAATATTCATTAGATCATATAAACATAACAGCCTATATTAAATGTGTAATAGATGTTAAAAAGAGAATCTTTGTTAATTCACACTGAATTTAGGAAACCAAATTGTATCTCTCAATAGTAAATAGTAGGGAAACACATTTAATTCTATATTTTACACTGCTGAACACCTCTAACATCCTAAAATAAAATATCTTGCACAAAGTGGGATGAAGTGAGTGAGGGGTTTTTCTTTTTTTATAGTAACATATAAAACTCTTCTATAAGTTGCAGTTCTCTCCCAACTTTCAGTGAAAAACACTGGCTATGAAAGATTCCTTGCACATGGTAGAAGTAGGAAATACTTCCATAACTTCCCCACTGACACACTTACCTCTTGTCTCTATTAATTTACACCACCTCAATTTTCCCGTGCCAGACACTTTCAAAAATTCTAAAATGTATAAATGGCAGAATTATAAGGTTTGAAAGCAAGAACTTGATAAATAGGACTAATGCATCACTTGGAGCAGCCTTCTGTCTCTGAGACAAAGAAAGTGAGCTGATTATCCGGCTAATTCATTCAAAAATTTAATTTATGTGAAGTGAATAATTTATTTTTCATTCCTTAATACTTGGAAGAATTTTTGCCTTTCTGTTGGTAGAGAAAGATATTAAAATATAATTCAGTTACCACAGGAAAACAATTGAAAGTTAGGTATGTTGTCTACCATCATGTTTTGCATTGCAGCATAATTATCACTTCTGTAATGATAAAAATTACAACTGAGATTTATTGAGCATTCATTATGTGACAATTCCAAAAACAGGAAATAATTCTCCTAACCCAATATGTTCTACATTTAGAGAGGTAATAATAATAAAATATTTCATAAATCTATCATTTTAGTAACTTTGTTTTAATGCCTCAAATTAAGAGTCACAAGGAAAAAGTACTGCCATTTGTGGTGTGCTTAAATTAACATGTCATGGATAATTTTTAAATATATGTGCCAAAAACATAGCATTAATGGGTGTCTCTCTAGTTAAGGATTTCCTGATTTGCTGTAATGGAGTTACAACAATTTCACTGATATTTTTAATATTAGAAAAAAATTATAAGTGTCTACAACTTAAAGTTTTCACTGGGATCACACAAGTCCTGAGAGACCATGAAAAATAAACATATGTACAAAATAATTTCTGCAGCTTTCTCCAGCTGTATAGAGCAGGTCAAGAAGAGTAAAGGAGACTAGGAACTTATGAGATGAAGATTTGACCTATGAACAACTGGGCCAAGGTGGCAATAAAATATCATATCACAGATTCTTTCTGCAACATAAAATACATTTAGGCTAGAAAACTGCAATGACCTCAAATAGGACAGCCACCAAACAAAAATAGAATATGGAATCTGAGATGAGAAAGAATATTAATGTGATTTTTTTAATGAATAGTTTATAACTTATATAGGACAAAGTTAATAGATTTTCTCTAAAATTTGTAAATCGGTATAAAGTGGTTTAAGCATATTTGTTTGTATTTAATATAATTCAATTACATTTACAGAATTAAAATATAACATAAGAAAAATTCAAAATTATATCAGTGTAAACTGAGGAAAGTAAATCAGGTAAGTAGGGAAGGGAAAATTAAATTACCCCACCTTTTAGTATTTCATAACAGAAAGCCTACTGATACTATGAAAACTTGCTAAAAATAACTATGTATTTTAAAATATATAAAGCATTAAGCTAAACAAAAAATCTAGCATAGAATCTAAATTTGATTAAAGCTTCAGACTATACAATGTGAGCTACAAAATTTGGTATTAGGGAAGAGAAGTCTTTCTCTTGACAAGAAAAAATAAACAAATCACTGGACACTAGATATTTCTGACACATTTGAGAGAATTATCTACCAGACAGTATATCAACAGAGATGACTCAAGTGGTAAAGGATTATAGAATTTAGGTCAAGGTGGGAATGACTGAGAAAATTCAAGGAACAAGGAAGTCATTTTAACAGACACCTCCTCTTTCATTTCATCTGAGAAAAGTGAAGTCTGAAGCCATTTTTACAAGTAAAGTTTCTTTATATTATCATATCCAGTTGAAAAAGAAAAATGACAACTGTATGCACTCGTGTGTGTGTGCGTGTGTGTGTACGTGTCCGCCGTGGCGTTTGGAAATGCAGCGGCTTCCAATCGTATGTGGCCTCTACTGGTAATGATGAAGTGGCAGGAGTTGTTCTGCAGCAGCCTTGAGGGCACTGCAGAAAGGAAAATAATAAGCCTCTGAGAGTCATATCCCTTTAACAGTATTTGAATTTAATATAATAGAAAAGGAAGTTAAAGTCAGTGATAGAAGCAGGTAATGTTACACAGAGATAGAATAAGACACACAAATCTACTTCTCTAGTGGTATATTTTGATAAGAGAAATTGCATCTAAAAATTATTAAGCATAGAATCTATAAAAATAATTATAATAGCTGTCGGTTTGACCACCACCTTAGTATGCTATATTGCTGCCTAAGAATGAATGCAGTTGGCAACAGGATTTCACAGTTGTCTTCAATGACATGTCATGGAAGAATAGTGGTCAGAAAACATTTCTATCACATTTTTGCACTGACACACCAGCAGTAATATCAGACTATGCAAGCAGGCAGATGTGGGAATTCTGACACTATCTGTTAATGAGCACGGGCAGGTTTCAGAGTTTTGAGTTTCAGTTTCCTCATCTGTAAATGAGACAATTCTGGCATCATTTCCTCATGTACTACAAATGAGATAACATATTGAAACTGTCTAGTGCCATCCATGGAATATAGTAAGATAGTAAGCAAGTTGCAAATAGTAGTAGAGAAAGAGGACTAGGAGAAGAAAAAAGAAGACTTGAATGTTAGTGTTAATAATAATTAATAACCCCCCACCCCTCCCACACACACATACTTTTTTTATACACACCATAATTTTAACTTGCTATTTCCTGAAGCCATATCTAAATACAAAGACTCTTTGAGCTATTTCATACTTCTGTGATCTAAACTAGCTACCCACTTGTACAAAGCCTATCTCTGCTTTGAGGAGGACATAATTATCATACCTAGCTGTTAGAGTTATGAGAATTGACTTACTAAACACATGGAAAGCACTCAAAACAGGGCCTGGCATAAATAAGTGCTCCATAAATGTTATCTATTGTTACCTTTTGTAATATTTTCTCCTCCCAAAAATAACCATTCATTTTAAAGACACAAACTCCTAGCCACTGTAAGATGAAAAGGAAAAAGGAGGGCAGGAAGAAAAAGAAAAAGAAAACAAATAGATGTGATTTGAAAAGTAGTGTTCACATTTCAAATTTGCTTTTCTTTCTAATTTTGAGTCTAGATTTGCTTTTCCCAACCTCTACCAAATTATTTAAATAAAATAATAATTACATTAGTAACACTTATTGAGTTCTTATGTCTAGGCATTTTGCTGAGTACACTACTTGATTGATAGGATTTAATCCTCCCAACATTAGATAGAAGTAGGTACAGTAATTCTCTCAATATTGCAGAAGAAGAAATTGAAGCTCAGAGTTAGGTAATTTGTCCAAGGTCATAAAGCTAGTGAGTTAGCAGAGCTGAATCCAAAGATAGTTACAATTAAACACTGCTCAGTTTAAGTATATATGCTCTCATTCAAGCAATACCCAAAAATCTCCAGTTTCCTAGAAATGAAGAATAGTCAAATATCCAATTTCCAGGTAGGGGCAGTTTAGAAATTGTTCAAATTCTTCCTCATCCAGTCTGGTCTCTTCTTCCTCTTCTGGTCTGGTCTCCTCCTGTTTTTCCAGTGTCGTCTGACTTGCTTGTTCTTGTATTCATAAGCTAACTATATAATTGGTTGTTAGCCAGTAAGAAGCCTGAAGGTATATAAAAAAATGATTTAGATTCCTACTGAAAGAGGTTATAAAATGTCCACTGTTTCTACTAAACCGGACTAATCTAAAAATAAACATACTAATTTTACAGAAAGTTATCAAAACCCCTAGAATTCTATAAACATTGAATATATATTTCATAACACTGCAATTACACACTTCAGTTAAATTCTGAATAAGTAGCTTAGTATATAATGTTTGGATATTATTCCGTTCTTTTATAATCACTTTATAAAGAAGCTCTGGATTTCTAGTTTTAAGCTAGGAGGCAGCTTATCAGGTCCACTCAAAAGAAATCATTGTATAAGAATAGGTAGCAGAGAGGCCCACTTCCAAAATCCCAGTGATGGAGAAAGCAAAAATAATTTTTATTGCTAGGGGAGAAAGCAGTTAATGATCTGATTTTCTCTCTGTTCTTCTTTTGATTTTTCATTTCCGCATTTTCTGAACCACTCTCAACATCATTTCATTCTAATTATTTTTCCAGATCCATACATTTGGGAGACTATGGAAAATATTTTCAGTACTTTTCCTTCCCAATTCCCCATAATTATGTACTTTTACATGCCATAATAAAATGTTACATGTATATCACCAAGGTAAATAATATTTCTTATGAGAATCTCAAGTAACAAGATAAAAGCTAATATTTATTGAGTGCTCACTGGGTATTAAACACTTCCCTAAAAAGGTATCATCATCCTGTTTCTTTTAACTGAGATTTATTGTGATATAATTTTCATACAGTAACATTCATGCCTTTTTAGGTGTACCATTTCATGAATTTTATAAAATTTCTACAATCAAGGCATAGAATATTTCCATCACTCCCATAAGTCTTCTTCTTTCCCTTTGTGTTCAGTTTCTCCTCCCACCCACAACCCCTTTGCAACCAGAAATCTGAGGTCTATCTTTATTGATTTGCCTTATCCCATTTTAAAGGTAAGAAAACTCACTTTCCGAAGGTCAGAAGTGGCTTAGAAGTGGCATAGTCAGTGGCTAAGAAGTGGCAGAATCTATATTCAGTTCCACATCAGTCTGACTCTGCAACTCTTACTTCTAGCTACTCTATTCTTCTATCTCTTCATGGTATAATTTTCCCCATTAATGCATGAATGAGCTTAAAGAACCTTCTGAGTCTGCTTATGTTATTTTTAAATTAATATAATTAGAATTAGGAAATAATAGTGTGAATTAAAGCATCATACTAAAGTATGGCTATAACTCAGCTACTATTTGTTAAAACTACCAGAGTTAGAGAAAAACATAAAGTGAGCATCACAAAGTGACAGAGTCATTCTTGAGATATCAGTTTGTGTTTTCCTTTATATTTTCCCTTTATCCCTGTTCAAAACAGGAATATTCTAAGTAGGCCCTTCGAAATTCCATGCCTCAGGATGTTTTGTAGGAGGAATCACAGACAGGATAGGAAGAAGACTCAGAAGAGATGATGTCATGTGTCTGGGTAGGAGGAAAAAAATGCTTTGGGGGTGGTAAGATGAGAGAAAGAAGGGCTTTATTCTAAAGTGAGCAGGGAGACAGAAGTTGAGAAGTTCTGGAATAGCCAACATCCATGTATCACTTAGTGGCAGCAACCCACAGACCTTGCAAGGTTTGATGGTTCATCAAGGAAGAAAAAATATTTGGTGCTGGGGTTTCCAATGATACTTATGAATCAAGAATGATACAGAAGTAGCCAAACTGCCAAATTATAAGTAGCCATAAAAATTAAAAAATTGGTATCTTGATAACAGATTTTTATTTCAGTTTATTAAAAAAATAGAAGAATGTGGTATTTTTTATGCCAGTGCATAGAGAAATATATTTCTAATACATTAGAAGTATAAAATTTGATACCATTAAGGATCAGTTAAGCATTTCAGTGGAATTTTCTTATGTTATTAAAAATTAATCACTTATTACTAGGGCATACATTTTGTTTCTTCTGCCAATAAGTCAATATTAATGAATAATTGTTAAGTTTCCTTTACTTCATTCGATATTTGAGAAACACATCTCTATTTATGATAATGTGGCACAATTAAAATGAATTGAACAGATGTTATATCAGCATGTCTGATGCGGGCAATTTATGTATTCCACCTATACCACTTTGCCTCAACCCTAGAGTGGCCATCTATATGATTCTACCTTATTATATTTTTCCCCTTATGATAAAATAATGTATTTCTTTTGCAATTACAAAATAGCTTTTATTTCATTCTTAGACTAAGGAATGTATTGGTTCATTCGCTCTTCAATGATCCAACAAATTAATATGAAGAGCCCACAATATTTCTGACATTCTTATAGGTATTGGAAATAAAAGATGAATATATATTTATAACTTTTAAGACTGTCCAGTCTTTATGGAGTGATAGATGAATAAATAACTATAATAAAAAGTGATTGAAATTACATAACATAAAAAGGCAATGTTTATTATTCATTCAACAAATATTTATTAACCATATATATACTACTCTAGGGTCCCAGGGATAAAAAGATATAGATAGATAGATAGATAGATAGACATCCGCCCTTTTATTTGAGGTGAGACCATCAAGAAACATACAATATGAGATGATGGTGTCATGGAGAAAAAATATCTTGAGGGAGTACTAGGAGTACTTAGGAAGGCCTTATAGACAACGTGACTGTGAGGAAATAATAATAGCAGATCTGATTGGTCAATCCTTGAATAGCTCCCAGGGAATCTTCAGTTATGACTGACTCTTGGCCGACTCTGGGAATGTGACCCACAAAATATTCTCTGTTATTGGTTGATGTTGTGTACACTTAGAGCCATAGGACATGCTTCAGCACATTGTCAAGACTTATCAGAATCATTTTGTGCAAACATCCAAATTGTTGGGGTCCTGAATTTTAGCTACTATGCTATGTCACCAACCCTACATAAAAGCTCCAGACCCTGAGACTGAAGCACACGTCCCTGGGCAGAGGTAATTCACATAGGTGCCTATGTGCCTAGCTATGTATGGGGAGAGTCATGGGATGACGGTGAGGTTTTTAATTGGGAGGGGGGCGCTTCTGATTTCCTTTCCTTTTTTTTTTTTTTTTTTTTTTTGGCTGGGTACAGGGTACTTTATTTATGGCATATGACAAAGTAGGGCTCCCTAAGCCCCTTCCCTTCTTCAAAGGGTCTGGGATGGAAACTGTGTCAAGGAGGGGGGATGTTTTTGTGTGTTGGGATATGAATTTGGGATAAAAAATCCCCAATAGCAGAAGGTCTCCCATGTTTTTCTAGGGCTGGTGGTACAGAGGCCACCTTGGAGGCCAAGGGGAACAAAAGGTTCACTCTGTTGCTGTAATTGAATTCCTTGTCAAACCAGGAAATGAGCTTGACAAAGAAGTCCTTGAAGGCAGTGCCAACCCCAGCATCAAAGGAAGCACAGTGTCACTTTTAAAGTTGCAGGAGATAACCTGATTCTTAATGCAGTCAAGGGTGCCCTTTGTGGAGCCCTCCAATGCTTGCTTCACCACTTTCTTGATGTCATCATATTTGCCGGCTTTCCCCAGATGGCAGGTCCAATCTATGACCAATACTTTGGGCATGGGAACATGAAAGGTCATGCCAGTGAGTTTCCCATTCAGCTCAGGGATAATCTTACACACAACCTTGGCAGTGGTAGTAAATGCAGGGATGATGTTCAGGGCAGCCCCATGGCAGTCAAGCCACAGTTTCCCAGAGGAGAAGACCATGCTATCTATGGTCTTCTAGGTGGCAGTGCTGCCATGGAATGTGGTTGTAAGTCTCTCCAATATGCTAAATTTGCCATGGGTGATCTTGGCCCCGGGGTAAACAGTTGATGTTATAGGAGGCGTTGCTAATAATCATGAGGGAATTGTCCCAGTTCTCATGGTTCAAGCCCTGCCCATCACAAACATGGGGAAATCACCAGAAGAGGCAGACATGATAACATCTGGACTCCACCCTTTAAGTGAGCTCTAGCCTTCTCCAAGGTAATGAAGATACCAGTGGACTCCACAACATATTCAGTACCAGCATCACCCTTTAATGTTGGCAAGATATCTCTTCTGGAAGATGAAAATGGGTTTTCCATTGATGACAAGTTTTCCATTCTCAGCTTTGTGCCATTGCACTTGCCATGGCTGGAATTATATTGAAACATGTAGACCATGTAGTTGAGGTCAATAAGGGGGTTATTGATGGCAACAATATATAATTTTCTGTATTTATTAGCAGCCCTGGTGACCAGGTACCCAATACAGCCAAATCTGTTTACTTTAACCCCAACCATCATGTCTCAGGGACGTGGCTAGAAGTGCATGAGAAGATGCACCTGTCTCTCAAACAAAGAGGAGCAGAGAGATCCTGGTGTCTTGAAAATGCTCCTATAGATGATATATTTGGGGTCTGGCTCTGAAAGAGGGCGTCATGTCTGGCTTGCACAAACTTCTGTGAGAATTGATTATTACCTGCAGTTCTTTCTATCTTTCTGGTTCTGACTCCCATGTTAGTTTGAAGTGACCATACCACTTCCTGCTACACAGTCATAGTTGATTACAGCAGTGTGAACATTGGAGTTTAAATGGATCCTACTGAATTTTCTCTTGAGAATTAGGATTTAGGACAGAATGAGTTTCAGCAGTAAGATGTAAGTATGGGGAAGCACATATCCACAACTAGAAAGGACATTTTCTGTAAATGAAAGGAGAAAATCTGGACTGTAGAGAGAAGGAAGAAAAGGGTAGAGTAGTGGAGATGAGAAACCAATCAGCCTCAGCTTTTAGGGTTCACGATGGCAGAGTGGTAGTTCTGTCCTCCTGTGAGACCAATCTGTACCTTTGTTCTTGCATATTGTGACAATTCTGTATCACTCAATAATTTTCTAGCTTATTTATTTAAATGTTTCCTTAAAAAAATGATCCTTAATGAATGTGGACTCATTTAAAATGACTACATATAGTGTGAATGACTGCATATACTATACCAAAAGGGTTGGTTAAAAGTTTTTTTCTGTAGAAATAGGATAATACTACTGGCTTTTAAAAGCAAGCAAACAAACAAACAAAACACATAGTTTTAGAAAGACAATACTAATAACAAAGTGGCAAATGGAAGGGATGAAAAAGAAACAGGGAAAAGTGGTCTATTCAGAAAATATTTTAGATAAAATCATTAGGAAATACCTGTTTTCTCACCTCATAAAAGAATGAAGTTTGGAAGACTTCTTTTAAATTTCAGGCTGAAAATAAGTTGTATATTTATTTCTAACACTTGAAAAAAAGAATCTCCAGGGTGTTTTTCTTCAAATGTTTGCAGGTGTGAATAATTAAAATACCACACTTACTTTCATTTGATTGTGTGAGCATTCTCATGTCTACAAGTGATTCTAATCAACTTCACTGAACATGGGGAGAGCCTCTATAATTAACACAATTTTATGTACAATCCTTAGAGTTTAGAATTATAATTCATATTGCATTCCTCATTATTATTTGTATTCATTTGAACTTCCATTTTTCTTAGGGAATAATAATTTACTAAATGATCAAAATCATTTTCATTTTTTAAAATAAAACTATTTAGGAATGAATAGAAAATGGTCAGTGAAGTATTTCAAATAATAAGCCATTCCCACACACAATAATTAATTAGATGAAAGAACATTTCAAGTTATTTGTTCAAGTTCATTATTAGATTTTCTAGGGTCATTTTGGTGTGAATAAATTCTTCCTTCATCTTGCAACTATTACATTGTAGCTGAGAGCAGCAAACTTATACTAGATGGCTATCTAGTGCTCAAGGTATATTTAGGCATCTCTTCTATTTAACCAGTGCATGGGACCAGGTATAATGTATAATACAGCTCAGTAGTGAAAAGTTTTGGAGTTAATAAACACCAAGATTCAAACATTGACTGAATTTCCAAGGCTTAGTGCCATCATATATAAATTGAAGTAGTAATTTCTACTTCATAGAGTTGTGGAGAATTAAATGAGGCAATATATGTGCAGATTCTGGTGCATACTATATATCTTAAATGCATATTTGCTATTATTATAATACTTATATAAATGGGCTTTTTATTCTCTGGATGAGATCTTAACACTAAAGAAGCTAAGGTATCCTAATAAATTGCAATCATGTTTCTTGAAATTGTTGCTTTATTTCAACTTGCTTAATTTGAAAAAATAAAATGGCATAGATGGGTCAAAAACTACAAATGCTGAATTTTGGAGGACAGGTAACATCAATTACCTGATGAAACCCATTATTTTCAACTCTGGATCCACTAGAACAATGAATCTCAAATGAGAAATGCTTTAGTGTCTCATCACCAGAAATTCCCATTATAAGTTTGAGCTAATGTCTAGGAATCTGCATTTTTAATGAATACACCAAGTGGATTCTGAGACAAGTCATTCTCAACCCCTACCCTGAGACTTACCACATGAATGTGAGCTGTCTAAGGATGAATGCCAAGGCTTATTCATCTCCCACACTTGGTGCCTGATTTTGTAGCTAACAGTCACTAACTATTCAATAAATGATGAAGACATAATATAATTAATGATTAACATACCCAACAAAACTGATTGATACTGCTGCTGTTTTGTTAATTATGTCCAGTGTGAGTTGTAGATAATTTGAATTTTTATTCCGATTTGTGATAGAGGACTGTTATATTCAAATTAGTTATTGTTATCTGTGACAAAAATGCAAATAAGGCAAATTTATTTTAAAATATGAAAATACTTTGTATTACTTACATATGTTTATACTTATTCTTAGACTTTTTCAGAACATTGGAAAAATTAGGACTTGAAATTAGAAACTATCTAGTTCCAATATGTAACTCTACACTCACTTCTTCCTTGAAAATGAACTTTTCTTTCCAACTGATACAAAACAAATGGCTAATCTCTCATTTCCTCTTGACCACTAAACTGTAAGCAGTAAAAGAGTAAACAGTTACACCTGAGTGTTGATAAAGCAAAGGGTGCAAGCCAACAGAAGAAACTATCAGCTAGACAAGCAATTAATCAGGATACCAATAAGAGACAAGATTATCTGCAATACAATCAACAACAAAACAATTAGCCCAAGTAAGTTAGATTTGGCTGAGATATTAAAATTTCACTTTCATTGAATGAATGCTCAATATGTCTCCTAAGAGTGATCAATATTCTATGTGAAGATAACATTAAATTTGTGAATCTCAATTTTGAAAATCACATAATTTATTTATTTATTTATTTCTTACTTTTTTTTCTTTTATTTCATCATATAATGGGGGTACAAATATTGTTAAGGTTAC
>VBSM01000361.1:49420865-49441778 GCA_008086735.1 Cheirogaleus medius
GCATATACCACATTTTAATTATCCACTCATGAATTGACAGGCACTTGGGTTGTTCCATGACTGTGCAATAGTGAATTGTGCTAGAACAGAAATGGGCAATGGAAATGAACAGAAACTTCTCCAAAGAAGACAGAATAACAGCATGCAAACATATAAAAAAAAATGCTCATCATCTCTAATCATCAGAGAAATGCAAATCAAAACCACAATGAGATACCACCTAACCCCAATGAGAATGGCCTATATCAAGAAATCCCCAAACAACAAATGGTGGCGAGGATGTGGAGAGACAGGAACTCTCTTACACTGCTGGTGGGACTGCAAATTAGTGCAACCTTTGTGGAAAAGAATTTGGAGATACCTCAAGCAGCTAGAAATAGAAATACCATTCAACCCAGCAATAGCATTGTTGGGCATCTACCCAAAAGAGCATAAGTCATTCTATTATACAGATAATTTATTTTAACAGCATTTTAAAAATTTGCCAAAAATACTAAAGTTTGAATCAGATATTAGAAAGGGCTCTAATACCAGCCCTGAACCTGCTAACATTATATACTTGGATAATTATATGCCAAAGCCTTTATCTATTTATTTATTTTTACCTACATACCTCATGATGTCATTTTAATATTAAATTTCAAAATTTCTATGAATGTACTTGAAAATTATAAATGAATAAACACCAGATGTCATTTTTATATTTCCAAATATTATCATAAATTCAACTGTCTGCAGTGCACATTTCTCATGTTACTTTTGAGATTTTCGTTTTCCTATAGTTATATATTATTAATTATGTCTTGAAGAAAGATTTAAATTCAATGTTAAAAAGATCAAGACAAACTTTTGTGGATGTATTTTGAATGAAGGAATAAAATTGAGTGATTGGAAGTAGAAAGTTGAGCTTTCATCAACTCCAATAAGTATTTAAAAGTTCAAAGAGACTTCCGGTTACTATTGTTTACCATACTGATGCAAGTAGTCTCTCTTCCAGCTCTCAAAAAATTCTCAAATAATATACAGTTGGGCTTGAAAAGAAAAAATAATCCCTAGAAATTGTAAGATGGGAATTCAAGGCTGTAAATTTCATCAGGAACTAAACTGAACAGATCATATAAATTATTTGAATCTATTATTACCTGGTAACATCTGGAAGGTGACATGAAAACTCGTTGTGAAACCATTCTAATAATATGTTTTCTTATTTGCATAGGGGGTGCTATAAGGAAGTTGGCTTCTGAAATGTTAATGTTACGGGAGAAATAAACGAAACATCCAGGAGCAGCTGAAACTCCAAGTAATACTATATGTAAATATGGAGTCGAAAATCTTGTTATTTATTAGATATACAGGAAAATCAACCTCAAGTGTTTGAAGAAAGAATCGAAAGACTATAATCTGTATAGAAACAGTAGTTCATCTTGGGAAAAGAACCAAACAAAAGTAATAGAATGAAAAATAAAGTTATTGCCATTAGAGAAAAAAATGTGTTGATGGTTTCCATGAGTAGAGTAGACAAAACTAAAGAAACAATACCATAATTGGAAGTTAGATTTAAGGAAATAGGAAAAATACAGCACAGATAAATAAAATCTTGGAAAATATGAAGCAGCTGTTAGACATTACAGAAAGATTAAGAAATTTTAACATATGGTTAATATAAGTTCAGAAGTAGAGAATAGAGATAAAAGGTCAGAGGATATTTTTCAAGCCATAATGACTAAAAGTTTAAATTTAAAGAGAAAATTTAAATAATTTAAGGACAATTTAAAGAAATAGAAAATTGAGTCATAAGAATGAAGGAACATACAAAAAAGCAATATGTATAAATAATATACATTTACATTATATAAATAATATACATTTACATTGTAGTAAAAATGCAGAACATGAGACAAGGAGAAAAATTTTAAAGAATCAAAGGAAAAAGAAAGAAAAAAAGAAAGATTATCTTCAAAGGAATAACAGCACTGTGAAGTTTTCAGCAGAACATTTGAAGCTAATATACAAAGTAATAATATTCTCAAAATGTTTAAGAAAAATAGTTGTCTAAAAATGTTTAGAAAAATAGAAATCCATACCTATTTATTTAATACCATTTACATGTGAAGGCTTGATGAATATTTTCAGACATAAAAAGAAAGTTTATATTTCACAGAATTTTAGTAAATCTTAGTTAGATTTTACTTCAAGGAAAAAAATCACTAATTTTATGGAGATTTAAAAAAGAATAATGAAATTGACAATAATAACTAGAAAATGAAGAAAAAACAAAGAGGACCCTGTTGTGTTTTAAGAATGCACTCATAAAAACCTTTATCTTAAATAGTATATTTAGTGTGCTTATATGTTTATATTAAAAAGTTTAAATATAACCATTAAAATAATAAACTTGGGATATGTTTCTACTCTAAAATATTAAATAAAAATGGGACTAAAAATTCATTTCAATGGAAGACAGAATGGGAGAAAAATAAAGGAAAATCATGAATAGGAAACTCTAGAAATGATAATATATTTACTCTACATTTATGTAAAATGGAGGATCACAAAAACAGTATATGTAGAAAAACAAGCAAGTGGAAGGCTATGTATAAAATGACCAGTATGTTATTTTGATCTTTATACATCAAAACCGATAGGTCTCAAAAACTCTAAGATAGATAAACAAGCTGTAGAAGGAAAAGTTTATCATAACACCATATGATAAGAGACTTCAAATGTGACCCTGTTCTGTCTAGAGAGTCCTTGCCATCCACAATACACATACACAACAATCCAACATATTACTTATGGATACAAATAACATGAGTGAACATACTACAACACAGATACCTATCAGTCTCAATGTGATGGTTGCTTTTCTGAAGGAAGGGACAGAATAGCATTGAGGAGAATTGCCAAGGAAACATCACCACTTCAATTTATCTGCAACATTTATTTATTCAAAAATAATTTTGAGGGTATTGAGGTAAATTTTTTTTTTAACATTTATTAGATGTTGACAGTGGTTGCATGAGTATTTGTAATGTTAAGCTTTGGACTTATTTATGCTTACATATATAATTGTATGTTTTAATGAGAGGCTAAAAGTAACAAAATTTTTCTTTATCTGTGGAATATTGGAAACTCAAGTTCCAGTGAAGTACTACAGAATGATAGTGTAACACATACCTTCTCCTAAGAATATCAATATAAATATTGGTATAATACTTTATTTCTCAAATACATAGTACTATTTCCAGCTTTCAAATAAGCAGTACCAAAGGAATGTCAGGCTACTTACACATGTCCTAAAATCCTAGATTGCCTTAGATTCCCTGGTATTTTGCCTATTACAAAATTGCAGGTGTAATTTATGCCATGAAACTAGTGGTACATGTCAAAATTGCATTTTCCTTAAATTATCTCAGATCACTTTGAATCATCTTCACAAATATAGGATCTGATACCCTACCAGTTCATGTTCTCCCAAATCTGGGGCTATCAGCTCAAAAAGAAAGGCATGTCTCTTCATAAATGAAAAAATCATCTGTAGGAGTTTCAGAGTGAAGTACCATCATCCATGAAAAATGTAAGGCTCACTAGAATTATGAATAAGAGTGAAGGAGAAAGTTAAGAAACTATACATTTACAAGCAATAAAGGCTCAAATGAAATTAAATGTTAATGAGTCTGGCCTTAATTGAGTTTTACTCCCACTGCTAAACTCTTTAGTAAAATATATTATCACATCATTTCTTTTATGATGCATTAACTCTGTGCTATATTAAAACATTAGTTATTTTGATACTTAAAGACATGGCTTGCATCATTTTACAGTATTGTCTATCTGTCAAGTACATTATCACAGCATTGCAGTTATTTGTCAGAATTCCTCAACCTGGGACATGAGTTAATTTAGCTATTATATTCACAGAAATTGCCTTTCCTAATGCAAGATTTAATTGATTTTAATATAGATCCTTAGTGAATTTCCCAGTAGGTCTATAATTCCACATTGGTGCACTCCATTTACATTGTGCAAGAGACACGGATTCAAAAGGGATGCTGTTCTGTCCAAAGATGCATTGCCTTTCGTAAATCCTTCTTACCTATTACTCTATCCCAATGACCACAGTGATGGTTCAGGTGTGACAATGTGTCAAAAGAGGGCAAGTGATGCTCTACAGTTAACCTTTTTGAAGCAACTCTACACTGGCTTCCATTCAGGTCCCCAACACCACAACCTATGACAATAAGGTCAAAGAATCCAAAGAGCAAAGAATAAATCAATTTATTCTGCTCTTTAGTAGCCTAAGAACTTCAAATCAGTTCACTGAAGTGCCACGTAGGCTACTGAGATTTTTCTTAGGTTCCCAAGACTACGTAATTTAAGCATATTTATTTGAAATTGAAACTTCAACTTAGCCTATTTTTCATAACCTATTAGGTGTTTTGGGACACAGGCCTGAGGCAGCACATCTCTTTTCACAATCCTTGGAATGCTATCTACCATATCTAGAATTCTCTCAGGATTCTTTAGCATTTGATACTGTGCCCTGCCCATAGTTAGGTAATCAAAGCATCAAAAATTTATAAATAAATAAATTATTTAAAGATGTATTTATGAATTAATGAATGAGTACAAATGTGCCAAATCATGCTAAGCCTCACTTTCTTCATCTATAAAGTGGTGGGTGTTATCTCCAACTTGAAGAATCATTATTAAAGAAATATAGAGAAATAAATGATATATGTAAAGAACCTAAAACAAAGTGAAAGCAAACGTGATATGAAATATAACTTGAGCATGCTTCTATTATAACTGATTCATATTAATTGCTGATCAAAATGTTTTCTAAAACATGACAATGATCCAGCGTAAATTATGTTAAATCATGCCCAGTAAAGAATATTAGTACCAATTTTCAGTCACTAAACTTTATATTGTGGTCTTTTAACATCAAAGTCTTCTCACTGTTTATATGGCATAACTTACCTAAAATGGAAAATACTAACCACTTAGGAAACATTACATTTGCAAAAAATCTGCATTATACAGCATTTCTATTCAACTCTGACACTCTGCTTTGATCTTGTCACATTTTAAAAGGAATGGTGAAAAGTCAAAAGTTCTAAATACTGAGATTCACTCCTAGAGTAGAAAATATATTCATAAAACTGGTCATTTTTCAAAAGTGCTGGCACAAATTCTTCTAGGGTGTACTTTCTAGTGTAAAAGTAGACATTTTTGGAGGAAGACATCATGAAATGTGCAGTCTGGATATTCAATGTTACATCTTTTTGAGATTATTTTATCTATTCTTCGAGAAGGGACTAACGTTGCTGTTGGCATACTTCATGACTGCATTTTTTAAAGCTATGATCAAAAGATTAGGATTTCTTTTAAAAATTAAAAAAAGAATAATGCTATTTTATCCACAAATGACTTTCAATTTATCCTATTCCTTAATAGAAATTATATGGTGTCTATTGCATTCTAAACTATAATAAAAACTAAGTGAAATGATTATGCCTCAGCTGACTTTTATAATATGGGTGCAATTTTAATTTAAGTATAATATCTTCAATTTAGTCAATTTTACTTAGTTCAAAAGCATTGTGACAACTCTAAATGAAAAATTAAATTCTAGTTTTTGAAACTTTGAGTAACAGATGAGAAACATTTAGCCAAAAAGTTCTACAATATCACAACTATTTTTCTACGAGATTAATATTTTAAATTAGAATGAAACATTCAGAATGCCATATATTGCATTTTCCCTACAAAAATGACCAAGATAACAATAAGAAAAAGAAATTCTATATTCAGTTTATTTCAAATTACTTTCTCACTTGTGAGTTTTAAATAGTTTGTTAAATTTGAGATAGATTTTTTTAGTTGTTAAAAAATAAAAATATCCTTTGGAGTTAATGTGCATTTAAGAATAAAAATAAGGTTGCAAAATTCAATGTTAAAGAGTAGAATTAGCAACTGACCTTTTTTTCCCTCTAAAGTTAATTTTCTGTTAGTAAATAGCTGTACATTGGGAGCAATGTTATCATGAGTTCTCTGTTCATAGGAGTGCTAGTGAATGGATTGCAGAGTGAAAGTTTCCCCATTTCATAGTTATAATGTGGCTCAGGTGTGAATGAGTAGGTTAATCATGTGAAAACACGGTTCAATTGTGAATCAATCTCTAGCAGAGCCTGCTTGACTGGATATCAGAGGTGAAGGCTGTTGACAACATGCTTTCTCTTGATTGACCGAAGATGAAAAAGAAAAAAGGGTGGTTAGTTCTTATCCTCATTCCTATCACCAACTTCTCTATTACATTCCTCAAAGTTATGATAAAGCCAGAAACAACTTTAGGAAAATTAAGGTAATATTTATACTGTCTTCTGATATTTTCAGTTCAGCTGTTCTTTATCTGCCTCGCTCTAAGCCTCAGAAGCTTAAGAATAAAATTCACTGGAGAATTTCAGACATATTTCTGCCTGTGGACCTGGACCATCCCCAGGGAGATCTTTCTCAAATTTAAAGTCCTCTGAAGAATAAATAATGACCAAATACTGAGAAGAAATTTAAAAGATGGTGCTTCAACTAACCTGCTTTGCTGCCCTAAAATCCAGGTAGAATAACATCAAAATCACTGATGCATCAGATTTAAAATGGCCTCTACCCCATGACCACTTAGACACTGGCATTTTCCATCCTCGGGACATAGAGAATTTATCATGACCTTCATCTCATAAAGGGCTTGTATTATTTGTGTACATATCAGGTCATGTACTTTTCAACTTTGTATTTAATACATGGCAGATAAAAATCCATTTTAAAGACCAGCTTATATATCACATATTCCATAAAGCCTGATCTGTCCCCTCACATCCTGGAACATAATAGATTCTCAGTATGTAATCATGGGAAAAAATGAATAAATGAATGAATCACTCTCTATGAAAGACTCTGCATTTATGAAATGCTTCTACTAACATAATCTTTTACTAATTGTGCATTCATTTGATCCTCTCCACTACAAAAACTTTACATTCTTGATTTGTTTAGCAAATATGTCATCAATATCACTATTTCTGGCTCAAAATAGGTGTATGTTAACAGTTTGAAAATGAAGGACTAGGCAATCAAGATATATCTATTTAAATATACTCATCAACATATAATGTATTAAATTACAAAAAATATGAAATGGAATTGATGGAATATAAAATAGAACATAGAAATATGTATTCTTTTTCTATTATTATATAATAAATTACCACAAATGTAGTGGCTTAAACCAACATACATTTACTATTCCACAAGTGCTGTAGTTCCAGAATCTAGGCACAGCTTAAGGGGATTCTAAGCTCTTCCCAGGTTGCAACGTAAGCTAAAGACTTCTGTCAGCTCCTAGTGGCAGCTCCTTGCCACAAGGCTCTCTCTTAGACCTTCCCACAGGCCATCTCACAACATGGCAGCTCATTTCTTCATAGCTAGAAAGGGAGAGGTTATTTCTTCAATAAAGGCCAGTCCCTATTTCAAAAAGTTTCACCTGATTTTCAGGCCCACTCAAGATCATTTCACTTTTAATTCATTCAACATCACCTTGTTTGGGATTTTAATTACATCTGCAAAATCCTTTCACCTTTGCCAGCCTAATCATGAGAGTGATATCTCATCATATTTATAGATTCTGCCCACACTCAAGAAAAGGAGATTATACTAATTATACTTCAGGAGATGAGAATCTTGGAGTCAATCTCAGAAATCTACCTACCACAGAATGTGAGCATGGAATTTAAGATTTGAGTGCATAGAACATGACCCTCTGCCATAAATGTTCTAGCTTTCCCCTCCAGCAAAAGGTAGATTTGTACTTCTCTGCCAATACCCCTTTCAAGTTAAGTACAGCCATGTATTTTAATCTTGGAAATGCAGTAAGAGTAGAAATGAGTGTGGCATTTCTATGATGAAGCTTTAAATCCAGCACGTTTCACCACATCCCTTTCTTTCTGCCTCAGTGATTGTGAAAGTTTGTGTTGAGATGAAGTCTCCATCAGCCTCAGTCTTGAGTGATTATGAGTCAAGTCCTTCTTCCGACCAACATTAGAAATGCAGTATGAGGGGAAAATGTTTGGGGTCTTAAGCAACTGAATTCCTGGGTATATTTGTTACTGCAGGACAATTTTGCCATTCTTGAATCATGTGTGTACCACCTGGAGTGCATATGTTAAGGGGCATCTTAGTCACTCAGAACTGCAACAAACCAGAATGTTCTCTCAAAGGCAAATTGGTATTAGTAATGAGAACGTTCTCAGAAAGGAAAAAGATAAGATGGTACTGGAGATGGGAGGAAAGTGTTTGAAGATAACAGTTGAACAAACATCATATTATGAGGGACATAGAGTGAAATGTAAAGAAAGTATGTGCATGTAGTTTGAGGATGTTATTAATATAAGATTATGGAGGAGAGAGTCATTTGGTGGTCATAATACAAGGGGCACTGGTTCAAAGGAAAATGCAGAGGACATTTATGTTATTGTCCATCATTGCATAATTTATTCTTTAATCCATTATTTCTCCCCCAAATTTTATTTATAAAATCCATCAAACTATCTTCCTGTTCATTTATTACTGTAAGTAATGTGGTTAGAAATTTATGTGGTACAACCTGTCCTAAAACTCCGAGAAGGAAGCTGTTTTCTAGCTGTGATTACCTAGAAGTTAAGTAGTGAGAACAAATAATGAAATAAGTGGTCTAGATGTCATTTGTTAATGACTGGAGGGTAATAATTGCATACTTTACATAGACTACCTTATAAACAATAGATGAGCTCACTCTAAATGAAGTCACTAAATGTAATTACAGCAATATACATTAAATGCTATAAAAAAGAATAGTGAATAGTAATTCAGAAGAGCCACATCCCGGGTCTAGAATTGTCATTACTAAAAAACATATGATGTTATGTAAAGTAAATCATTTTCACACACATATTTTCTTTTCTGTATAATGGTAAGGAGTTGATTATTTGACCTTTCACATCTGAATTTTGGAAGTTATATATATAAAATAGTTCCCCATAAAAAGGTTAGGTGAGTAAATAGAATCTGTGCCTGGAAAATAATTGAAAAGGATTTCAAATTGCTTTTAACTTTCAGCACTCTGTTTTCATATCTACCCAATATGGCTACACACAGTCCTCCTAGGATCTTTAGAGTCTTTTATCTTCCTATATGTCTTATGAATCAAAATCCTCTATGGTTTGCAAATGGAAAGGTCAATAATATTATGTATAATAAAAACTGGATGACAGCTACATACAGCTTATTACTCATCTATCTATTGACAAAGAAAACCATAAACCCATTCATCAACACCCATAATGAGAAAACAGAAAAGGATTTAAACTGTATGGACAAAACTGAAGAGCAAACTTACCACTAGAATTTCTGTTGGTTGCTGAAGTGTTTCTTCTCAGAAATTGATTTACAAAACCTGTCAAACTAGCCTGCTCTCTAACCATTTTTGTAAATCATGTGCTTCAGAAATTAGTTGATGCACTGTGTTTATCATTCTTCCAAAACTCTGAGATGAGAATAAAGCTGTTTTCTAGTTATTATTACCTAAAATCCTTTTGCCTTCAGACTGGGATATTGAAGTCTTGGAGAGAGGAAGACATATTTCTCAGTATATGATCACGATGTGGATATAAATCTATGTGTCTGCACTTTGGGTCAGCTGAGTTCAGGAGACCAGCCTGGCTTCATGCTCTGGGTTCCAGGAATGAACTAAGCTGACTTTTGCTTTTCAATAACTAGCTATAAGCTCTCTTTCTGGCTGGGCTTACTTCAAAACCCAGTCTTTCAAAGCATGGTCCAAGATGTTACACCTAAGTCTTGAATTACTGAATCTCAAAATTCAGAACTCTTGGAGAGGCCTTATGTCGTGTTTTTCTTCACCCCTCTTTCTTCCTTCTGCTAACTATACATTTTATTTGGGGTAATTATTCCTTCATAGGAGAAATTCTGTTCCAAAATAATTTATCAAAAACATGTTTGTCTTGAATATATTAATTTAATACAAAAGTAACTTGTGATAAGCAGCAAGAAAATAAAGGTGCATATTACCTAAAGTTTGTCTTTTTTATTTGGTATTAATTTTATAAGAAATTGTATATTTTTTAATAAATACAGATTTTATTTTAATTTGCATATTTTTGACATTCAAGTACGAGTTACATGTGCTTCACAAACAAGTGCGTTTACAACCAAGTTCCATAAATATTTTTGACTTAGTAAGTGCATTGTTTCTCTATAATGCTGTGAGCCACCACATTTTTTATTCACATTTTTACTAAAAAGCAACAAAAAACTATTTCCAATGTTAAAACATTTAACACAATAGCATCAGATGTTTCATATCTGACAGAATTAACTGCCAACATGTTTTACTTTGATTCTATGATATGGCTACGAAAAAATGAACCATACTTTTAAGTATTTATTTGTAACTGCTGATGAGACTGATATAAAACTGGTTTCACTTAACTGTTTCAGAAGGTTTTCTTCTGCGAATAGATCCAACATGAACAACAACTGCTTTATTATTTGTAAATGCACAAGAAAACTTGAAGTCAAATAAGTGAAATGGATTTAGATTAACATAGTCATTTGATCCAAAGGAAAAGTTTTACTTATCAGTTATATTAAATGCAACTTACACAGCCTTCTTATAATAATTACTAATTTTATTAAATAGATGCTAAAGTTTCTTTAGATGTTTGTGACTTCTATACTTAATGTAATCAATGACATCTACAAGGCCTGCATGGTGACTGATGAATGTGGAAAAATATGTTGTTCTTTTAAATATTCATCATCGACTTTTTTCAGATAAAAAAATTCCTTAATTAATTTTTAATTAAATACACATTTTGTGCACTTGTGGTGGACAAATGTGGTCCTTGTGTATTTTAAAAGCATTACCAAATAATAAGTGAAGTAATTATAGATTTACATCACATGATAAATGACAAATGACATCTATACTCTTTACTGCCAGATAGCTCAGACTGTATTTCATGAGCATATTCTGCATGTACCTGATCTGTAATCCATTGACCCCAATGAGTAATGGACTTGAAGATCTGTTACTCTCCCAGGCTGCTCCAGAAGCCAAGGCACAACTTACTGGTGTGTTAAGTGCCCAGTGGGTAGCAGCATCAAGTACTTCTTCCACCACCAGCCAGTACCAGAAGGATGAACTATCCCAGAAGACTGCTATATAAGCAAGAACTGTGAATGCTCTCCTTGAAAGGTAAATAAAAATGCATCAGTTTAATAGTTACAAAGGTTTGTTCCATTTCATTCAGTATAAAATAAAGTTTACACCCTGATATATATGTTCAGCTTTATACAGTGAGTGTCTTTATATATTCCCAAGAGATCCCCTACACTAGTTTTGTGGGATAAAACAGAATCCTTTGATCTGCTTGAAGGAGGCCTACAAACACTTGCTCTATATGATGCCCATTTCATTTAATCAATATGTATGACATAAAATGATAATAAAATCTTTTAACATAGTTTTAATGCCAAGTTTTAAGGAAAAAACTTGCAATTTAATTCATATATACCAGCTGAGTTATATTGCTTGAAAAATAGTTTTCAGATATAGTATAAACCAATTGTCTACATGTCTGGACTCAATTAGTTAATATAAATTCAGTATACATTCAAAACAAATTAATTTTCTTTTAACAATGCACTTTTATACAAAACCATTTTATTTAAAGTGTCTGGTGTTACCATACATGAACCAAGCAGTTTAACTGTATCATTTATAGAGTTACAGACAACTCTTTCTAACAATGGAATTCTTTGTGTGGGTATTTTGTACAACATTTCATCTATCAGCTAATAAAACTATCTAAGAAACCTTATGGTACAAGATACACATAGGCAAGAAAGATAAAAGGAAAGTTTAACACTTTTTCAGCATCTGTCAACACTGTCTCCTATTACATTTGATCAACTTTAAAGTAAATGCAAACACATGATATCATTTACAGTAAAAGCGAATGCCACACAGCAGCTACTTTGCTTTTATCCATTCCGCAGATCACTCATCACAGACTGTCATGGGGTAAGGGTGATACTGCTTTATGATGCATCTTTGTCAGTGAAGCACAGTGCTTCAGCTCTTCAAGGCTGAACATTCACCTTATAACCGACAAAGGAATCCACCCTTGTGCATTTCCTGTTTGAAACCCGGAGACGGAAGCAGAGTAGAGAAACCATGCTATGTTTTTTCCTTTAAAAGGGTAAAACCAAAAGCTAGGACAAAAAATTAGCAAATCAAATGTGAACAACTGAGTATGCCAATGCTTTCTCAAGAATGTAAATGAATTTTTGAAGTGAATCAGAGACATTTTTGCCTAGAGCAATGATTACCAAACTGTGGTTTCTGTATTCGCAAAATTAGCATCATTTTTAAAAGCTCAATTCTCAAGCACCTAGAAATCTATATTTTAACACACTCTCCAGATGACTCTGACACATATTAATAATTTTTGAGAACAACTAGTTTAGGAAAATTCAGTATGATGCACATTGTAGGTGAGTTTACCCCAGTTTAACATTATAGTTTTAATTATAAATAAAAAAAATTATAAATATTTAAAGTCTGGATTTATTTAGATAAGCAAGAAAACCTTAGATACTTAAATATTTGCATTTTATAAAATTGATCTAGTAATCTCAAAAGATATGATTTAATTTTTATATATTTTATAAGTGAGAACTTTCATTTAATCTATATTAAGCAAAATCTGGGAAAATCTATACTCTTCCCACTTGATGCAATCATATACCACAAAACATATTTGATATAGTAGCCAATAATATGAATGATATTCAATACAGTTATGATATTAAATGTTGAGTTTAAATTATAGTCCCTGCTTTTAAATATTTTTTCTATTTTCATTTATTCTTCCCAGTTATGGCATAAAATATATATGACCTATGAACACAGATGATATTTTAAAGTCCTTTAAAATGGGCTTTAAAAATAAGAATTTTAAACTTTGGGATTCTAGGAAACTATTTCTAACTTTATCTTTCCATGAACACCTTAAATGCTTCTTTAGGAAGAAAGAGGCCTATGTCCTAGAAAGTGCATTTCAGGCCTTGTTTCCTAAGGATTGATAAAGTAGAAAACAAATGTATTTGAGGGAAACCTAAAGACCATAAATAACAAGATATAGGCTAATTAGTTAATTCAAGTCTCTCTGCAGCTTACCAGCCAGTTGAACCTGACTGTGCTCTTGAGTTCTCTCTTGGCTGTGACCTTCTTTTCTTGGCCCTGAGGTTGGGAGAGAACTGCTATTTAGAGTCACTGAAATATGGGGGCAGAGATTCAGCAGAGAACAAATGATTTGTCAAATTATTCCTCCTTATTCTTCAACAAAAAATAAATGATTTGTCAAATTACTTACCATTGACCCACAAGACATCAACCACTCTTATTTTCTACTACTAGTCAATGATACTACAGGTTGCCCTGGACAAATCATGAGCAAGCAGAGATTCTGTGTTTGTTTAAACACACAAATATAACCAGAAGAAACTCAATGATCAGAAAAAAGAAAACCAAGCTTGAACCCAGGATTTGTGCTCTCATTGAAAAGTAAGTACAAGTAAAAATTTTACCAAAACCAGCAAAAACGTCAAGTAATTCAGTTTTCAAGAAGATCACTAAAATATTAACTTTAAAAAATAACATTTAGGAAGTTTTTAATCAAATAATGATCATTGTTTAGAGCTGAAACAGTAGCCTAGAAGATCAAAAATACACCTAATGACACTAAGCAAAAATCCAATAAGAGAGAAGTTGAGAGTCTTGGAGAATAATTTGAAGATATCTCAGATAAAAATAAATAAAATCAAGAATAAGAAAAGAAAAAGAAACAAGTGGGGGCAAGATTCTAGAGAGAATTAGCAAAAATTATAAGACTTACTGAATGTGCTTTCAAAACTCCTGAGAAAGGAAATTTTATGTACTTCCTGATATGAAGGTAAGTAAAAAAAAAAAAAAAAGATATTTAGAGAGAACAAGATAAGCATGGGGATTTAAATCTGCAACAGTAAAAGCCAAAAAGCAATGCAATTAATTTATAGATTTCTGAGTGAAAAGATTAGAACCAACAAATATTACACTACTAAAGCAAAGCAAAGTTATATTCGCATATATGCAAAGACTCAAAGGGCATTTCAACAATGTGTCCAGAAAAAAAATGCTCTAACCTTAACATGAGGGAAGAGAAGAAAGAACATAATCAGTGGTGAGTGATTAATCTTACAATGCACTATAGTTGAATCTAAATTGATGATAGTGTGATTGACAATTTGAAAAAAATATGTTAAATAAGAGTTTTTGAAACTGAAGTAAAACTTGTTTCTGGTTTGATTGTGTTTAACTGCAAGTGACAGAAATGCTAAATAATATAGTAGGACAAATTTTTATTTTTTACTTTCCAAGAATTTTAGAAGTAAGTGTCCCTTGGTTCTTTTGATGTGGTAGTTGTTATTGCTGTTGTTGGTTTTGGTTTTCCTGGCCCTTCCTATCTATTTTGTCATTTTAATGATGTTGTCATCTCATAGTCACAAGATGGCTGCTGTAAAACCAGGCATCACATCCTCACAGAATAAAGAGGAAGTAGAAAAACAATGGTCATTTCTTTAACACACCTTTATCTTTTATCAGGAAGAAATATCTTTCTCATAAGCAAAATAACAGCCCTCCTCCAATTATTCATTGGCTAAAACTGGATCATATGTTCATCCATAAGAAAAGTCATGGCAAAGGGAAATATGATTATGGTTGTCTTAAGCTGACAAGGATTTATCCACTAGAAGTGGACACTTCACTCTTTAAAAAATCATGGATTTCTGTAAGCAAATAAGAGTTACGAAATGGTGGTTGAGTAAATTACCAGAAGTTTTTGCCACATACACACACACACACACATATATATATAAAATAGAAATTCTATACATAGAATTTAAAAATTTTAAATAGCACAAAGAATGCAAAGCACCGGGAAAGATGTGGAGAATAAAACAACAAAGGTGATAGCATCTTGAAAATCTCACTTGTGTGTATTTGTGTGTGGGTGAGTGAAGATTAAAATACGGCTTCTGAAGATTTTACCTGTCAATTTGAGGGAAAAGAGAGAGAAGATACACAAAGTGTCATGATGTTGTGGATGATTATCTTACTGTAAAGCTACAGTCAGTATGCCCTGGTGCAGGCTGGAAAAGCAGTAAGAAAATGTGTTTTAAATTTTTTTGAATTTTTTTTTATTTCAGCATATTATGGGGGTACAAATGCTAAGGTTACGTATATTGCCCATGCCCCCGCCACCCCCTTCAAGTCAGAGATTCAAGCGTAACCATACCCCAAACATTGCACATTGCACTCATTATGTTTTTATATACCCATCCCCTCCTCCCCTCTCCCCCCTGCCCGACACCCCCGATAAATGTTATTCCTATATGTCCACTTAGGTGTTGATCCATTAATACCAGTTTGCTGATGAGTACATGTGGTGCTTGTTTTTCCATTCTTGAGATACTTCACTTAGTAGAATGGGTTCCAACTGTATCTAGGAAAATACAAGAGGTGCTATATCACCATTATTTCTTAAACCTGAATAGTACTCCATGGTATACATATACCACGTTTTATTAATCCACTCATGTATTGATAGGCATTTGGATTGTTTCCACAATTTGCAATTGTGAATTGTGCTGCTATAAACATTCAAGTGCAGGTGTCTGTGTTGTAGAGTGTCATTTGATCTTTTGGACAGATGCCCAGTAGTGAAATTGCTGGATCAAAGGGTAGATCTACTTGTATCGCTTTAAGGTATCTCCATATTGCTTTCCACAGAGGTTGAACTCGTTTGCAGTCCCACCAGCAGTGTAGGAGTGTTCCTATCTCTCCGCATCCATGCCAACATTTATTGTTTGGGGACTTTTTGATAAAGACCATTCTTACTGGAGATAAGTGATATCTCATTGCAGTTTTGATTTGCATTTCCCTGATGATTAGAGATGTTGAGCATTTTTTCATATGTTTCTTGGCCATTATTCTGTCTTCTTTGGAAAAATTTCTGTTCATGTCCTTTTCCCACTTTATGATGGGGTTGTTTGATTTTTCCTTGCTGATTTTCCTGAGTTCTAAATAAATTCTAGCTATCAGCCCTTTATCAGATGTGTAGCTTGCAAAAATTTTCTCCTAATCTGTGGGTTGTCTGTTTGCTATCTTGACAGTTTCTTTGGCTATGCAGAAGCTTTTTAATTTTATCCAGTCCCATTTATTTATTTTTGTTGCTGCTGTGATTGCCTTTGGGGTCTTTTTCATAAATTCTTTGCCTAGGCCAATGTCTAGAAGAGTATTTCCAATGTTTTCCTCTAGAATTCTGATAGTTTCACACCTAAGGTTCAACTCTGTTACCCAGCGTGAATTGATTTTTGTGAGAGGTGAAAGGTGTGGGTCCTGTTTCAGTCTTCTACATGTGGCGTGGCTATCCAGTTTTCCCTGCACTATTTATTGAATAAGGATTCTTTTTCCCAGTGTATGTTTTTGTCTGCTTTGTCGAAGATTAGTTGGCTATATGCAGATGGTTTTATATCTGGGTTTTCTGTTCTGTTCCACCAGTCAATGTCCCTGTTCTTGTGCCAGTCCCAAGATGTTTTAATTACCATAGCCTTGTAGTATAGTTTGAAGTCTCATAAATAAATCCTAGGCAATAAAGTCAAAATAGGAGGTATCAATATATTGATACCTCCTATTTTGACTTTATTGCCTAGGATTTATTTTGCTATATGGGGTCTTCTCTGGTTCCATATGAAGCGTAAAATTATTTTTTCTATATCTGTGAAAAATGATGATGATATTTTAATAGGGATAGCATTGACTCTGTAGGTCACTTTGGGTAATATAGACATTTTAACAATGTTGATTCCGCCTACTCATGAGCATAGTATATTCTTCCACCTGTTTACATCCTCCGCTATTTCTTTCTTCAGTGTATCATAGTTCTCCCTGTAGAGGTCTTTTACCTCCTTAGTTAAATATATTCCTAGGTACTTTATTATCTTTGTTGCTATTTTGAAGGGAATTGATTCTTTGATTTGGTTCTCATTTTTACTGTTGTTGATGTATATGAATGCCTCTGATTTCTGTGTATTGATTTTGTATCCTGAGACTTTACCAAATTCATTTATGAATTTAAGGAGTCTGTTGGTTGAATCCTTGGGGTTTTCTAGTTATAATATCCTGTGATCAGCAAAGAGCGAGAGTTTGATCCCTTCTGTTCCCATTTGGAAGACCTTAATTCCGCTCTCTTGTCTGATTGCTGTAGCAAGAAGTTCCAGCACTATGTTGAATAGAAGTGGACACAGTGAGCAACCTTGTCTTGTTCCAGTTCTAAATGGGAATCCTTTCAATTTTTCCCCATTCAGTATGATATTGGCTGTGGGTTTGTCATATATGGCTTGTATCATTTTTAGGTAAGCCCCGTCTAGGCCTATTTGTTGAAAGTTCTTATCATAAAAGGGTGTTGAATTTTGTCAAATGCTTTTTTGCATCTATTGAGAGGATCATACGGTCTTTGTTTTTGCTTCTGCTAATATGGTGAATTACATTTATAGATTTGCATATGTTGAACTATCCCTGCATCCATGCGATGAAGCCCACTTGGTTGTAATGGATTATTTTCTTCACAAGCACCTGGATACGATTGCCTAGGATTTTGTTGAGAATTTTTGCATCTATATTCATAAGAGATACTGGTCTGTAGCTTCCTTTTTTTTGTTGTATCCTTTCCTAGTTTTGGTATCAGGGTTATGTTTGCTTCATAAAATGTGTTGGGGAGGATTCCATCCTGCTTGATGTTGTGGAATAATATCTGCAGGATAGGCACCAGTTCTTCTTTGTAGGTGTGGCAAAATTGGGTGTGAAACCATCTGGTCCAGGACTTTTCTTTTTAGGAAGGTTTTATATTGCTGTTTCAATTTCAGTACTTGATATTGGTCTGTTCAGGAATTCTATTTCTTCCTGGTTGAGCCTAGGGAGCCTGTGTGTTTCTAAGAAACTGTTCATTTCCTCCACTTTTTCCAGTTTGTTTGCATAGGAATTTTTGTAGTATTCATAAATTATATCTTGTAACTCTGTGGCATCCATTGTAATTTCTCCTTTATTGTTCCTGATGGAGCTTATTAGAGATTTTTCTTTTCTGCTTTTCGTTACCCAGGCCAAAGATGTGTCAATTTTTTAAATTTTTTCAAAGAACCAACATTTTGTTTTATTAATCTTCCGAATGGTTTCCCTATTGTCAATTTTGTTTAGTTCTGATTTGATGTTAATGATTTCACTTCTGCTGGTTTTGAGGTCGGTCTGTTCTTCTTTTTCCAGCTCTTTGAGACAATTCATTAGGTTGTATATTTGTGATCTTTTCAACTTTTGAATATAGGCATTTATGGAAATAAACTTTCCTCTCAGGACTGCTTTAGCTGTGTTCCACAGGTTTTGATAACTTGTGACTCCTTTGTCCTTTAGTTCAAAGGATCTTTTGATTTCCACCTGATTTCCACATATATGAAGTGATCATTCAGCAGAAGGTTGTTTCATTTCATGACTTTGTGTAGAAATGAGGGTTCCTGTTAGGGTTAATTCCTACATTTATTCCATTGTGATCTGAAAAGATAAATGGTATAATTTCTAATTGTTTAAATTGTTTAAGACATGCTTTGTGTACTAGGATATGGTCAATCTTAGAGAATGATGCATGAGCTGATGAGAAGAATGTATATTTAGTGTTTTGGGGGTAGAATGTCCTGTAAATGTCAGTCAGGCCCATTTGTTCTAGAGTTCTGTTAAAGTCCATTATTTCTTTGTTGATTTTATGTTTGGAGGATCTGCCCTGTGCTGTCAGTGGGGTGTTAAAGTCTCTGACTATTATGGTGTTGTTGTTTATCCATTTGTTTAGATCAAGTAGAGTTTGCTTTATGAATCTGGGTGCACCTAGGGTGGGTGCATATATATTTAGAATTGTTATGTCTTCATGTTGAACTGTACCCTTCACCATTATATAGTGACCTTCTTTGTCTTTTATTACTTTTGTTGATTTAAAACCTAAGTTACCTGTAATCAGCACTGCCACACCAGCTTTCTTTTGGCTTCCGTTTGCTTGAAATATTGTTCTCCACCCCTTTACCATTAGTCTAACGGCATCCTTGCAGGTTAGATGTGTTTCCTGAAGGCAGCAGATACTTGGCTTGTATTTTTTTGTCCATTCAGCCAGCCTATGTCTCTTGAGTGGGGAGTTGAAACCATTTACATTTATTGAGATAACTGAAAGGTGGGACAGATTTCTGTTCATTTTGTTGGGTTGAACTTTGTTGCTTTGTTTTCTCTCTTGAGCCATTATGGTATCTGGGCTTTGATCTTTAGCTTCTGTGTAGATTTGAATATGTGAGTGTTTACTGTGCTGATCTGTGGGTAACACTGTTTTGAGTACTTCTTGGAGGCCTGGTCTTGTCTTGGTGAATTCCCTCAGTCTTTGCTTATCTGAGAATGTCTTGATTTCTCCTTCATGTACAAAACTTAGTTTTGCAGGGTATAAGATTCTAAGCTGGGCATTATTCTGTTTCAGAAGAGTGAGAATGGGGCCCCAATCTCTCTATACTTGTAAAGTTTTAGTAGAGAAGTCTGGCGTTATTCAGATTGGCTTTCCTTTGTATGTTACTTTCCTCTTTCGCATTACAGCTCGTAGAAGGGGCTCTTTAGTTAATATTTTGGTCAGTCTGATGACTGCATGTCGTGGCATCTTCCTGTTTGCATTGAATCTCCCAGGGGTCCTTTGAACTTCTTGAACTTGTACCTGCAGATTTTTAGCAAGGCCTGGGAAATTTTCCTCTATATTATATCTTCAAATAGCTTATCCAACCCTTGATTCGTTTCTTCTTCTCCTTCTGGTTACCCTATAATTGTCACGTTAGGTTTCATCACATAGTCCCACATCTCATGTATCCTTTGTTTTTTTCTCTTGTTTCTCTGCTCTATCTCTGTGACTGATTTATTTAATTGGAAGGTGTTATCTTCAATGTCTGAGATTCTTTCTTCTGTTTGATCAACCCTGTTCTTGAGGCTTTCCACTGTGTTTTGTAGTTCCCTCAATTGATTCTTCATTTCTAGGAGTTCAGTTTGATTTTTCTTTATTATTTTAATTTCTTTAGTGAATTTTTCTTCCAGGTCCTGGAATCTTTTTGCATTTTCTTTGTGTTGGTTATCCAGTTGTTCTTGCAAGTCTTGAATTTTCTTAGGTTCCACGTTGGAAATTCTTCTTCTGTCATTTTAGTGGTCTGATTTTGGTTGATGTCCATTTCTAAGGGGCTGTTGTTTCTCTTTGGGGGTGTGCTTTGTGTTTGGGTCTTCATATTTCCAGAGTTCCTTCGCTGATTTCTTCCCATCTGGATAAGTTGTTGCTTCTTACCTTTAGTCTTTTCCTTTCGATAATGACACGCCCTGTTTAGTCTCTGTGCCAGTAGGTGGTGATTCGACCACACCCTGTATGATGAGTCAGTAGATGCTGTACAAGGGTGTGCAGAATGTCCTCCCTGTTAGTAGGTGACACTTGCTAGAGGAGCAGGCTAAACTGTTGTTTTTGGGCGCTCTAATCAGCTCTTGTTCCTCTGGAGAGGCTCTCCAGTGCCTCAGGTGGTGGGTGGGTCCTGAGACTTCCAAGTGTGTCCTTATTCTCCACCTCAGTTAGGGCTGGTCTGGGATTCCATCTGGGTGGAGCTGGGTTGGGAAAGCCTGCCCTCAAGCACCACAAATGCTGTTAGCAGGGG
>VBSM01000361.1:49441878-49492741 GCA_008086735.1 Cheirogaleus medius
GGGAGAGGAGTGCCAGTCCTAATTCACCCACGGGGACCCCAAGCTGGGTCGATGACTCTCAGCCTCAGGGTCTGCGCCATTCTCCTGGAATCACCGGGCCAGCAGCACCTGGGAGGGCTGGCAGGTAGGGAGCTCCCCATCTGAGCACCCTTCAGTCAGCTTTAGGGCACCAACAGGAAAGGTTCTCTTCCCTGGAGTTGCCTCCGGCTGTTGGCTATATTGTCTCTCTTGGCAGTTGTGGATAGGGACTGTGTTTTAATTTTGATAAATTGAAACCTAATTAATAGCATTGTGTTTAGAGAAGCAAACTGTGAAAAATGAAAATCCTGGGTAGGTTTTAAAAAGCACTGATGCTTTGCTGCCACAGAAGATTGATTGAATCTGAAAGCAAGGGGTAGGATTGGGCATGGGTATGTTTTTAAAGCCCCTCAGATGATTCTGACATGCAACCAGGATTAATAACAACTATTTTACCAAAAATTAAAAGTATAGTACAACATCTACTATAAATTCAATAATTTTTTTCAACAATCTTTAATACCAACCATACGCTAGGTACTGTTCCAGGCACTGGTGATATAACACCAACTTAAATAAAATGCTTGTTCTAAGGATTTTGACCTTCAAAAGGGAGAGACAGGTAATATTCGTGTGACACCAGATCAGCATAAATAATAATACACCCTGACAAAGTGGGGGATATATAGAGGGTAAGCCCCTGGGAGGTTGTCTCCAAAGAGAGACTTGAGCAAGGCAGGAATAGATTGAGAAAGCAAACCATGAGCACACAGTGAGGAAGGAGGGAAGAGGGCAGAGGGGAAAAGCAAAAACAAGACTTTACATTAAAAGCGTGTTTGACCATACAACACTATCCTCCAAACCCTGAGGGAATGTAATGGGGATCAAAAAACTGTATCCTTAATCACACTGCCATTCAAAAATACTGACAAACAAATGTGTTTTCAGAGAAGGTTTAGAAATGTTAGCATTTCTAGGTGCTCTCCCTCAGAACTTCTAGAGTATATACTAAAATGAGAAGAAAATGAAACCCAGAAAAGAGGAAAATATTTTGATAAATTCTGAGTAATTATTTTACTTTTAAAATAGTAATTAATAAAAACTCAATTTAGGGAGAAGAATGTAAACAAGATCCAACAAAAATAGTATAATAAAATCACATGGAAGATGGAGAGAGTAGGATCAGAGCCAAAGTGTTTTAATGTCATTGAATTGTTCAGGAGAGGATGCTGAGTTTCATGAACTTCAGATTTCAAATCAAGTATATAGATAAAATTTTTATATATTGTCACTGAAAGAATACAAATAGAATTAATAACTTGCAAATGAGTTGAAAAATACAACAGTGATAATATGATTTATCAGCTAGACAGTAAGATGAGAGAAAAATCTACAAACAATAGATGTGGAATCTATAAAACAAAGATGGGAAAATATACCTGACTGGTGGATTCATGCTTTTTGCTTTCCTGTACTCTCTACTTTTGTGTCTATGAGAGATACTTTGTAGTAAATATAAAGAACATAAAGAAAATATTAGTAGAAACTGTGGTGTTACTGGTACTAAAAAACTATTCCATTATATTTAAAAGTAAATTGAAAAGTCAAACCAGTAAATAAAACAGAATTGAACACCCATAAATGGACCCAAATATATATGTAAACTTAATATACAATCGTGTGATATTTCAAGGCAATGGGAAAAAAATGGCTTACTCAATGATATTAGCATAAGTAGATGTCTAAAATGTGGTGTGATAGGAGAATGTGAGGAAAAACTTGGTAAAATGTAAATATCTATCCAAAATAGATAACTACTACACATATGTAAAAAATAAGCATAATCATAGTCGTTGAAACTAGAATGTATTATGGAGAATGTGGATAGGAATATGGAATAATTTGCTTTGAAGCACTTTATTTTGATACAATTTTTGCATTCATATTTTATTATGAAATAAAAATTTTAAAAAGCCTAAATGCAGGTATTTCTAAAGAATTGAACATTAAATTAAATGTGAACAAATGTAAGAACAAAACTAACATCACGTGCACTGAGCTAGGCACTTTCCATTTAGGAACCCAAGCACTTTAATATTTATTTATTATAGACCCGTATAAATTTTAATTCATCTGTTAGAACTGAGCAACAAGATTTTATTTTCAGAGTATTGTGTGGTTTCTTGCACTTGGAGAACATTTCTTAAGAAAGTAATACAGTGATCTGTCATTCTTGCAATTGGCCTCTTGGCCAAATACTGCAGGATTTTGCCTTGTGCACTTTGTAGAACCTGGGCATCTAACAATAAAGAACAGTAGGATGAAAAACACTCAGTAAGTATCCTTAAAACCAAGTGAAAGTGATTTTGTGGGCTACACATTTGCAATTGCCTTCCTTTACAACCTCTGGAGAGCTCTTTAGTATCACTTGAATTAGGACTTTGGGCAAAGAGCCTGCTCAAAGTGAAACTACTCTGATAGTTACTCTTGACCATGGTACATTGCTTTTCTGTCCCCGGTGCCAGGCACTCCAGCAGTGTGAGCAGTCTGGAAACACCACTAAAAATACAGATAATAAAGACTATGAGAGTTCCCTGAAACAGATAAAAAAAAATACATGTGCATTTTCTCCATTTTGAATATAATATTGAAAAGAAGAGAGCTCATTGAAACTCCTATCTTTTGAATTTCAGAGATTTATCTGTAAACACCATACAGTTCTTGGACAAGGCAATTTCCTTGCTGCTGTGTTGTTACATTTCCCATTTATGACAATTTGGGGACACATTTCAGAACATGACTGTTTATTTCAATTAATTCCATAAGTGTATCTTGATTACAGAGGTGGACAACTGTGGAAAACATCATTAATTTAAAAACAGCCTTGTGAGCTTGTAATTACTATAGTTAACATAGTTCCATCACTTCTTTATGGCTATACTACTAAGGACATATGTTAGGGGGTGAGGTTACAGAAAGAGGAAGGTTTTTTTTAATTTCTTTTTTTTCTTAATTTGCATATCAATTTTTGTGGATTATCTTTCCAAAGAGAAATCTGTTTAAGTTTGTGCCAAAGTCCTGGGCCATTTACAGATCAATGATAATTTTTTCTTCATATATATACTCTGTCTTCCCATGTAAATTGCAGGCTACTTCTGATGGCTGCCACCCACTTACAATAGTCAAGTTATGTCCTCCTTTACCACTTCAGAATTATTACAAGTTACCTTTTGTAGAATAACACCTCTGTTTGGGGCCGTACCATATGCCCTAACCTGCCCAATCTTCCTCTTTTTGACCACACTTTTATCCACTATTTGTTTCAGAGAAAATTCAGAATATATGTGAGAGATTCATCAAACACTTCAGACTTAATGTCCGGCACCTTTTCTCTGAATCAGCCCATGGACACATCCTGGACCTTCCCACAGCCTAGGGCTTCTCAGGCTTAACAATGTAAACTCCAATGGCCACTCTTTTATCATAATTTTCTGAGGGTATTTTTCCCTCCCCAAACCTATAATCTTTAGCCATATAAAGACTTTTATTTTTCTGTGCATCAGTTTCCTTTTGGCTTCATGTCACCCCCAGAGTTCTCAGTTATTTACCCTGTACAATGAAGTGGTTAATTGTGTAGACCCTGGTGGGAGACTGCCTGGGTTAGATATTTGACTCCAACATTTATTAACCGTGTGACCCTAAAACTCTCTGACCCTTGATTTCTTCATCTGTAAAATAGGGATTTGAAGAGCACATTTTTTAAAAAGAAAATATAGCTTTAGATTTGTTTGATTTTTTTTTTTTTTTTTTTTTTTTTTTTGAGAGACGGGGTCTCGCTCTTGGTCAGGCTGGTTTCGAACTCCTGACCTTGAGCTATCCACCCGCCTCGGCCTCCCAGAGTGCTAGGATTACAGGCGTGAGCCACCGCGCCCGGCCCTGTTTGATTTTTTTATAAAGGAAAAGGTAGGAGATCATGTATGAGAGTTAAAATGTGCCAGAAAAATAAAGGATTATAACTGTGAAAATATCAATTTTCATAAAGATAAAATTTACCTTATAAATGTAAATTTTATGTATTTTAATTCTGTCTCCCATGTATTGTTGACACTCTATCCCTATTGTCTCAAACTTTTATATAGTTTAGCACAGACTTTATTGTTTTTAAAGGAACTAAACCAGTCACAACATTTTTTTTTAAAATCTGGGCGTATGCATTTAAAAGTTTATCCCAACTCTCTCCTGTCATCATTTTTCGTTACCCTAAACCACTATAAAGGAAAAGGAATGCAACCAGACTGATATCGTGACACCAAACATCGTCTTTCCTGACAGAGTGCTGCCATCTCTCATGCATAGTCAAGCAGGAAAACTGGCGCAATTTCAAGACCTCCAGAAAAGCTCATCATTTCTCCACTTTTTCTCACCTCAATTTAGCCTCTGGCAAAGAAAAGCTCAACTATTGCTTCAGTAACGTAGGGTTGGTAGGAGAACAAAGGTGATTTGCAAAATAATAATATTTGAAAAATGGCAGTTTCTTTGTGTATATTTGTTTTCCTCTTGAGTAGCACATTTTCCATAAGTCCTAGCTTTACCTGAAGTATTACACGGCTACATGAAGCATTATTCTCTCCACCCAATCCCCTCGGGCTGACGAGACAGCTTCATTTCAAAGGAGAGTAGGAGTGAAAATTATTGTTTCAAAAACAGCCTAGTCTTGAAGTCTTCCTGGAAGAGAGTTCCTCCATAATTTTCACACATTAAAGTGATAATGAAGTGAATTCAGACGTCCATTTTTTAACTCAAAAGTTGAAACCAACTCATCTTAAATTCTCAAACTGAACTACATTAAAGAATTTGGAGATTTAATTATGCTTCACTGTAGGACGTTTTATATCCCAAATCACAAGTTTTAGACTGGAGAGTCTGTTGCTCCTGATTTATCCCATTTTGAGTTTGCTTGTTGAGAAAGCATTAGTTTATGCGTAAAGAAGGAGATAATCTGTTTTTTTTACTCTACCAATTCCTAGTTGTGAGCTATGAATAAATAACATTTCTATTTAGTATTCCATCTCTTTAAGAAATAAAGACATGTTTTATTACCTTCCCATTTTACAAAGGAGTTATGTTGCTCGGAATGTTGGAATGTTGGCTTATAAAGGACTGAATATTGCTTTGTGGTTCTTGATAAAAATAAATAAATAAATAAAATCAGTTGAAGGCATAAGCTGTTCAGTTAAGTGGCTATATTAATTATTTAAAAATATTACCATAAATCATTATTAACTATTTATTGTAACAAAGACTAGTACATTTATGGAATGCATACTTTATTCTTTCTCCACAAATAGGTACAGAAAATACAAATGTTATGTTTTAATACAAGCATACATCAAGGATTGATATCAAATTTCCTATATTGCTGAGTTGTGAAGATAAAAACTCAGTATATTCACAAATTCTTTTCAAGCATTGCCTTCTATGTCAAAAACAATTAAGCAATGACTTATCCTTTACACTGAACAAGTGTGAGACAAAATCTACAGATGTTCATATTTAAATAATTAATCATGAGCATTTTTACTATAAGAATTAGCCATGTTTAAAAGATATGTGGATGAGTATTTGAATGAATCAGACAGTATGTGAAACACAGAGTACAATAACCATCTATAAGGAAATATTTTAAAATTTAAAAATCATGGAAGAAATTACTTTAGATCTCTACCTCTTCTTCATATCTTTAGCTATGCATAAAGACTAAATTGTATTCTAAAGATCATCAGAAAAGTATATTTCTGGACGCTCACTGATATGTTACATTTTTATTCAATAAATTATTCTTAAAATTTAAAATCAATTTCCTTGTGCTATACTTATTCAGAATGGTGGTGAGCTAGTCTATCACATGTCACAGTACATAACTATTTCATTTTTGACATCTGAATTGCAAAGTGACCTCCTAGATCAGATTTTAAAACCACTCATATACGTGTTTCATTTCTGAAATTTCTCATACTTGACCACACCCTCCTTTGTTTATAGAGCCTTTAAGAAATTACTTTCTTCAAATATGTAAAATCTCACCAGGAGGATCAAAATTCTTATACTGATATCTTAATAGATAATGAAAATAAAAATATATTGTGAAATAGTATCTGTTTTTATTTGTTAAAACTCATATTCTCCACACTTTATCACAACAAATTCTCCATTGTTTTCTTAAAGCTCAAAAAACACTTTTTGGAAACACTGGCCAGTTTCTGTCTTGTTGTCTGGGATATCCTGCGATTAAGCTTATTTGACCTCAGGATCAGTACAACCCTCCCTGTAAGTATCAACTCTTCAATCACTTATTCTCTCTGTTGGGGTTGTCACTGAGAAACTCCTCATCAGTCCCTTTGACCAAGTTCTCTATCTGTCTTCAAGTACACAAGAACTTCTGAGCACTTTCACATCACAGGAAGCTGAAGGAAGCACATTCACATGCCTTCTCCAGCTCATCACACTGAACCAACAAGGATGTTTTGTGGAGTCTGTGCCCTAAGTATTGTGTTCCTCCTTCCAGAGTGAGAAATGTGAAGGGAGTTAGCAGAAACTCTCTACCTTCAGGCTTTGGCATACTTATTTGATATTTCTAAATCCCTCTTTTTTCTTCAAGATTAGTTCCTAAATGAGGGAGGGAAAAACATCCAGCAAAAAACCAATACCCTGCCTTGTTATTTATAATGCTTTCTTCACTATTCCTGGTAACAGAAAGCATGTTCTTTTATTCTTTTGTGTCTATTATTCTTCTATATCTTTCTTATCTTGGCTCAGGCTCAGATTAAGTTTATTTAGCAGAATGGTGTACCTCCACCCACTTTGAAAGAAACTATCTGCTCTTCCAGGCTCGGCCCGTTGCATGTTATCTGAAGGCTACAGGAATTTGGCAAACTCTCTTTCTCCACAAAGCTTGGTTTTCAAGCCAATGCCTTGCTTTGAGCTCACAGCTATCTGTCATGTCTACCTCTGGGGACCCTGAAAGGCCCTCCAAAATAAGGAGATGAGAATTAGAAATAAAATACAATGAAATATGAAATCAAAGCAGAATACTTTAACATTTGCAAAATATTATCTTTTTTATTTTCAATGCAATCTGTACAGAAAGGTAATAATTTAAATTATTGATCAGATTGACCCCATTGAATTATTTCTACTTACAGCCCCTGAATTATTATTTGATAAACTATAAAATCTTTTACTTAAAAAATAGAACTTATGTTATGGAATGAATGATATGTGGTGAGCTAAACCTCGAACTGAAGCACACAGACAGGCAGACAGACCCACACTCACACATGTACACTGTGCAATCGTAAATAAGCATTATCACCAAAAAAAAAAAACCCAAGAGATAAATATTGTACAATTTGTTATAGTATTTAGTTCCAATCCATTCTCATCATTGAATAGGTAGGCCAAAGATGACTAAAACTGATTTCAACTCACAGGTCAGTGTTGATTTGATAGTAGTTTCTGGGAGAATCACGGAAGAAGAAAGTTGTAAATGAAGTGTCCTGAACCACGTTGGCCATTAGTAGAGTGTAATCACCATATATCTCCATCCTTGGTATAGGCAAGCCAGGTGTGACCAGGGCACTACTTCTCTTGAATAGTCAGGCACTGTCCTCTTCCTTCTCCTAATTCTATAAATCCAGGCCTTATGCTATGCTGCACCTAAATTTGCCACATCACACAAAATAAATCATTGCCTCAAACTCATTTGCAAATCACAGTGTCCTTGGACTCAGTTTGGGCTCATTCATATTTCAGTGTCAAAGTTACAGACATTTGCTACTTCAGACGTACAGTAACCCTGACTCTATTACCACCATTCTAGCTAATTCTCTACATTGCTGCTATTGTACAAATCTGTGCAAATGCTGGGAATTCAGAAGCTTACGATTTAATGCAAATAATTTCTCCTAAGGCCTTCTTCAAAACAGCTTTTACAAAATGCTTTCTCATTATATATGCTTTTTTTCTGTTATTGAAAGGTTTTATAGCATTTTCCATTCATTACATTTTTATTGAGTGACTAGTATATGACATGCAGTATTTCTACTTTAGTCTGAGTTGTACCTGAAAATCTTTCCCCAAATTTATACAGCCATACTTTCTTTTATTATTTTTTCTTGTTTTCTCTTATGAAACATCCTTGCTAGCATTTGAAATTTAAAGTATTTCACTTGAAAGAAAATGCTGTCTTGGGAAGATTGCAGTTTTAGTATTTTCTACTCAATATAAGAACTATATAGTAGTCTAAATTTGAAGAATATTTTGTAATCATTTTAATCTCCACCCTATTAGAAAAAAATAGCTTTTTCTATCTCCTTTGATAAGAATATGACCTCTAATTTTAAGAAATCTATGTCACTCAACAACAACCACATGATCCTGACACAACAGAATATGATTAAGGAAGGGAGAGGAAAGCCAACAACAAACTTAAGAATGTTAAAGTCAGCAAGAGATGACTCGTATCTTCCTATTACAGGAAACAAATAATCAAGCAAATAAAATGTGCAATTCAATTGATGTGTTTTTCTGAATATTTTGCATTCAGGTGTAGTCACTCAAGATATATTGGGGGGAAACAACACAATATAATGAGACATGTCATTATAATCAAGATGTATAGAAGTTGAAACACACACACATTCACACATCCCATAAGAATAAATGCCCACATGTGCAATAGATGATTGGTGATTCAAAACAAATGTTTTGCTTCCACCCACAGGCAATGGAAAGTAGTGACTCCAGTCACTACAGTACTTTCCTTTTCATCACCTGAAAAGCCATGTGTATGTGTTGAACACAGAAGAGTGTGTGAGGCACGTTCAGCTTTCACAATCACAGATTATTTAGGGTGGCTAAGCAGATGTACTACCTGTGATGATGGTTGAGCTCAGTGCTAACAATAACTTCATGGTATAACTCCCATACATAATAAATGCAAGTCTATAAATACTTGCTCAAAGAGTTTACCCTGGCCCACAAAAGTGGCTCAATGTGGCAGATATCACTGTGTTCCTTTAATGTGAAATACTAACATGCCTGTGAAACTGAAAATGTGTATTATAAAGAATTCTGGCAACTTACTCAAGAATCTGTTAAAAACAAAATTAGAGAGTTCTTTTAAAAATGAGAATAGCCTGATCACATGGACTAACATGATCACATTTGTAATATAGAACCTTAAATGGTAAGTGAGGTATATAAAGTATAAGGATAACTAAATACCTGAAACGTTGGTTAAGGAGATAAGATGCAATTAAAATAAGGATCCTGATAGTATGATATTAAGCATGGAAGTACAACATTTGAATAAATATTTTACATTATAACTGGAAATAAACCAACATTACCACTCATAAGTACTACTGTTCAAATGTGAATAGTCTTTTTTGAATTAATATTTGAAATTATTTATAGCTTAGAAAGACTTTTCAAAGTTTCAACAAAAGCTTTGAAAGTGACTGCTTATTGCTTTAGTTGTCAAAGAGGATCTCCAAACTACATACACTCTAATACCTCTATTCTTTCCAAGGCATGCTTGTGGGTAAGCTTTCATTTTCTTTCTTTTAGACTTTCTGATTGTACACATTTTTGTTTAATTTTAGTTTTTATAAGAAACTAAGAATAGATATCAGCCACAAGGCTAGTTTCACAAGTCTTGCCGTTCTTGCCTGCAAAGTTGAAGAAACACGTCAGCAAACATTCCTTTTGCTATCCTTATCATCTTGTAAGGAATATACAATTTCCAGAGCACTAGTCACAATATTTTATCTTTTATTCAAAACAATTCTATGACACCAAGAAAGCAGGTATATATATAGATGATATAACTTAGGCCCATATAGATTAAATAATGTCCTAGGTCTTCAGCAAGCTATTGGCAGAGGTAGAACTGAATACAATATTTGTTTTGTTTTTTGAGTAAAGTGAAAATGAGTTGTAAACACGTACAAACCCGCATGTGCAACGGGCAACCTCACAGACATTTTAGGTTAAAAAGACTAGCCTGGGCCACATGAGAACTTCGAGAAGAGATTTGGAACACACGATTACTCTCTTTGCCCATCACTGACTTCATTGCACTCCATTTTTCTCTGTCTTCATCAGGTGTCTGCAGTTCCTCACATCCCCACTTCTCATTGACCTGAGTTGAGTGTTCCTAGAAAGAATCCAAAGTTTGCTTTTTGTATAAAATTGCTTAATTTTTGTCAAATGTATTGATATCATTATTTCTATTCAGCAAAATTATTATAATGGCATGTCCAGTTCTTTTACTTCATTTATTATGAAAATTTTGGAGTTTGGACATTATGTACAATGGTCTATGAGGGACAAGCTTCATTTTCTTTTATATGTAAAATTTAGACTTATGCTCCATAACACACTAGTTAAAAGCTCAAACTGCTGTGATCCCAACATATTGGGGAGCCAAAGTGGGAGGATCACTTGAGGCTAGGAATTTGAGACCAGCCTGGACAACTGTGTGAGATCCTCATCTCTACAAAAATTTTAAAAATTAGCTGAGCATAGTGGTGCATGCCTGTAGTCCAAGCTACTTGGGAGGATGAGGTGGGATGGATCACTTGAGCCCAAGAGTTTGAGGTAACAGTGAGCTACACTCAAGCCCGGGCAACAGAGTGTGAACCTGTATCTAAAAAAATAAAATAATGATTGCTGAACACAGAGTTTGTCGTTAGTATAAAATAAACTTGGGGACAAGTTATCTGACTTCTCTGTAGTCTTGGTTCTACATCTGTGGATATTTGTTAATCAAGAAAGTTAAGTTAGTTAGCTGTAAAGAATTTAGGACACAACTTAGCACATAATTTTTGCACAATACATGTTGCTGCTTTTATTATTTTTGTAACTGAACTTTATCTTTATGCTTTAAACACTCTCCACTCCTCCAAAATCTTTTCATTCCTATTCACTGGAAATTTACTAGCTGTGAATAATGTACTAATCTCAATCTAAAGAAAGTCAAAAGGTATTTTTTATCAAGTTTTCAAGGCATTACGTTTCCTGCCAAAAATACTTTCATTCTATGCAATGGCTTAGTGAAATGCAAACACACTCTGGCTTATTTTTAAGAGTTCAATTATGTAAGACCAACTATTTCTCTGGGTTTTTTAAATAGAAACACTAATAAAGCAAATTGTTTATATGTTAGGCTATGTTTGGAAAATTTATCAATTTGACTTTTACAGAGTTTGAGTTTTGGCCAAGCACATTTCAAAGAGACTTTCTAAAGAGTTGTTCTAAAATGATACCTAAGTCTTCATGTGATTTTTCTCATTCTCATAAATAAATTACTCCATGCTAAAGGCTACATATACTGTTTTATATGTTTATAAGAAATAATGTTTCATGAAATGTAAAACTCTTCAAAATCCTATCCAAACAGTTGGCATTGTATCTACAAATTCTCATTTACAGGGTAAGGATATGGTAGGTGGTGGCAAGTCTCATTATTCATATCCTTGTGCTATGGTTTAAATGTTTCCCCCAAAAAGCACGTATTGCAAACTCAACCTGATATAACAGTGTGGGACCCAATAAGAGGCTCTGCCCTTAGATGGGGAAAAGGCAATATATGTAACCTAAACATGTGTACCCCTGTAATATGCTGAAATATAAATAAATAAATAAATAAATAATTTTTTTAAAAAATTAATTTAAAAAGGAGGCTCTGTCTACATGAATGGATTAATGCCATTCTTGCATTATTGCAGGAGTGGGTTTGTTATATTGGGAATGGGTTTCTCATAAAAGGACTAGTTTGGCCCACTTTTTGTTCTCTCTTTCTCCCTCTCCCCTTCTGTGATGAGGTAACACTGCAATAAAACCCTCAGAAGATGCCAGTCCCTCAATCTTGGACTTCCCAGACTTTAGAGCTGTGATCCAACAAATTTCTGTTCATTATAAATTATCCATTCTCAGGAATTCTGTTATAACAACACAAAACAAACTAGGACAATTAGCATATGTTTTATCTAACTTTGTTCAAGTCTTTAGTCTTCAACCAGATTCTACATTCTTGGCATATAAGGAGTCTAAGTTTTGGAGTCAGACCTTGAAATCAACACTTATTTGACCTTAGGTAAATTATTTAACATCACTCAGTTTCAGCTTTTTTGTCTATAAAATATAGATAGTATATATACACATATATGTGTATGTGATACAAATATGCATATATATGCTTGATAGTCATCAAATTTGATATATATAGAGAGACACATATTTGATTTATAGAAATGCATACAATGTATTTGTATTTACATAAGATATATGTGGGTGTGTATATATGTACCTCCATGTGAATGTACACACACAAAGTTTTGTTACAAGTGCCTAGTATAGAAACTGATAAATATCAGACACTTATGAATACTTTTAACTGAATTAAAAACCAACCAGGAATGGAAAAAAGAAAGAGTGCTGCATATCATCAGCATTCTAATCCAAATATTTTCAATTTACTCCTTAAGAATATTACTGTGTTATTTTTTGAAGGCAAAATATCCAAAACTTGTAGGCCCTTACACACAGCAAAGAGTAAAAATCACACCTTTCTGTGAAGGTATTTTTCTAAAAGTAAATAAGCCCAAGAGCATTTTATATTTTTGCTAGGATGCTCTAATTATCATTAATATGACATTGAGCTGATCCAAGTGTGATGATAGGAAAAATCAATGAGAATTTCAAGGTAAGAAGTCATATGAATCAGAAGAAAGTGATGTTAGTATACATGCAAATATCACACTTCAAGATCTTAATATTGAAAGGGACTTAAATTATTTCAGACTTCATTAATGGACCCTGAAAATTAATATGAATATAATTTGTTTTACCATGTTTGTAGCATCAAATACTATAAAAACCTCTTTATTGCAAGGACTTTTATACTTATACTTCCCTCTACCTGGAGCAATCTTGCTCAGGTATCCTTTGCTGAATCTCTATTCAGGGCTTTGAGCATTTGTCACCTCCTCAGAGAGCACTTTCCTTACTATCCTGGTGAAAATTGCACACCCAACCTATCGCTTTATTTTGATTTTCTTTTTTGCTCATAATGTATCATTGCTTGGCATTACATCATGCCCTCTTTTTTCTTTTTTTTTTTTATTTCAAAAAATGTAGGGGGTGCAAATGGTTTTTGTTATGTGGATAAATTGTAACATTCTGAAATCAGGGCTTTCATTCTACCCATTACCAGAATATTGTACATTGTACTTTATAGGTAGATTTTTCCCCGCATTCTCCTCCCACCTTTCCCCCTTTTTAGTTTCCAATGTCCATTACAGCTCTTTATGGCCATATATATCTTTAATTTACCTCCTACTTATAAGTGAGTACATGTGATATCTGTTTTTTCATTCCTGAGATAGTTCACTTAGGATAACGGTCTCCAGCTCCATCCAAGTTGCTGCAAAAGACGTTATTTCATTCCTTTTTATGGCTGAGTAGTAATTTTTTATCCATTCATTAGTTGATGGAAACTTAGGTTGATTCCATATCTTTGCTATTGTGAATTCTGCTATGGTAAGCATTTGGGTACAGTTGTCTTTTTTATAAAATGACTTCTTTTTATTTGGGTAGATATCTAGTAGTGGGATTGCTGGATCATATGGTAGGTCTACTTTTAGTTCCTTGAGGAATCTCCATACTGCTTTCCATAGTGGTTGTACAAGTTTATATTTCTACCAACAGCATATAAGTGTTCCCTCATCATCTCAACTGCACAAAAATCTATCACTTTTTTTACTTTTTAATAATGGCAATTATGACACGAGTAAGGCTATAACCCATTGTTGCTTTAATTTGTATTTCACTGATGGTTAATGATATTGATCATTTTTTCATATGTTTGTTGGCCATTAGTGTATCTTCTTTCAAAGAAAACAGTCTGTTTATATATTTTGCCCACTTTTTGACAGGGTCATTTTTTTCCTGCTTGTTTGTTTGAGTTCGTTGATATACAAAGATATTAGCCCTTTGTCCAATGTATAGTTTGTGAATATTTTCTCCCATTTTGTGTGTTGTCTATTTCCTCTGTGGATTATTTCCTTTTCCATGAAGAAACTTTTTAATTTAATTAAATTTCATTGCTTTATTTTTGTTGTTACTGTATTTCCTCTTGAGGTCTTACTCAGAAATCCTTTGCCCAGGCCACTATCTAGAAGAGTTTTTCTTTCATTTTCTTCCAGAGTTTTTATGGTTTCAGAAATTACATTTCAATCTTTTATGCATTTTGAGTTAATTTTTATATATGATGAAAGATAGGGATCCAGTCTCATTCTTCTTCATGTAGTTATCCAGTTTCGCCAGCACCATTTATTGAATAAGGCATCCTTTTCCCAGTATATGATTTTTGTCTTCTTTGTCAAAAATCAGTTTTGTTGTAGCTATATGGCTTTATTTCTGGGTTCTTTATTTGGTTCCATAAGTCTATGTGTCTATCTTTATACCAGTACCATGCTATTTTGGTTATTATAGCTTGTAGTTTGATTTAAGTAGTTTCCATTTATTCCACTGGTAATATTAGCCCTAACCCCCTCCACTCTCAGACCAGATATTTTTTTCTTTCAATGTCTCTAGTCACTAGGTCAGTAATATTGTTTCCAGTATGATCCCTTTTCTTATAACTTCTGAGTTTGTCTGCTTAATGTCATAGAAATGTCTTCTCATCCTATATGCTGTTTAATGTTCTTAGTACACATAATAATAACAGGATACCTAGTAATATTAAGAAACATTGGAACTTAAATCCTGGTCATATCTTATTTCAAAAGCCAGCCTATGTTCTATTTAAAATTGAAAAAAAGAACATGTGTATTTAACACCTCAAATTTACAGTTTAGATAGTCATGCTAAAAACAATACAAAAATATCCCCCCAAATTTCATGTTTGTGAAGAAACCAAACCAAACAGCTATGTCTCATCCACTGATGGTAACCTTACATTCCTCTCAGTGGGTGCCTAAGTAATGCTTCAATACCAGTTAACTTACGAAGGGGTTGCCCGGGATATTCTGAGAGGATTCTTTTTACTTCGTACTGCTCTCTATTGGCCTAATTATTAACTTTTAACAATAAAAGGTCAGCTTCTCATTCCATTTCCTTCTAAAGGTCTACTCATTAATTCAGTGTTCCTTCTCTTTTAACCTTATATGTTTGCTGCCAACATCACCCCCAGTGACAAGAGCCAAGCCAGCAATGTCTACTTGCAATTCCATGTGGTTTAAAGGAAGATTTGGTTATGAATACGAACAGTTAAATCAACTCATCCTAAATCCTAGAAAATTCAAATGGCGTGTCTTGCTGAGGGCAGGTCAGTCATATAACTGTGAAATAAAAAAACTAGCACATATAAACTTGTAAATAAAGATTGTTGTATGGGTTTTTAAATGATTGATTCATGTCCTTTAACTCTAAACTGTATTTCTCTGTTCATAATATCCTCAGCTCTTCTAGATTTTGGTTGCAGCAGTTTCCTTATAAATCCATCCTCTAACAACAACCACAACAAATCCCTCAATGTTCCACTAAGTTTCTCCAGGGCTTTGCAGTTGGGAACACCATTCTCTTGAAGTGTAACCACTGCATTCTATCCTAATGTCAACAGGAACAAAAACTTATTGTTAGAGAAATGGTATAGTCCCTTGTTCATAATACCCACTTCAATCTAGGAACCACAAGTTCAAACCATTACAGTATGGTTTTTGATTTTTAAATAGTTTTTTAGGTTTATTCATACATAGAACACATAAGTGAAAAAAAACAAAAAACCTTTTTGTATAGCTGTCTCCAACAAGACAAAACAAAATCCGTTAAATAGTATATGCCTGATGTTTTATCATTATGTGAGCTTAATTTGCCTGTCTGCCTTTAATCAATAGCCCCTAAATGTAAGTCCTAAACGTCAATGCCACTTATTGAAATCATGCCTTTTAAAAATTTCACTTGCTCTTCATACATGCTTCTACCTCTAAAACTTTTGAGTTTCTGGAAGCTAAGCAGGGTTGGGCCTGGTTAGTGGTTGGTTGGGAGTATATTTGTTTAAATGTGTTCAGTTCCAGTAGCTGAACAACTTCTATTCCTGAGTCCACAGTCCAGAATTCCAGGGAATAAGGGGAATACTGAAAAGTCCCTGTCACCTCTTGCAATGAAAATCTTTCCCAGTCCATTTATAAACTTATTTTGGAATGGGAAGTGGGGAAATGAGAATATGAACAGGAAACTGAACCAGTTGCACAAGTTATTTGGAAGATAATACAATGTTGATAATATGTTCGTAATGAAGGTGAAGATAGGAAAATTGCATGTTGAGTACTTCAAAAAAGAAGATTTTAGAGAGAATTAAAACTCAATATTCAAGGACTGATATATGGCGAAGTATTAGCCTTCCTTTACTTCCATTCAATCAGGAGAGATGGAGAAGTGGTTACTTACATCTGACAACTACATCATATGAGGAAATCCAGGTTTTGAAATAACAGCTTTGTTGGGGCTCAGAAAACATTACCCACAAATGAAAGCCTCAGCAGCAGCCTAAGAAGCAATAGTTTTTGTATGATCTTCTCATGTCTCCTGTTCAGTCGCATTCTCCCCTAAGGCTAGCCAGAGAAACTAAAATCCCTCTTCCTCAAGGTAGATCACAGAACCAGAACCCTCCCGCCCATGCCAGCCATAAAATCTAAAAATATTCTGTGTAAAACCTGGCCATAAAGAAATTATCTGACTTGCACTATTTGACTGTAGGTCATAAGACCTCCATTCCAGAGAGGGTCCTGCCTACACCCATAAGGAAGGAATGCATGCTCAGAGATGCCAAAAAGAATCTAGACAGACAGGTCTTGCTGGAGTTTTCCAATTCAGTCTATTAGTATTAGATCATACCCATTTTGTCCAATCATATTTCTATATGGCTGTCATTATTTTGTGGAGCCTAAGCAAAAAAATGGACAATTTGCCCTGCATCTTTAGATCTTCATTCTGAAGGCTCTGTGTTAATAATATTTATATGCCTTTTTTCCTATTAAATGCCTCTTGTCAGTGATTTTCAATGAACCCTACAAGAGTGAAGGGAAAGTTTTCCGTTGGTGCCAACGCATACATGGTAGCATTAGCATCACCTGAGAGAGCTTGATAGACATGCAGAGGACACATTCTCATGTACTGCCTCAAAATGAGCATTTAACAAAATATCCAGGTGATTCTGGGAGAGAACCAAGATAGGAGACTAGAACGGCCTGCACATTCTGCTGTTATGGAGAAGACTGAAGGTGGTAAGTAGATACCCACCTTTAGATCAACTGTCCGAGAGAGAGCTGAGAGCTTTTTAGATCAAAAGAGAGGCAACAGGAGGCACTCAAGGTGGAGAAGAAGGAAGAGAGGTGACCTGCTCTGCAGTTTAGAGGTACACAGGAAGACTAGCACACATGTGGGTAAGGTGCAGAGGGTACAATCCCAGGACTCCACATTCCCCCCATGATCATTGCTATCTGAGCTCCAGAAGGCATCTTCCACTGCAGAAAGCCACAGGACTGACAAGGGAGCTATCTGGAGACTGAGCAGCAGCACTGCTCCAGAGAGAGGGCACAGCAGTGACCCACTGGTTCGCAAACCCTGGGTACTGTGGCAGGTGCTATTTTAAAACCTAGACCCAGAGCACTATCTCTACCCAGGGGTGAGATCCATTGCTGCTGCCTCCTAATTACCCCTGCCTGTGCAGAGGGAGGGAGCAGGGAGGCTAGTAGTATCATGAGTCTCATGGGCAGGAGCTACACACCCCCACTGTCTCTGGGGGACCCAAGAGAGGGCTGACAATCACTGTGGCCTATTGGTGTAGGTGGGACTGTGCTCAAGCCAGTGCCTGGCTGACAAATGCTGCCACCAGAGGATCTGAACAGGGCAGCCCTCCTCTGGTACAGGCTGTGTGTGCAGGGCTATGCTCAAGCCACAGGACTGACAAACACCACTACCCACGAATCTAATCAAGACAGCTTTCAAGCCGCAAGCCACTGTGAGCTGACAATCACCTCCATCTGAGGGTGTGGGCAGAACTGTGTTAAAGCTGGTGTCCCATCAACAAACACTGTTATCTGCAGATCTGAGTGTGGCAGCCCTCAAGCTCACACAGGCTGTCAATTGCCACCACTGGAGGGCACAAGCAGGACTATGCTCAAGCCACACAAGGCAACAAACATTATGGCTCATGGATCTGAGAGGTACAGCTCCCAAGCCAGTGAGGGCAGACGATTGCCAACATCCACAAGAATGGGTGGGGATGTGCTCAAGCTGGCACAGGCTAACAAATGCTGTTACTCACAGATCTGAGTGGAGCAGCTTTCAAGCTGGCTCAGGCTGACAATTTATGCTGTGGACAGAACTAGTTGGGGCATTCATTCACTCTACAATGGAGGGACTGCCTATGACAACCACAAGAGAATGGTGAGACTGGAGATGCAGAAGAGTAGCAGTATTAAACACTCACAGTGCATCTGCTATATCATGTGCCAGGTCAATCATCCAGAGCAGGACAAAAGTGCACCATCTAGGGACCCTCTCCTTTGCAATAAGTAGGAGAGTTCCCAGAAAGGAAAAACAGGTACACTGAATGCTTATCTATCTTGAGCTGAGAGAATAAATTTCAGATAAGAAGTAAACAAAATAAGACTCTGACAACAAGAAAAAACAAATTATTTTGACACCCCCAAAGGATCACAATAGGTCTCCAACAATGAACCCTAACCTAAAGGAAATTGTCAAAATGTCACTGTTGGACATTTTGGACGGATATTATGGATGTCACCATATTCAGAATATGGTGGCAAATAAGAGGAATTGGATGGAGGAGAAAGCTGAAAATCAACACAAATAAGCCAGAAAAGTTTCAAAACATGAAAGAAAATAAGTATAGGAGTAAAGAATCTTCTGCACTGAATTAATAAACAATTTTAAAAGACTGGAATTCATAGTACCCTTGATATGTCAATATATATCTGACTAGACCTTGCTATGGTTTGAATATGTCCCCTAGAAGTTTATGTGTTGGAAACTTAATTCTTCTGACCTCATGAATGGTTTAGGGGATTAACAAGGGCTCTGCCCTCATGAATGGATTGTTGCTTTCACAGGAGTGGATGTGTGGTTTTTGCAGAAGTGGCTTTGTTACAAATGCAAGCTCTCTCTGGCTCTCTTACTCTTGCCCTCTCACCATGTGATGTCCTCCACCACATTATGATGTTATAAGAAGGTCCTCAACAGATGCCAGTGCCATGCTCTTGTATTTCCCATCATCCAGGACTATGAGCTAAATGAACTTCTATTCTATATAAATTACCCGGTCTATAATATTCTATTACAGCAACAGAAAATAGACTAAGACAGCCCTCAATTTTCTGAATTTTGGTTGTTGTAACTCTCCCTTCCTGCTGTGGGATTCTAAGATTTTTAAAACCTAGTATAAAAAAATGAGAGAGTTTTCTAATCCAGGTAGGGAAAACAAATAAAGGCATAAGATTAAAAAGAACTAGAAAATCTGATATCCTTATAAATTAAATTGAAATAATAAATACTATAATTTCCTGATGTAAATTCATGTGACTCCATGCTGAGAGATGTGAGAAATAACTTTTTTGGCACAATATCTGACTTTGGAGCCTTACACATTAAGATAAACACAGAAACTAAATCAAATGTGGAAAAGACAGATCAGTTACAGGATAAAAATATTAAACAATTACATAAATAAATAAACACAACACTTTGAGATCATAAGAGAAGAAAAGAAAATTAAGGAAGAGTAGAAAATTAGCAAAATTTTACCATTTTTTTTACTTTTAATAATAATTATTATACTAGTAATTCAACTCCTTTATCTTTACCCTAGAATAATGGCTGTTGAATAAAAAATAATACTCTTAATGTAAAAAAAAGTGCATGCTTTATTTTATTTTAAAAATTGCATAAATTTGTGTAGATTTTAGACAACATAACTGACCAAGTTAATGCCTTGAGAATCTAACCACTGAATTATAGAAAGAAATATAAAAATATTTATAAACCATCCATTTAATTTCATATTTATTATTTATTCATTTTAGGTGCTATAACATACAGTTAGCAAAATTCTTACTTAAAATAACTCTTTATGAAATTATTTTTCCTGATCTCATCACTGAGGCCTTCAAGAAGCAGATTTGTGATATATTTAAATTTTAACTAATTGGGAGACATAGTTTCTTAAATTAAAAATGACTGAGGATGTTTACACACTTTGGTTAGTTAGCTAAGTATTTTCTCTGAATGATTGGATCAGTATCTATTATTTATTAATAATTGTGAGTTCTGGTGCCTTTTCAAGGGTACTGTATATGGTTGCAGAGCTTAGGAAATAACACAGACTATCACCAAATATTTTCAGAAAACTATTATCCTCTCTGGATATGAATGAAATACTCTATGTTGTCAAAATAGCTATGTGGATGTAAGTCAGATTTAAATAATTTCAACATTACCAAAAATAGGTTTAAATTTAAACAGTGCTTTCAATCTTAGAATACATGTCCCCTGTAAGGTAAGATTTAGTTGTCTATGTGTGTATATGCTGGGGTGAGGCAGCAGGAGGACTCAGAGAGAGCTTTTGGATTAACTATTTTTATCTCTTTGCTATTTTCTGTTTTCCTGAATTTCTACATAATGAACTTCAGTTAAAAATAGGTGATCATTCTGGTTATTGACAATTACAAAAATTAACTTAAAATATGTTTTATATATTATATTTTTGTTTCTGATGAGAACATATACAAAATATTCACTGACATTTACAGAAAAGGAAGATATTTTTCTATATGATCATTTACTGAAGACTTTTCCTTGGATTTGGACAACCAACACCTCTGGCCCATTGCTGTGGAGTCTTCTTTTTCTTTTCACCCAGAACACACTGGCAATGTCTATCACCTCAGGCAGATAGCTGACAAAGTAAGAAGAAGGATTTCCAATCTACTCCTGGCCTTTAGCAGCTACTTCTATTCTGTTTCCATGGAAATGAAAATCAGATATATAAAATAATAATAAAAAAGAAATGCTTTTACTTGAGAATATTTCACGCTTTTGAATTTTTTGTTAAAAATACAGTGTTCTTTTAAAAGTTAAGAAATCAAATATTTAGCAGTTACTTCATGAAACTTTATTTTTATTCCAGAAACCAAACATTTAACAGGGCATATATGTCATTTGGAAGAAAATAAAAATTACTGATCTTGCCATGACCCAGACTGTAATCTGTGTTAGCTTTTTGATATCCAAAACAACCAATGCCCCACTGACTTCAGGTGAGGCTCTAACCCCAGAAAGAAGACGTCATTTGCTTTGTTTGGGGTTGGTAGGAGATAGAGTGATACTCCTAGAGCCAGTGGAGCTGCTGAATAAGACAAGAGAAAGAATCAAATTCCAATTCAAAATGTGTGCAAAGTACAGTGATACTTAAAACATCACAGTGACACTTTTAGAAGCAAGTAGAAGAATCTCAGTTTAGTTACACAGAACTGCCTATGTTATTTCCTCCCTATAGTAAGAGCCTGTCTGTCATAGACTGCTATTCTTTCATCACACCTAAGCACCAAACTATGGGTATCAGCTTTAATGCATGTTATCATTTTTTAAACTATCATTCCTGAGAATTAATTACTTCATTTTGTTTCCTTCATGTTAAGCTGTATTGATCTTCTACTCTTCTAGAATAATTCATATATATCTTTGCTACATTGGGCAAGTAGACATATATATATATGTATATATATATTTATTTCAGGGTACTATGAGTAGACCTATATTTTGAAACCAATTCTACCTTCTTTTGAACAGTATCACTGCCTCATTAAAATCTGTGATGGATGTCACAGTCTAATATAGAACCATAGCTCTATATGTAAGATGTTGACTATAGTTACTGTTTTTTGTTTTCCAAGTTGATGGAAAAACATCCATTTATTACATTTTTATGTAATAAACAGAGCACTGATGTATGCTTCATCATTTGCATGGTTTATTTTAAGTACTATCTACCCAGATATATACTTTATTGACTTTATTACAATATTCTAACCCTCTTACACACACACACACACACACACACACATGCACCATGCAGACACTTCTTTAATACATAGGAGGACCAGAAATACACTATGTAATAGATATGCACTCCTCTCTGGCTCCCATGATCTGAGCAACAGTAAAGCCAACTTACACATTTCATATTACATTTTATTTGAGTTTAATTCATGTCTTTTAAGTTATGGTGTTTTCCCCCATCTTCTGACATTCCCTGGCACTTAGAGATCTCATGACTACACAAAAGAATAAACAAGTGTGAACAGAGCGGTTGAGAACAAGACATTGAACTTCTTAAACTCAAATTCTAACACCTTCATGTTTTTTGCTATGAAAAATTTACTGGGTTGTTATTAAACTTCATGAAGCCTCAGTTTCCCAATCTATCATAAAGGAATAATAATAGTTCTACTTGTGATTGATGTGAAGATTAAATATATTTGATACATAGTAAATGTGGAAGCATGCTATGTTTCATAATTATATAGATTTAAAAAAGGGATAACAGATGAAAGTAGCATAACCATTTAAGTATTGTCCAACCACAGTCATTTTGGAGAGTTAAAAAGGGTGCTAAAATAATCAAAATATGTAATATTTAAAATATTTATGTACTGATAAATGGTTATATTATTTTGATGGGCCTATAAAATACTTCAATTCAAAAATTATTTTTAAAATAAATGTGAAAAATGAAAAGTACAATCATATACATTAAAATAAGTATTAAAATTGGCATTAATTTTAAAATAGCATAAATTAAATAATGATTTTTGTCACATATACACATATTTAATCAGTCTAGTCTTATTGTTTCTGTCCATAGCAGGATGTCTTGCAGTCTACTGCTCAGCCCTGGGCACCACTGGTTGATACAATGAGTAGAACCTGGGGAAGCAACCCAGGTTGGCAACAACCCCAAACCACAAGAGTTAGCTGTCTCTGATTACTTGGGTCCCAGTGTACTTGATCTTATCATCAGGTGCCCCATGTTATAGTCTTAATGCCTCTTGAAAAGGGAATGTTAGTTACTGTGACTAGATACAGTTGGGAAAAGAGAGATATATTACATTTCTATTTATCTTTCAAATTTAACAACATCTGTCTCATACTGCTAGTTGAGACTGTGTGGAACTTGAATGTACAATTGCCCCTTGAACAATGTGGGGATTAGGGATGTTGGCCCCTTGAGCAGTTGAAAATCTGCATGTAATTTTTAACTCCTCTTGAAATTAACTACTAACAGTCTATTGTAGACCAGATGCCTTACCAGTAACAAAACAGTCAATTAAAACATATTTCGTATATGTATTCTATCCTGTATTCATACAATAAATTAGAGAAAAGAAAATATTATTAAGAAAATGGTATGGAAGAGACAATATATTTACCATTTATTAAGTGGAAATGGATCATCATAAATGTCTTCGTCTTTTTCATCTGCACATTGAGGAGCCTGACGAGGAACAGGAAAAGGAGGGTTTGGTCTTGCTGGTGTCCGAGGCAGAGGACGTGGAAGGGGAAACAGAAACAGGTATGCTTGGTGTAACTTTAAAGAAATATATCATAACTTCTGTAAGACTTTTTGCTTTTTCATTTCTCTAAAAATTGTTTCTATGTGGTATCAGATTGTCTGATGTCAATCTGTTTTCTAGCACTGTTTCTTCCATGTCTTCTTCTTCATCATCTGATGGAAACACTCACCTCCATCAAATGATTCTCTCTTATGTCCTCTGGTGTGGTGTCAAGTAGCTCTGGAATTTCATTAAGGTTCGTATCTTGAAATCCTTCACCCCTACCTTTTTTGCCATATCCATAATATCTCTCATGATTTTCTTGATTGGCTCTGTTGTAAATCCTATGAATTCATGCACAATGTCTGGACACTGTTTTCTCCAGCAGGAATTTGTTGTTCAAGCTTAATGGCTTTCACAACTTTTTCTGTAACAACATGAGTATCTTCAATAAGTAATCCTCCAGACTTTCACAATGTTCTATCAGGGTTCTCTTTCATAACATGGACCATCCTTCTCATAGAGTACCATGAGTAATGGGCCTCTAAAGTTCTTTGTGGTCCCCCTTCCCCGATCTACAGGCTGAATTAGAAACATTATGATTGGAGGAAAATTAGCCATTTTGACACCTTCAGTGTTGAACTCATGTGGCTCTGGGTGGCCAGAGGAAAGTTACTTCCTGACTTGAGGGATAAAGCATCAATGAAAACCATCTAGAAAAAGGGTCTCATTGTCTAGGTAGGTCTTCTTGTTGTACAAAGAAAGGAGTGACAACTGGTGTTTATCTTTTCCCTTCAAGGCTGGAAGTGTTAGCAACTTTATGGATAAGGGTGGTCCTGATCATAAACCCAACTGCATTTGCACAAAACAGTACAGTTGGCCTATCTCTTTCTGCCTTAAATCCTGGTGCTCATTTCTCTTCCTTACTAATAAATGTCCTTTGTGACATTTTTCCCCCAGAATAGGGCCCTTTCATCTGAATTAAGAACCTGTTTAGGCAGATAACCTTTCTCCCCAAAGATTTTTTTACTGGTGTCTGCTTTTGGTCAGCAGAAGCTGCTTCTCTTGTTATCTTGGTTTTTTTTAAGACAAACCTCTTTTTAAATTATCAAACCATCCTTTGCTGACATTAATTTCTACAACTTTAGATCCTTCACTTTCCTTTTGCTTTGAGTTGTCATATAATGACTTTGCTTTTTCTTGAATCATATTAGTGTCTATATATGTGTTTATTTAATAGCAATACTGCATCCAAAAAGCTGCATTTTAAATACAAGACAAAAGGGTATTTTGCCCAAAGCACAAGGTTTTCATACTTGCTGGTGAAGCTGTAGAGACAGCTTCATAGATTTCCTTTTCTTTTTTACAATGATGCTTACACTGGATCCAATTATCTTAAAATTACATGCGACCGCAGCTGCAGACCTCAATCTACACATCATATTAAGTAATTCAACTTTTTCTTGTAATGTCATGATTTTTCTCTGCTTCTTCTTCAACATCACTAATGGCACTTTGTTTAAGTCCAGTGGTATCACTCAAGATTTATGATATTATGCTAACCACAATGCAAAATATGTGAGAACCATGAGAGGTCAGTTTTTACTGGCAAGCACAATTTAGTGGAGTGGCAAACTGCTCAGCAGCAGGTGAGTAATGTCAGGTTTTAAGGAGATACTCTTAACATTTGAGCTCACCTCAACAGCAACAGGAGGTGGCTATAAAATTATTACAGTAGTAGAGTATATACTACAGTTAATTTTATGCAGTTGTGATTTAATGTTACATGTTTTACATTAGCTTACATTTCTCTTGACTATAAATTGCACCATGTAAGGTCTGTGTTTGTACTTTTTGATAAACTTTATTTTTTTAAAATTGGTATATGTTTTATGGTAGCAAACAATAAAATAGAAATATAGTCTACATATCCTCATATAGTTATTCATTCATAGTATACATACATTTTTCTTAAATTTCTGATATTTCTAGACTAGGCAGTTTGTCTACAAGTTTCATCAAATTATCACAAATCTCCAAAATAGTTTCTAATATATTTTTTAAAAATCATCTGCATATTAAGTGGATCCACACAGTTCAAACTCCTGTTGTTCAAGAGTCAAATATAACTACTTCTATGCAACATTTAGGTATAATTATTTGTTAAGACATGAATAATTTGGGCAAATGCTAAACCAATCAAGACATTAGGACAATAGTTTTGACTAGTTCTGTCCCAGAATAATTCTGTAGTCACCCAGGAATATGACACTGAAAAACTGTAGGTAGCTTTGTTTTTGCTTTATTTAAATGTAAGTTATTGCATGATCAATAATGTAATAATGTCACCCAGTTAAAAATGTTCTGAAAATCAAATTATTTCTGTGTTGGGATAATAATACTTAATTCATTGCAGTTATTTCCCCCTTTATTCACATGATTTTACATACATCCTACAGAATAAAAGTAAAAACAAATATGAATTAAAATATATTAATTTTTCTACATGAATAGCATTATAACAAATTGGCAATGATCTGAAAAGTGATATTTAGATGTTAAGCAGCATAATTAACCAATCCTGGGTGACACTAGGGGCAGAAATCAGAAAAGTAATAATCCAAACAGCAATATCTACCATGTTTGCCTGAAAATAAGACAGAGTCTTATATTTATTTTTCCTCAAGAAGACACCCTAGGGCTTATTTTCAGGGGATGTGTTATTTTTTTAAAGTACAGTACAACAATCTACATTTATTCAAATATAGTTAAGTCGTCTTCTTCTGGAACATCATCATAACTCTCCAAACCCCGAATTCCATCCTGAATTTCTTGCTACTCTATTTCCTTTAGAACCATTGGCCCCAATCTCTCATGTCAAGCAATAGAGCTGTCATGGGGCAGATGAGAAGGGCTGCTCGTCATCTTTACCGCTCTGCAATGAAATGCATGAGTTGTACAGATACAGATATGATGCGTAGCCATGCTCATCACTAGGTCTTATTTTCAGGGTAGGGCTTATATTGAGCAAATGCTTAGAAATCCTGCTAGGGCTTATTTTATGGGTAGGTCTTATTTTTGGGGAAACACGGTACCCCACAATGTAAAAATTTATCTTTAAGCCATGTGTACTCCCAACTGACTACGTAAATCTTTCCCTGTAATTCATCCTAAGTTTTTGGTTAAATGTGTTTCTCATCATTTTACCATGCCTGGCATGTATTAGTGTATTGTTTAAGTCTATCTATTTTTTAATATTACATAAGCAGAATTATAACTTACATATTCTCCTGTCACTTGCATTTTACACCATTGTGTTTTGAGATTTGTTCATGTTCAAGAACAAAGAAGCTTTATTTTCACTGTTGTATAGTTTTAATTTTATGTAAGATTCTGCCAATTATTCATACTGTCTAAAGATGATGGATATTTGTGTGTTTTCTCTTTTTCCCCCCTATTGTGCATAGTGCTTCTATGTACAATCCCATAAAATTCTGCAGAAGCATGTGTGCAAGAGTGTCTGTAGGGAATAAACTAAGTAGTGGATTAGTGAGGGTAGAATATGAGTATTTTCAACTCTACAGTATAATGTCAAACTATTGTCAAAGTAATAGATCAACTGTTCATGATGTTTGGCTGCTTCATATCGCACTGATGACTAATATTATCAGACTTCTTTATTCTTGCAAATCTGGCAAGAGGAAAATTTAAATCATTGTGATTATAATTTGTATTTCCATAATTACCAATGAATTTGAACACATATATATATCTATTGGCCAATCCTGTTTCTATTAGATTGCTTGTTTTCTTTTCATTACTTTACAGGAGTTCTTTAGGAATTCTAGATATCAACCCATTGTCAGCAGCATGGCAATGACAAATATCTTTTTCCAATATGTGTTCCAGGTGCAACTTATCTTTTTAATTTCTTTAAGAACAAACGTTTATAAACAACAGTTATGATTTTATGTTCAATATAGCAAAATTTATTCTTTTTGATATTTTCTATTTCATAAATTTTACTTAAGTAATCTTTTCTACCCTGAGGTTATAAATATAATTTCAAATATTTTTCTAACAGTTTTAAGTTTGCCTTTTGTACTGAATCTTTTATCTTTCTTTTATTTTTTTATTGAGATGGGGTCTCAGTATGTTGCTCAGGCTGGCCTTGAGCTTCTGGGCTCAAGCAATCCTCCCACCTCAGCCTCCAGATTAGTTGGAATTACAAGTGTTGGCCACCACACCAGGTTCAAATCTTTTATATTTCTGCAATTGATTGTTGTGTATGATGTGAGTTAGGAATATATATATTTCCTCTAGGAAAAAAATATTGTCCATTTATTTCTCTTTTATCTAAAATTATGGTTCTATTATATACCATGTTACCTATGTTTTTTATTATAAAAATATAATCTAAGTAAAACACTTAAAAAGTTATTTTTATTATTATGTGCCATATTAACTATTTTTTTAATTTCAAAATATTAAGCGGGTACAAATGTTTTTGTTACATGCATACTCTGTATAATGCTAAAATCAGGGCATTCAGGATGCCCACCACCAGGGCAGTGTTCATTGTATCCAATAGGTAAGTTTTTATCACTCAATCTCCTTCTAGCCAACCCTTCTTAGGATAAACACCCTGGACATCTTTTTGTGCCGGTGTGTACCCATAATTTAGTTCTTACTTATTAGTGAGAACATGTGGTATTTGTTTTCCTATTCTTGAGATACTTCACTGAGGATAATGGTCTCCAGTTCCATACAAGTTGCTGTGAATGACATTATTTCATTCTTTTTTATAATTGAGTAGTAATCCATGGTGTGTGTGTGTGCATCACATTTTATCTAATTATGAATCGATGGGCACTTAGGTTGATTCATATCTTTGTAATTGTGAATTGTGCTGCAATAAATATTTAAGTGCAGCTGTCTTTTTGATAAAATTATTTCTCTTCCTTTGGGTAGATACCCAGACATGGGATTGCTAGATTAAATTATAGGTCTACTTTTAGGTCTTTGAGGAATCTCCATACTATTTTCCATAGAGGCTGTATTCGTTTAAAGTTCCACCAACAATATATAGCCATACCTTTTTCTCTGCATCCATGACTGCGTCTATTGTTTTTGACTTTTTTAATCATGACCATCCTGACAGAGGTAAGGTGGTATCTCATTGTGGTTTTAATTTGCATTTCCTTGATGATTAATGATGTTGAAATTTTTTCATATGTTTGTTGGCCATTTCTGTCTTCTTTTGAAAGAATTCAGTTCACGTCTTTGGCTCATTTTTGATGGGTTGTTTTTTTTCTTGCTGATTTGTTTGAGTTTTATGTATATTCTGGATATTAGCCCTTTATTGGATATACAGTTTGTGAATACTTTCTTCCATTTTGTAGGCTATTAACTCTACTGTTTTTTTTCTTTGCTGTGCAGAAGCTTTTTAATTTAATTAAGTCCTATTTATTTATTTTGTTGTTGCTGTATTTTCTTTTGAGGACTTAGTCATAAATTCTTTGTCTAGGCCTATGTCTAGATGAGTTTTTCCTATGTTTTCTTCTAGAATATTTATTTTTTTTTGCCTTACATAGGTCTTTAACTCACCTTGAATTAATTTTTATGTATTGTGGGAGCTAGGAGTTGCTATGTAGTCCACCTTGACTTCATGAGGCAGTTAGGCATTTTTTCCATTACATTTTTATAAAATTTGCTGTATACTTCTCCTGTACCCATTCCAGTAATTATGACTTCTCTTTTTAATAAAGGAGTAATGGGAAACTGCATATGGGCTTGACAATAGAGCACAATGTCTTCTATATATTAAGGAATATACACTAAAATGGAGAAACATAATATTTTGCAAGATTTTACAGACTACATTACTTATTACCTATTGGATAACTGGGGAAAAATCAGACAGAGTTCTTAAGAAATTGGTGTAGGTATCAAGGATTACTATATTATTATACTATGATATTTATATTATGTTAATTATATTATCATATTATTCACTTTGATTAAAATTGCAATAACATTCCATGAAATTCAGCCAAAATTAATTCTGTGACTTTATAGTAAGTTAGGTAGATATATTAATTTATATTTCAAAATGTATTCAAATAATTCAATTTGTCTTATAAATGTATTCAATCCTTGTTCTACCATTTACTCATATATATTTTTATCTATAAAATTCGAACAACAATGCCTATCTTAAAGAAGTACTTTGTGATTTAGAGATAAATACTAAAAGTGTTTAGCAGTATACACACTGGAAAATCCATAAATTTTAACTATTGGGATTTCTAGTCAAATGGTGAAGTTGACTGGATTAAGCTATAAAATGTAATGAAATTGCTAAATTTGGAAATCAAATATAACAATTATTTAGCTCCTGATGATTATCAGTATTTGTATAGTAGCCTCTAGTCCTCTTTTTTGACACTGTAACTTCTATATTTTCTGATACTGAATTTTTTATTTGTTTATATTTTCCAGGACTTGTCTCTAAATGTAGGTGGCTATTGTATAATAATGAAATTGGCTGGCCTTTGTCCCTGACGCCTGGTTAGAATCCTCAAAACCCTGAGGATTTCCTGAGTGATAGGAATGTCTATGTTACCGGTACTTATGGTGAGCCTCAGGGACCACACCTGAGTTTATGCTAATGAAGTGACTCTTGGTTGGTCCCTGGATTGTTTATGCTAATGAGATTACTCAGGATGGGGGCAGGCCACCCTAGAAGGACCAGCCATGCCATTAGAGGATTAGTGAGTTGGGACTTTCAGCTATGTGATATCAGCCTGTTCTCTTGGGAGGGAAGGGGGCCGCAGATTGAGCTGAACTACATAGCCAATGATTCAATAACTTAAGCTTTCATAATAAAATACCAGTAATATCTCTGGATACTAAAGGTCAGATCAGCTTCCTTGTCAGTGAGACACATGGATGCGAGGACGTGGAAGCTTCTCATTTAGAACTCTCTGAGACCTTTCCCTATTAATCTCTTATTTTGGCTGGCCCTGATATGTATCTTTTATAATAAAACTGTTATCAAGATTAAAGCACCTTCCTGAGTTCTGTGAATCATCTAATGAATGGTCAAATTCCTTAGGGGTTAATGGAAACCTCGAAATTTGAGTATGAGTGCTTGTGGCTGATGTCTAAAGTTGTTAGGTCTGGTGGAGGTTAAATAGGTGGCAAAGAGATGGCTAAAGGTGGAGAGCGGGAACCAAATTGTAGTTAGGAACCAAACTGCTGCTAGGAACTCTTCCCCAGTGGGAACATACATAGTAAAAACTTCCTAGTAACCTTTCACTGACTTAGAGCTCCTTGCCATCTAATTAGCATAACATGGTTGGAGCTTCATGGAGAATTCCTGAAAAGACACGTGCAGAAAGAGAAACTGTTATATAGTCTACCTTATTATCTGTTATATAACGCCAACATGTCAATTACCCCCAAAGGCGGGAAACAGCAACCAATCCTGCCAGGGGAAAGGCGGGACAAACTAGTGGGCTTATAAAAGCCAACATGTGCTCAGCTTCCAGAGTCTTTCTCCACTCTTGGGGACCCTTACCCTGTGAAATTTCACCTAACTCTGGGTAGTTGGGGTCAGGATTGTATCGCAGTGGCAAACCAAAATGCTTGGCTGGGGGAAGGTTACATAAATAAAATAATTTTTAATATGATAAATACAATAGTACATACCAGGTCTAAAGGAAGTATCTTCAACTGAATACCTGTTATAGCTTCCATGCAGGACTGTGAACTCAGCATTGCCAGCATTTCTAATTTAAAAGGGGAAGGGTGAATATTTTTATGCAAAATCTCATGGTTTGTAAAATGTTAACAATACCTAATTGAAAATATGTTTTGAGCCAAAGAAAGCAAAACTTGCTAGACACAGTGCTTTTACAACAAAAGTGTGTCCTCGGTCTTAAAAACTTTGCAGAATGTTAACTTGAAGTGGGAAGAGAAGGGCTGGAGGGAAGAAAGCAGCGAAGGAAGGGAAGAAAGAAGCAAGGGAGGAAGGAAGCGATAAAGGAAGAAGAGAAGGCAAGTGTGCTCAACTGATGGAAGGAAAATGGCTGGACCTAGAAAATTTGACAAACTTTATTTTAAAAATATATTCTGGGAATTCCAATTTCAGCTTTAATATGGAAAGACCCTGGAAGTAATCACACCTGTCATTACAATACACAAAAAAGGTATTGAGCAAATTGAAAATCAACTATGTTTTTGAGCACATCTGAGATCTCATGGAAAACCAACACCTGAAATCTCCAGAAACAGGGAAACACAAAGTCGCAGCCAAGATTTGCCTTACTGGAATAGAAGCCTCTGGAGCAATAATTTGGTAGGAAAACTTAAGATAATTTTGATGAATTGCTGGAGACTGAGTGTAGATTAGCATCATAGTAAGAAATTCCCAAGGGCTGCAGTCTACGGGAACTCCACATCTTCCTGTAGTACATATGAGAACCAGGAAGTCCACCAGGCTCTCTTAATGGACTTCTACCTCTAGCAGATGCAGAGGAAGAGTAAACATACATGCATGAAGACAAAACATCAAAATGCATGCGGTAAAAAGAGAACCACACAAAGAAATAGACAAATCAACTATTACAGTTGGAGACTTCAGCACTGCTCTGTAGTAATTGATAGACCAAGCAGGCAGAAAATCAGAAAAGATATAATGGACCTGAAAAAATATGTTCTGATCATTTATTTACTTGTTCATATAATTCTACCATCATTCTTCTACAGTTTCATGAATTTAATGTAAAATTTCATGTGATTATAAGATATGCTAACCAAGCAAAAAATATAAAACGTATTTTATTCTTGCTTTGTTTACCAAAACAGTGATTTTTAAAGGAGAGTCTGTAAAAAAGCTATCTTGATGATAATTTTATGATATGCCAAAAATAAAATAGGCTGTTAAAAATCTAGAAGTAATAAATGCTGAATATTCTAGATGACACTTAGATTTTATAGATGTGTATTTAATGCTATTAAAATACATTTATTGTTTATTTTTATAAGAAAAATAAATTCTTATTGTAAGTTTAAAATGCCATAATCTTTAACCAATTTGTAATTCAATCAAACAAGTGTTCCATTAAATCAACAATCAAAGAATTGTTTTTAAAACAATTTCTCTTACTTATAGATTCTTAGGGTAATTATCATTCTATATTATTCAGGATAAGTAATACTGGCTACCATAGTTGATGAGAGACAAATTCCTATTGTGTTATGTCTATCATATGTATCTATCGTATTCTAAGGCAGATAAGGCGGCAATCCTGGAAGGCTCTCCCAAAAAAGTTAATTTGGGATCCAGACTCTATCCAACTAGTAGTTTTGCTGATAGATGAATTAATTGGGAGAGAGAAGGAATGGAAGATTGTATGAGATTGTGAGAATCAGACATGATTCATGCCCATGTTCCAGTGTCAGAACTCAAATACTGTACATGGAATCTCTTAGCAGCTCAATACTGTTGGACAACCAGCATTACCTCTGTCACAATCTGAAAATTATTCTTAAAAGTTGCAGTAATATCTTTAAAGTGACACTGCTTTACTTGTGATTTCAACCAGAATATATATTAATACTTTCTGCTAGTTCAAAGATGTTAAAAATTCCAATCACTTCCAAATAACCTAGGGTTGGATTGAAAGATAGAATATATAATTTGAAAAAATATAATTTAATCCTATAAAAACTGCCATATAAAATCACTGCCAAACATAAATTTGATTACATAAATTTTGTGATATATTGGATAATGTTTACAAGCTTCCTACATAATGCAACAGATTAGAATGAAAGACAGGAATATCCGTATCAATGTTCTTCCCTTAATTTATGTGTAAACCATAAGAATTGACCATTTTCAAACTTGGAAACATCTACAAATATTATTATTTAACATTTTTTGGCAAGAATTTTTATCTTTAAATTTTATATTTCCTATCTCTGTATGCGGCATTAGTTAGCAAGTATTTTTTTTAAATCTTTTTTACTCAAAAGACATCTATAAACTGATTGATATGCACTAAGTTTGTAGCCAAAGGTTGGGATCATACTGTTTTAAAATTTTTTAGAAAGTTTTTCTAAATTTCCCTAGCTCATGTAATAGTTTCCTTTTTGAAAACTAAAATCTGTTTTCACAATATGCTTATCTCTAATTTAAGTACTAGATTTCTCTCAATTTTTTCTTTGTAAAATTATGACAGCAGTAGAATAAGATGAAAATGTGCCACATCACCACTTACTATAACATTTCCACTAAATTTACAGGTGATTCCCCAAATTATATTTAGATACTGAAATAAAATGTTATTAAAGGAAAAGCGATGTTTTAATGTAATTGGATTTAAATGTGAAGGAACCGGTAACAGTTTTTTGCCCGGGTTAAATGGCTGACAAACCTGTTTTAAAACAGTCAGGATTAAATGAGTCATCCAGTATAACAAATGTGGTCTTATTCTTTGTATCTCCATCATTTGAGCGCTGTAGCATGACAGTAGATAATATTAGGGGATCAGAATTAGCTTTCTTTCCAATCATTTGCACGACTTACTGAGAATGTCTAACTTACTAACAATGCCATTTAATATAACAGGATAACTTGATTATCACATTTACTTTTAGTAAATAAATACAAACAGATTTACTGTTGAGTATACCATTTATATACAAATATTTAAGAATTGTGTTAATATCTGCACTCAGTTCATATTATAGAACTAATACAAGAGAAAAGCAAAAAGAAAAAGAAAAAGAAGTTTTACAGAGATTAAAACTGAGATGCCCTTCAACTTGTTAAAGAGTTCATTTTTCCTTTAGTTAAAAAGAAGCATTTGAATAAAATACATAAATATTAAAAAGGCAATTATGGTTTGTTACCAGGACGACAGAAATGAAGCACATGATAAAATAATGGGAATAATTTACAACTCAGTGGGACAACCATAGAGACAATAATCTAATGGAAAAGGCGCATTTATTTAAAAAGAAAATAAGATCTCTTATCTAAGCCCATCTTTCATTTCAACATTAGTACACCAGGTGATAGCATAGAACCCCACATTTCAAATCTTTCAAAGAGGTTTTCAGTAATTAATGGGTGATTAGGAAGTAACTTTACTGCACTTTAATGCAAAGACATTCCTCTGAATAAACTAGCAATTCAATTCTATTTGGGAAGAAATGTTTTGCTTCCCTAAAACCCTTTGATGTGGTGTAATAAATGATGGGGCCAGGCAAAACTCTTAACACTGTACGTAGGGCTGAATCAACTATTAAAATTCATTTAGGATGAACACCCAAATATAATAACCTCTCCAATTAGAACCCCAGAAGTTAGAAAATACTTTCATTCTATGCAAAAGCATATATTTAAAATTAGCTGAATCAGCCATTTCTTCTGATGATAGCTAACAAATATTTTGAATAAGAATCTAGTAGTCTGAGAAATAGATTCATTTGTAATTCTAGACCAGATGAATATAACACAAAACTAACATCAAGAATAGAATTGCAGAAATTTGACTGGAACTAATAATAGTTCTATCATGGTGTATGCTTATCATTTAAGTCAATAATGCACATTTAAATTGGGCTCTGGCATTTTTTAAAATAATATTGGGCCACAATTATATGACAAAGACCTACATCCTCACATAGCTTAAGTGGCCACGGTAACCTGACAAGAATCCATACTCTGTACCTTGGAGAGTTTATCCAAATCTGAAAATGTATGGAACAATTTTGAAGGAGGTCAGCTGGCATTCTTCTACTCATGAGACAATTGATTATCTTTTGAATGGATACTAATGGCTGCCCAATTTTCAAGGCATTAATAACTCATAAAGAAGGAAACTAGCCAGAGGACAAATGCAGTTGGGCTTCACAAGGATGGAGGGTTGGCACAAAGGGGAATTTTTATTTTAGTAATGACGCATGTCAGATTATCTTTTGGCTTATTTCTGGCTACCTACAAAGAAACAAGTAGGTGAAATGAAAGAGTTCTATCACTATATGTCAGTTTAAGAAAATGAGCAAAAAACTTAATTCTGTTTAGTGGCTTTGTAATAGATTGCAACATGATTCTTCAGGGTGGAATTTGGTATGGGGACAATATGTTCTCCTACTTCAGCTTAGTATCTATTTATATAAAAGCATCCTCCACAATATTAGAAACATAAGAGAAAGTCACCTGGATGACCAGATTGTTTGAGAGTCTGTCAATCAACCTCAGGAATGACAGAGGATATTGAGGTGGTGATGTCAGGTCGCCCAGAAGTGGCAGATAAGACATGGCTATGATGGAAGAAAATGCAAATTGTGACCTTTAGAGAGGCCCTGTGAAACACTGCTGACCTACCTGAACCAGAATGAAAGGACTTAAATGGCATTGGTCCCAAGAGACTCTGAGAATGGGATCTGTTATTACAGAAACTTAACTCTGTCTTCAGCTTAGTGTGGCCAGGAGTAAGAGTAGTTTAAGATAACTTAGACTCTTGTAAAGGCACATCCTTTCTTTAATATTCTGGGGATTTTAAAATTTGGATAAGTTAGTTTAAATAACTATTACCAATGCATAAATGCAAAACTTATTAGAAATAACCATTCATTTTATTGAAATACTTCAATGTACATTATCATATATGATCTTTATAACAGCACTTGTAAAATAGGTATTATTGTCCCAATTTCTCATATGAAGCTAAGAGAAGTTAGGTAGTCTGTCCATGTAGTAGTGTATCCATACCATAAATCCATGGTTATCTGATTCTAAAGTCTTTGTTTTATTAAAGTACATGGTCATTGAGAAACCTGGAAGAAAATTTCGTCACTGCTTTCAAAAATCATTATTTACCATCCCACATGAAGACATAGGTAGGACATAAAGGAAAAGGCTATTTTTGCTTAAGAAATAACTATTTCCTTTTTTTATGTTTTCTCATCAAAAACTTGAAATGTGAGAACAGTTAACACAATCTTGGTTGACCTCGAGATCCTTCAGGAGTATTTTGTGATTTGACTTTCATGAACAAAGAACCAGTGAAAAAATACAAAACAAACCAATGAACGTGTAATGGTGCTGACAAGCATTTTGCCTGGCTCCCAACCCTTAGGAGACTGTCATCTCGTTTCATTGTCAGTTTATAAACATCATCGCTAAATGGAAAGCAGAGATAATTCATTCAGTTCACTTAGGAAAACCTTGAACTTCAGGTCACCTAAACTAAATCTGTTTAAATTTCAGAAGTAATGAGAGAGCAAACATAAAATTATAGAAAATTCTAATGCTATTTTCATCCCAGGGAGTTCAGAATTACATTATGCAGAGAATATAATTAACTCCACTGAATTCTACCCTAAGTAGCATGTTAGAAATGTAGGATTTATCATTAGCATAAATGGGACAAAAATACAGGCCTGAAATAAAGTATCTGCAACATTGCCATCAACAGCCAATGGAAATGACAGAATCTTGCAAAGGCATGACAGGTCAAAGGAAGTGATGAAAGCTATAATTAAAACCATAAACTGTAAGTAAAAGAGCATGTAAACTAAAGAGCCATTTAGTCCATGGGTGAAAGAATCCAGAATAATTATATCAAGCTAAATGAAGAGCTACTGCTTTCTTGCAGGTTCAGGCTAGAACAGAAAAGGAAGTTTTCCAACAAGAGTCAGGAAATCTTCATTCTCTGTTGAGTCTGTTCTGATTCACTGTTGTTGATTTCTGGTAAGAATTTAAGTTTCCTAAGTTTCCCTTTCCCATGTCTGTAGGTTAAGACCAATCCTATTTCCTTTATAGACACATTAAAAAGATTAAAAAAAATAAAATAGTTTAAAAGATGTTTGGAAGAAAAACAATAAAATATAGCTACATTTAATTTCTATCAAAGCAGCAAGGCATGATCAAAACTGCCCAGAGTCTAAGGTAGAAAAAACTCAGCTTTGTATTTTGTTCCTACTATTAATTAAGTGCCAAAATTAAATCACTTAACCTCCTAGAATATCAGTTTTCTTATATGTAAAGTTCACACAAGGATAAAGTTATGGTTGTGTGAAGCTCACATGAGAAAACATATGTAAATGTAATGTGGAAAATGTAAAAATCTAGAAATAATGCAGATAATTTTCAAAACTTATTGCCTATGGTATACAATACAGATGGTAATGACAAATCTATGGAAGGTAGGCGACTACGGAAACTTGTGTATTCACATTGATCAGAAAACCAAGCAATGTCATGTCTTAGTATCTCTCCATCTATTAAAAGACAATTTTAAACACAGATTTTCATTTTATGCTAATTGGCTTTACGGTTTAATAACTGCCAGTTTCATACAAATTCATAGTGAGAATCACATTTTAGAAAGCATTAATTCCTGCTTCTTTACAAGGCTATTGCTACTGTCCTATATTTTCAAAAGATGAAAGGAGAGCTTAAAGGTAAAATCTGCAGACTCTCAAAGGAAAGACAAAACAGGAAAGTTACTTTGAATAATAATGAAAAGAATAGTTTTGGAATTTCCTTCTGAAAATTTCAAGCTTAGATATCACAAAGTAATACATTTACTTCATAATTTGTTTGCAAGTTCTTTCAAATCATTTTGAAGATGTATGATTGCTTTGGCAGTGTCCTGAGAGCCACCAATGCTGCCTGCAGATGTGTTCCTTTTGGCCTATTCAGTGAATCTTTTCATAGAACAAAAAATACATTTCCAATTTCCATTAACTCCTGCGGGGTTAGAATCAGACCTATCAGCATTTAACTTACCTGTCTGGATCCTGAAGGTATTTGAGCTTGCACCTCTGAATACAATTTGGAACCTAAACCCAAATACAATTTGCCCTTGAACAATGAAGGGGTTAGTGGCACTGACCTCTTACGAAGTCAAAATCTGTGTATAACTTTTAATTCCCCCAAAACTTGACTACTAATAGCCTACTCTTAACCAAAAGCCTTACCGATGAAACAGTTTATTAACACATATTTTGTAGGTTATATGTATTATATACTGTTATTCTTATAATACAGTAAGCTAGAGAAAAGAAAATGGTATTAAGCCAATTATAAGGTAGAGAAAATGTATTTACAATTCATTAAATGTAAGTGGATGATCATAAAGATTCATCTTCACACTGAGGAGGCTAAGGAGTAAGAGCAGGAAAAGAAGCAGTTAGTCTTGCTATCTCAGGGTTGGCAGAAGAAAAAGAAAATTCACATGTGAGTGAACTCCTGCAGTTCAAATTCATGTTATTCAAGGGTCAACTGTAGTCCTGAAAGGAACTCAAGTTATAATGTCCATTAAATGCACTTAATACATTTTGAACAAATATTTCCTAATTACCTTGAATGTGTTCCAACTTCTTTTTTTATTCTTTATTTTATTATTTTCAATCTATTTGGCATACATGAAGATAATTTATTTTCCTTCTTGAATAATCACAAGTCATTTCGGGAATGTGAATTTGAGCATGAGAAGCAGAGCCCCTTCTCCAACCACGTCCGGAGCAGGCTCCTGTCCCCTAGTATCCCGTAGATCTTAGGCTAATTTGAAAGCACCTCTATTTTATGGTAATGCATTTTAATCATTTTTTATATTTTGAAATAACAACGATTCAATGCTATTTTCCATGATCCTGGATTTATAGATTTTAAGTTTATGGTTGTAGTAATATATTACTGTAAAAGCATTCTCTGTACAATGTTTATAGATTACTAAATAATGGGAATAAATCCCCCTAAAAGTGATGGTGAAAGCTGTTGAGGTGTTTTGCTTCCCAGAATACCACATCTTTCCTCTCTATCCTCAATCCTGACACTAATTCAAACATTTAGGCCAATTGGCGGTTTGTGCTTTTTCTGGCTTTGGTTTACAAAAACCTTGGTCTTTAGAGAGGTTTGTTGGCATAGACAAAGCATTTCATAAACCATCAAGAGAGATCTAGATTGTACCTTTCTTTCTGACAAAGATGATCCCAAAGAGAAAACATACACACATGCACACACCCTGCATACTTTCCCCAATTAGGAGAGTAACAAAAAGGAAAGTAAGAGGGAAAAAAAATGAGCATATAAATATTGGTAGGTCCAGTGCCCTGCTTTATTGACAAAGGATGCAGGATGCAGAATGAGAATGAAAGATTTTCGTGTTCCAGCATGGGATCGAAATATCAAGATTCCACATGCTTCAGTGAGGTAAACATACCACAGAATTCCACTCAAACTGAAGGGGCATGGGAACAGTAATGAGAAAACATCTCAATAGAAACCTATGTGGACCAGAGAGTAGGTAGTGAATGTGATGGTGAACATCTCTCCAGGTGCCCCTCCTACAAAGCCTTGGCACTATGGAAGCTTTTTCATCCCTAAATAGTTCACTCAACCCTGGGAAAAAGAAGGTTGCATTTCCACTGAGTGGTTAATAGAGGAAAAATTAAAAATAATTTGATTATAGAAAACTGTTTTGTATAATGCACAAGTCATATTTTTTTGCAGAATTTCATATCTTTAAAGGAATATTATTAATAAAAATCAAAATACAGAAGACAAAAGCCTTTCATTGTTAAGTATTACTAATTATATTCTAGACATGAAACTTTATAAAAACCCAGGTGTAGGGTGAAGTAGTTCCTTCTGCTTTTTAGTTATATCTATGTCACCTACTTCCAGTGTACTATAGAAGCTAATTCACATGCTATAATAGTCTAATATTAAAGAGAAATATAATACCATTTTCAATACTCTTCATATGTTGATGGTGAGTACTTGAGGCTAGTTGTAGACTATATATATCAGTTAGGATAATGAATTTAGTACGATCCAAGATGTGTAGATATTACATGTAAAGTATAGTGTTATTGGGTTTGAACATTTAACCAAGCACTAAAACAATCTCCGTAAGTTTTGGTGCAACACCATTTCAACCTCAAAAGAGTGCAGCTCTCACTGTCATCATTCACATGGAGCCAGAACATTTGGGTCCACTTAGTCTTTGCAAATGAAGTGCCTCACTTTTTAACTTCCCAAACCTTTAAGCAATCTATTTCTTATAACATGAATCAAAGGTTTATTGGATGTCTTCTGAACCATCTGGGTGAGTTAAGGGTAAAGGAATCTAAAATGTATGTATTCATTTTATTTAAAATACACGTGGGCTTATAAACCAATTGAAAATTACTTGGCACAAATGTAGAGGAACTTGGCAGAAAATATTTCCCTGAACCCCAAACTTTTGACAAAGTCCAAATGCAATAAAAACTGTCCAGATTTTTAGCCATGAATTGATAAAGTAGTCAAATAATAATTTAAAAAAGGAAATACATTGAAATGAATTTGAAAAAGTTAGATCTATTTAGTCAAATGAAAAGTAGCTTATGGACAGTCTTTCTACAATGTGTCTTTCTTAACTTTTTCAGGGTATACTTTTCTAGCAGCTGATTATGTCTAGATGGCTTCCATATTCCTCCATGAATCAGGCATTTCTTCCTATTGTCATTCTATGAATGGGCTGCAGAAGCAGAAAGTAGTATTAAGTGCCCTCTTTCTCCAATGAGAGTGTGGTACATGTGCACACACATACATATCCATGTGCACATACACACGCAAAGAAAAAGGTCTCTCCCCCTAAAAGTAAAAAGAACTCTCTGTAATTGTCCCTTTGGGTATTATGATTATATATACACATGCACTGTGCTTCTAATTTACTGACAGGAGCAGTTAACAAATTTTTAATTTTCTTTTTCTTTCCACTGAGAGTTGTCACATAAAACGCAAGATGTACATCTAAATTTGAATTTCAGATTAAAAGCAAATAATTTATTTTGGTGAAGTATGTCTCATCTAATACTTGGGACATGCTTATATGTAAAAAATTAACCCTTTATCTGAAATTCAAATGTAACTGAATGTCCTATTTTTCTTTCTACTTTTGAAAACCCGAATTCCAACACCTCTTAAAGAATGCACTTATAAAAGAAAACATTTCAATGAATAAGTAGTTCTCAAGCTTGTGCCACATAGTTCTTAAGAATAAAGAGATATTCTCTCTTGGTACTTACACTCCAGTTAGGAGACATAAGACTAACATTTGAGGAATGCAATATAGGTTAACTGTTAAATTGTGTCTACTATCTATAATGATGCTTATGTATAAAAAAACTTAATGATGCCTACTATATATACTTAAAAAATTCATGATTGAGATGCACTTTGAAGAAAATCAAATATTTTTCTGTGTAGAAGAGATATGAAGAAACATTCCAAGAAAAAGAATCAAGGCTGAAATCTCAGAGGAGATAATGAGTACAATATGTTCATGACACATTTCAGATGCTCAGAAGACGGAAATAATATTAGTTAAAGGTGCTTAAAACTAAATTGTGAAGGAAAAATATATTTATATTCAGTCATTAAGTATGGAATGTCTGATTTCCTTAAGTACTAAGTTTGACAGTTGATATCTCTGACATTTCACTTTGACGCTTCTTGTTTTTGTTTTATGATTTTTCTTTTTATTGTGAAGGTACATCCTCATTCTTTCGAAAGCACATTTGGCTTGTGATTATCTGTCTTTTTTTAGAGCAATTTTTGTGAAACCATGGATAAGTCAAAAATTCATGTCATTTTTTAATTTGAGTTCCATCGTGGAACCAAAGCAGTGCAAACAGTTTGAAATATCAGTGAAGTGTTTGGGAAAGATGTGACTAATGAACAGACAGCATACATCGAGAGTTTGCGAAGCTTCATTCTGGTGATTTTAATCTTGAAAATGAGCCATGTGGGTGACCTGAGACCAAGGTGGATCGGTAGTGGAAGTGAATCCATCTCAACCTACACGTGAATCAGCTGTAAGGTTTGACATTACTATTCCAACAATATTGGACCATTTGAAACAATTGGGCAAGGTAAAGAAGCTGGATAGATGGATTCCATATGAATCAAATGAACATCAGAAAAGAAATCATCTTGAAGTTTGCCTTTCTTTGCTGTCATGACACAAAGGCAAACCATTTTTGCATCATATTGTTTCGTGTGATGAAAAAAGGATTCTTTTTGACAATCTCAAGCACAATGGTTAGATGACGATAAAGTGCCAAAACACAGACTTAAACTGAATATTCATCAAAAAAAACCCTAATGGTGTCTGTTTGGTGGTCCAGTGCTGGTATTATCCACTACAGCTTCATGAAGCCTGATCAATCGATTACAGCCAATGTATACTGCAACCAATTGGACAAAATGATAAAGATGTTTTGTGATTAAGCAGTCGAGATTGGTCAATAGAGACAGGCCAATACTCTTTCAAGACAACTCTCTACCACATGTAGCAAAAAACAATGCTGCTCAAATTACAGAAACTAGACTTGGAAACTCTCTGTCATCTACTGTATTCACCAGACCTTGCACCAACTGACTACCACTTCTTCCAGGCTTTGGACCACTTCTTGCAAGGAAAAAATATTCAATTCCAACAAGCTGAGGAAAATGCCTTTCACAATTTCATTGCCACTCATTTGCCAGGCTTCTTCACTGCTGGCATAATCAAGCTACCATTAAGATGGCAAAACTGTGTGGATAGTTTGGGCACACACTTCGATTAATTGTAGTGCTTCTTGTTAGACATATAATAAACCAAACTTTTGATTCAAAATCCGTCATTTCATATTTAATGACCCAATATCAACACTTCCTTTCAATCATCTGTAAAAAGATATTGTTTTACCTCAAAAACAGAGTTACAGACTTCAAAAGTCTCTTGTAATATTTGACTCTCAGCAGTGCTTATCCAGAATTGAATTTGAGATAAGCATCAACATGAACTATATCCATTCTCTGTATTCCTGTTTCTTAGCACACTGCCTAGGCACAGTGTTCAATAAATGTTTGCAGAATGAATTAGAAAAAAGTAAGAAAAGGAAGGTATCCAGAAAGGAGTGAAGGAAGTGAGGACAAGAAGGAGGGAGGAACGGTGAAGGAAGGAAGGGAGGAAAGAAGGAAGGAAGGAAGGAAGGAAGGAAGGAAGGAAGGAAGGAGGAATTCTTCAAGGTAGGCAGATATTTTAGAAGTTAAACAGATAAATTATTTTAACTGTTAAATTGATTTATATTTCTAAGGAGTGAAATATGGAAATATAATTTCTAAGATGCTAATTTCACTCAAACAGAAATTCTGCTACCCTTTTTCATCCATTTATTTTGTAGAATATTACTTTAAATAAAAACAATAGTAAAGGCTTTTAAAACGTATCCACTGAGGTTCCGACTAGGCATTTCTATTAAAATCACTCCTCAGAAATCACTCTTCCACCAAAACTAAAATTAAAAACAACTGAATATATTTAGAGAGTAGTTATTGTAAGGATTTTAGGAGTACAATTTCTAGGCATTTTAAAAGACTAAACGATCAGCACTCATGTGTACATATAGTAGTAAAATTCAACGGAAATCAAGCAGGTGGGAGGAGGGAGAAGGGGATGGGCAAATTCACATCTAATGGGTACAATGTACACTCTCTGGGTGATGGACACACTTATAACTTTGACTCAAACTATACAAAAATAATTCTTTTAACCAAAACATGTGTACCCCTGTAATATTCTGAAAGTTAAAAAAAATGCACAGAAACTATGAGAGGTAATAAATGATTATTGTTATTTTAAAAAATGATAAGGATCATCAGGTAAATGTGCAATATTCATTGCAGATTCTTGAAGTGCAGATGGAACTGTGTTTGCTTTCTAACAGATAGCTTGTTGTGGTGTGTTGATGTCAGCAACAAGTCTAAAGGTCACTGCTGTAGCTGACAAGATACAACATCTCACTGTCAATCAATGAATTTTTCCATTACCATGAAGGAGATTTGAATATTTGTCCTGCTTTTCAGGTTTTCAATCTCAAAGTCATAACTTTTACCATATATGTATGCGTTTAAAGATTAATATTGCTTTTCTCCCTTGTCCTCTGGTTTCTATCAAATAATTAGCATGCCCCTTGAGGACTGGTTCTAGTTGGATAAAGCCAAGAGATATGCCAACATCTCCTGTAATCAACCATGTGGATTTTTATTAAATACAGAAGTAGACTTTTAAGAAATGAGATTGGAAGACTCTGTAAAGATTGGCAGAATAGAAAGGATTCTGGCTATAGTTTTCAAACTCAAAGATTGACTGATTTTGCTCTGCATTAAACACCTGATAAAAGCTCCTTCATGGGCATTTCCACTACGTAGGAATAAGGTAGAAAAAAAGTCCCATGATATCAGAACCTAAACATTCTGTGAAAGAAAAATCTTCAATCTCCTTCATTACTCAGGCCAGTGACTACCAGTTTTGCCATCTGGAGGTGCAGAACCAAACCCCTGTTATACAAATATGAGTATTGCACAGATACCTTTTCATTTGGGAGTAATGATTTTATAGTATTTATAAGAAATACCTCATGCTTTTTTTAAAAGTCAAATGATACAATAATGTATAAAGAATACATGTCTTAAAACCCATTAGAATCTCATCATCAAGAAAGAAAACTAGACAGAACATTATTCCAGTTATTTCTATGCATGTATATTGAAAAATTAGTTACATGTTAATAAAAATTATCTTCTTAAAATGACACCATATTCATACATTCTAATAAAAGTATTAATTTTAATATTTCTTGAAATTTTAGGAGGAAAAGGAATTGATATAAAATTGAAGTGTCAGATAAGTGGGTTTTGTTTTTAAAAAAAGAATTATAATGCCCAAGATATTTCTTTATAGTTAAAAAGAAAAGATTGAGATATACTATACAAAGCTGGAGCCATTATTTTTTTTCCTCCAAATTTCTATTTTATGTCATGCAAATACTACCTCCTACAAAGGATGAGAAAATCAGCACTCTTATATTTTTTCCCTCTCTTTCTACCATTTCTTGCTTTAAAATGGTTGTATCTTTATTTTTGAATTATCAAAGTTTATAACACTTCCACCTTTTTCTGTCAGCATAAGGCTCTGAGTTGTTTAAGATCAATTTTATATCTGAGTAAGATATTCAATATTTGCTATTTATTTTTCCATTTCTATAATTTATTCCTGATTTTTAAATTTCGATTCACTTCCTAATTAGCTGTATTGGAACAGGAAGTGTTTTAGAAGGAATTTAACAATATTATTTTTTCCTGTGCACTTTTGTGTCTGGTGGTAATTGGTTACCACCTTTATAAATATAAATTAACTTTGAACTTGAATTATTATAAATTGGCTGGTTTTTTTAGACATTTTTTCCTTGTAATTTTGAAGATATACCTCCATTCTCTCCTTATATTTAATCTAGCTATGGAAAGTCTGAATCAAACCTGATTTCTCCTCTTACATTCACTTGTTCTTTTGCCTGTGTACATGGAAATTTCTTCAGTTACCTTTGAAATTCAATACAAAACTAGGATATGTCTCAGTATGTACAATTTTGTATTAATTTTTCATAAAACATGGTGTGACCTTTTACATTTTTAAAATCAGTTCTTCATTTATAGCAATATTTTCCCTAGTATATCTGTGAATATATTTTTGCAGTTTCAGTGCTTGTCAACAGAAATAACACTCATATATGTGATATATTTTTCTGTCTTTTATATCTTCCTAAATGCCTTAATACCTTTGTCTTTTTTTTTCTCCTGCATTCAAAGTAATAATCTCATGCTTTTCTTCTTTGGCAGTTGAGAGTCACCCTTATTTTGTCCTATCCTGTCTTCTGCCAATTCACTCATTTGTTCAATTAATGATGTTGGTTTTTCCTCTATGTGTTTCTGCAGGTCAGAAATATAATTCTCTATTTTTATAATGTACCTTTGAATTCATATTCTACTGAAATAAGTACTTGTTATAGTTTTTTAAGGTGGGAAGTACTCTCAGAGAGCTTTTTTTTTTTTTTTCCAGCATGCTATGGGAGCACAAATGATTAGGTTACAGATATTGCCTTTGCCCCACCCGAGTCAGACCTTCAAGCATGTCCATACCCCAGACATTGCGAACAGCACCCATTAGGTATGTATATACCCATCCCCTCCTCCCCTGTCCCATCTGTCTGGCACCCGATGAATGTTACTACTATATGTGCACATAAATGTTGATCAATTAATATCAATTTGATGGTGAGTACATGTGGTGTTGTTTTTCCATTCTTGTGATACTTCACTTAGTAGAATGGGCTACAGAAGCCAAAGAAACAATCATTTCTTTCTTTTTAATCAACAAATTTGATTCCTTGTCTTTTGCCAGTCATATTTCCTTTTGTCTGTTCTTTCATAACATCTTTTTTTAGTAGTCATGTAGTTATCACTACAACTAGGGCTATGAACAATTAATGTTAGATAGCTTGAAATATTTACTGGTTAGCTTTTTTAAAAAAAAACTATCTCTATAAGATTTCACTGCATTTGTAGGTGTCTGTATCCTATTTTCAAGGGCTAGGGGGCACACTGTAGTTCCATGTTACTACTAATTTTACATGAACGTATTGAAAATACAAAGCCCTAAGGGGGTTTTCTCACTTATGCTAAGATCTTCAGGTTCCATCTTGTGTTGAAGAGCTTCTATTCTCTCTCCCTCTCTCTCTCTTTCCCTCTCTTTGTGTCCCTCAGTCTCTCTATGTCTCTGTTTCTGTCTCTGTGTCTCAATTCTCCTTTCACTACTTACTTATCTGCATATTTATTCTCCCTAAACTCTGGCCAATTAGTGATAATTTATATCTCCCCTATTCCTCTGTCAGAGTTAGATATTCCATCAAGAGCTTCCAGAATGATATGAGCTTTTCTGTGGATTTCATGTTGTAGAGTTGATGGCATGAATTTGAAGCTCTTGTCTTGTGTGATTCCTAAATAGTATAATATTTGTATATTAATACATTCTATGTTTCAAAACTCCACCAATTAAATTTAAAAAATGTATAGATATCAATAAAATTAAAATTTAGAATAATAATTGAGTGCTATGAGTGATGTTTTATTAGGAAATTATATTGCTGATCAAAATGTAAAGGTTTTGCTAACTGCTTCGTACAGATTCTTTGGTTTTGGAAAGATGATACTGTCTAGTACCAGGAGATGGCTTAATTATCCTACTATTTTTCTATTTGAACTATGGCCTTTCTTGGATTTAAACATATGTATTAAGTGCATTACATCTTATTTTATCATTATTTAACATGTTTGATGTCATAGCAACTATGTATACTGAACTCACTTGACAGTACTTAATTGTAATGTGGTCCACACTATATTTCACGTATATTCCTAAAGTAATTATTTTTATTAATTTCATTGAAATAGAAACACAAAACTTAAAAAATTGTATAGACTTATCACATACTACAGAGAATATCGGTTACAGTAATTGTTTTCAGTCATCGTACTTCTAAAGCTATGTAAGTGAAGATATCAAGGCAAGTTGATAAACAGACAGTTAATTTGAATTGAGATACACAGAGAAGTGCTCCAGTGACATCATAGCTTCCATTTGCAAGTATGTGCTACTTACAAGTTAAGCGCTGGGGAGAAAAAGAAAAGAAAATTAGCTACAAACTGAAAATCAGCCTCACATAGGAGTTTAAGACCGTTATATCCTGAAGCATATTCTAAGGCATTTCAATTTATAACTTGTATACTTGTACACTTTCTTCTTAAAGTCTAGTTTTCTTTAAATTTGTTATCTTAGTGTTTTCATTTTGAGATCTGTATAATCAGCAACATCTTTGCTCTGTAAGGGGAAAGTAAAATCCCACTGCACCAGTGTCATTTTTGATGTAGGTCTTTAAGAAGGGGAAAAAAAAGCAAGGATGAAATTATGCTGTTGTTGAGCTTCTAATTTTTCAATGAATGAATTGTAAAGTAAGCAAAGGGTGAGGGGAAGGTGCCATATGCTCTTTTTCCAGAGGAGTGTGTCTTAAACACAGATTAGAAGTCACCTTTAAACGCTGACTACAAAGAAACCTTCAGTTGCTTATTCTGCAGAGGCAATTTTTGCTTTCTTTTTGCTGAGCTTCCAAAAGGAGAATATCTAAAAATAATAATTTCTGCCACTTGAGTAATTAATAATGGCCTTACCAAATGACAATTTCATTGAATGGCATTAGGCAAGATAAATTCAATTTTTATTAAATGGCATTTCAGTGTTTCAAAGACTCCATGAATACCCCACAAAGAATATTCATGCTAAGTTAGGAAAAACAGTGTTTTTGCCTTTGATGTCTAAAAGGAATATATGCTATATATAAGTATTTTTTTTATCAAAATCAATCAGTTAATATATATTGCCTTCCTTGCTTTGCTATTATTTTATGCCTGAAATTATTACAGAATGCAAATTAATGAATTTTTTTTTTATTGGTAGACCAGTTTTTCTTAAACATTTTAATGTATTGTAACACTTGTAGGGCTCTCTGTCCCTACTCTATTTACTACTTTATTTGTTTCCATCAGACTTGAACCAACAATTAGGAATATAAGGTTTGTATTTGTCAGCACATTGATTGCCCTGGTTCACTGCTACTACCACTCTTCCTCATGCACTGCCAAAAGCACATAAAAAAGAATTAATGCTAAAATCAATAAATATCCTTAAAGGTGGCTAAGAAACGGTAGTTAACTAGATCTATAACATTAGTAAACTGTGGCTATTTTAGCTGAAAGTGTGCCAAGTCTTTGAAATGAGCTTCTGCCTTTTTCTCTAACTGATCAGCTACCTTAGAACTGGCTTCCGAACTTTGCTAACCTAGTAATGTCTTAACACTGAAGTACAGCAGGGTTCAGTCTTTGGCCCTTGCCTTGTTCTCTTAGCGATCTCAATGAGTCCCATGCCTTTAAAGTACCATCCATATGCTGACAACCCCAAAATTTATTACTGTAGCCACAAGCTGTATCCATACTCCTGTCCTGCATATAGGTATCTTAACATCCCTTCTTGAATATCTGATAGACCTTTAAAAACTTAAAATGTGTAAAAATAAAATGATTTTTCCTGACAAAATTTGTACCACTTGCTGATTTTCACATCTTAGTCAATGACTAATAATAATAATATTTTTTAAATATCATTCTCTTGTTTGGTTTCTTTCTTTGTCTCACACTACACATCCAGTCTGTGAGGAAATCATACCAGGTCTGTCTTCCAAATACATAAACAATCCAGCCATTTTTTAACCAAATCTACTGCTACCACCCTGCTCTGGACCACCATACTATTTCACCTGTATTACTGCAATTATTTCATAATCGATTTATTTCTTTCAATACATGCCCTCTCTGCCACAATTTATGCTCAACGCAGCAGCCAGAGTGATCCATTGGAATACAGGCCATATACTATCACTACTTAATACTCTTGATGGCTCAACATTTTACTCAGAATATGTCATTAAAGTTCAATTTAATTAACTGTATTCTGTGACCATTTGTGTATATCTTATACTCTTAACTCATTCCACATCACTCACACTGAGTTCTTGCTTTTTCTTAAGCCCGGAAAGTATATTCTCATCTTCTTTTGTTTATTTTATCAGGAATACTAATTTCTCAAATGTCCTCTAGGCTATCTTTCTTCCTCAAGCCCTTCTTTATCATCTTTTCCATGAGACATAACTTGACCACCAAATAGAATACTTCATTTTCTTCCCATCCCCACCCACAACACACATTCTTTACTCGACTTTTTTCTTTTTATTTACTTTCTAACATATAACACATTTCGCTCTTTACTTCACAGTTTCTTTGGTCTTATGACTCGTGGTATAGCTAGTATATATACTTGGGTTTGTTTCCTTGACATGACTTAAAGTGTATGAGGTCAAAGTGCCTGTGTTATCATTTTGCATGCCCCAAGATGAAGTAAACTCTTGATAGACTTTTTGGTGTGCAAAATAATGGGTGCATTAAACTTAATGGCTTTTATTTATTTTTTATTTATATCTGATATATTTAGGAGTACAAGAGGTTTTTGGTTGCATGGATGAATTGTATAGTGGTGATGTCTGTGTTTTTAGTGTACCCGTCACCTGAATAGTGTTAATGTCTTCTAAATGAAACTGCAGAACTGTATTCTATACAGCAAACTAGCACAGATTGTTTTTTTTTT
>VBSM01000361.1:49492841-49516001 GCA_008086735.1 Cheirogaleus medius
TACTGACTGATTAAAACTATGGTGCTCAAATGGTGGTAGTGTTCACCAAGGATTGGTCGGGGCGGGACCCACATCATAGCGATAGCAATCAGACAAGAGAGGGGTATTAAGGGCATTCAGTTGGGGGCAGATGAAATCAAACTCTCTCTCTTCGCCGATGATATATTATACCTAGAAAACCCCATGGACTCTTCCAAGAGACTCCTAGATTTGATGAATGAATTTGGTAAAGTTTCAGGTTATAAAATTAATATACACAAATCAGAAGCATTCATATATGCCAAGAACCATCAAGCAGAAACCCAAATCAAAAACGCAATACCCTTTACTATAGCCCCAAAGAAAATTAAATATCTAGATTGGTTTTGTTTAGTTTAGATTTTCTTTCTTTCAGTATTGCAAAAGATATAGGAGTATATACAAATGCTAGTGGGCAAGGCGTTGATTGTCGTTCTGGGCCATTGGAATAGGTAGGGCTTTCTCTTGTCTTTGGAAGTTTTCATTTTATTAGAAACAGCAACTGCCATCTCATGCTCCTTAAATATATGGTGTCTTTCCCCAGGACAGTGGACTAAGCTAATAAAATTGCACAACTACCACTCACAATAGCCAAATATAAGTGCCAGAAAAAAAAATAAGCACTTAAAGATGGGGGGAAAAAAACAAGAAAAAAATTAAACTACCCACCAAGTAACAAGATAGAGAAGGAGACTAAACTAGAGCAGCTGCCATCCATTGGGAGCCCTGGGGGAAGGGGATCAAATGCAGATAAAATGCAGTGGTTGGGGCCAGGTCTTTAATGTACACGGGGACAAAAGGCAGAGCCTTGGATCGGATTGGGGTCAGCATACTGTAATTGAGCTTCTGTATAAAACATGGGTCCTTGAAAACTTGCCCAATAAGTAAAATGATTGCTGGAAAATCTCCATCTTTCAGTGTAAGAAAGTCCCAGGAGGGTTGCTGTCTACTCAGAGCCAATGCTTTCAGGGGAGGACAGGAGTAAGGATTAAAAATCACAGAAATGTATCATGAACTGGAATCCTTCCCAAATTCTTGCCCCTCACAAGAAGGAGGAACCCAACCAAAAATAAAATAATTATTAATTTAGTTAATATTAAATATATTAATTAGTATTAAATAATACTATTACAAGGCCATCACTATAATCTCATTAGAAGCAAGCAACCCAAGACAAAAGGATTATCTCTCTCCCACTAAGAGACACATAAAACACAACTGGATAAAAGCCCACAATAAAAATAATATACCACTGAGGAAACTTAACTTGATTATTAATTGGATGTTTCAACTTTTGAAAGTTCATCACTTTTTTGTTTCTTGTAATCAAAAAACCTCAAAGATTTGCTTTAATGTGAACAAATTTAAATACCTACTTTGATGAATGGAGTTAAAAATAAACAAAAATTACAAAGTGCATTCCTGCTTAACCATAACTGCTAAATTTTGCTATAAAATAACAATTAAAATGTCATTAATTTAATTAATTATGCTTCAACTGATTTTAAAAACAAACGTGAAATAAACATAATCTCTAAGGCATCGGTTTTATATCTTATCAAATACTTTGAAGGATTTATAAGGACAATTTCAATTGGCATATGACTATATTTAAAACTACTTTTTAATCAAATAAAATATATTTTGACATTGATCTTCTCTATTGAAGTGACAGAATTAAGAATATATGTATTTATTCTAGGAATGATACCATTGTTCCATGCATTTGGGGGATCCTTTCTTATCATCTCTTTCAAAAAATACATCAGTTTACTTTTCTGTAAGCCTTACTTTTCTTTTTTATTTTCTAAATAATAGAAAATTTATTACTTAATGATGGGTCAAATGACAACCCTTCCTGTTCAATGCCTTCCCATTCTACTCAGTTTAGGATTTTTGTTGTTACTTTTGTTGTTTGTTTTCCCACCATATCTGCTTAGCCATTAATTATGCCTATTTTAGAATTGGTTCTTTTAATTAAAGCTGCATGGCTCTGCATTTCAGAAAGATAAAGTATTTGCAAGGATTTAAATTAGGAATCTGAAAATCCATCATAAATCTGACACAGTTTCATTTGTATGTTTCCAGCCTGCTCAAGGGCAGTATGTGAAGTGAGTCAATATCATGCGTGTAATTGACTGATTGCTGTTAATTTGAAATATGTGAATTTGAGAGCTGCCTTTATATAAATGCATTAATGTGCCATCCTTCACTTGCAATGATCAAGCTGCTGGCACATCACTAATAGGATATTTGCTTTGCGTTGTTTTTTAGTGGTCATGATGAATTTGGGTTGATCCATTCCACATACTGCTGTCTATTTTTCCTTGTGACTAATGGGCCATATCTGGCGTGGCAGGCTTATAGATATCATCCTAACTTGTAATGGAAGATGAAAAAATAATGGCAACAAAATCTATAATGTTGGCTTCATTTGCTAGAGCCAAGCAAACATGAATTTATTATGAAACTACTATTTAGTCAAAAAGTTAGAAATTCTCTGGATAACATTTTTACCAAAACAAAAATTAAATTCACACGAACTTTATTGGATTTCTATATGTACTATCAGTATTACACCAAGTAACATGCAATTAATTATGTCAAATAAAAACATCAGTAAAATAGGGCTGATTTAGAAAAAAATATTAATTGAGCAAAACATAATGCTCTCAGCTTCAATCTTCTTGTTCCTTATCCTTCTATACTCTTCTTTGTAAGCTGGGGCTGAAATTCTCTTTTATCAGCAGAGACATATGAAGAAGAAAGTATGATAGGAAAAGAAAAGAAAGGACCTTCTCTTGTCCATTTGCTTATTGTTCCTGCTAGCACAGGAAGGGGACCTTGCCACTCTTTATCCCAGTACACCGCGCATCACTGGGTAATTCTAGAACCGGCTTCAGTTAACTCTTTCACAGATATCAGCACCAGCCAGGTAGAATCTGCTTCCCAGAGAATTAGATATCAAGCCATGAGGTTTTCCTCTAAAATTCTAGATACTTATATATCTCCTTTGTTTCTCCAACTGGATGGGTAGTGTCTCCTTTCTTCAGTAATTACTATTTTGTTATCTCAATATTTCTTTTTGTTTTCTTCTTTAAACCTTAAAAGGTCTGTTTATCCAGTCTCCTAGGATATCAAATTCTCTTTGTTGAAATAAATAATAATGAATTTTTATTTTCCTGATTATTTTGATAGACTACAATAAAAGAAAGTTAACTTTGCTCAAGATTAGGTTATTTTAATTGAAAGATTGAGTGTAATTTTTTAATCCATAATCTACCTTTGAAGTGTCAATCAACTTACTTAACTCTATTGTCTGTTTAAACCCTTTCTGTTCTTGATTACTGACAAATTAAAAAAAAAGAGATATACATTAAGTGTGAGAAATTAAATGACTATGGTGGGCACATGGTTTTTGGGTTTGACTGGTTTGGGTTTTGTCTGATCTGTGACCTTTGGGGAACCTATTCCCCTCTCCTCTACCCCTCTCCAAACACACACACACACACACGTTATGTAATTCTGGTTTATCAATCACAGAACTGTATTTCCCCTAATTTCAAAAGTTAACTAGTCATATTCCATTTCCCAAGAATGTTAATTATGAGTGAAGACTCAGAAGATAAAAGGTTTGGGTTGAATCGTCCAATGACAATATCTCGGAGAAATGATGTCTTTATTTCTGCTCTTAATATTCATGTTTACTCCCCACAGGCCTGATTCTTTAGCTCTTCCTTCTATCCTGTTGGTTTGATTAAGTGAATAGGGGTTGATTTCCCACCTAATATATATTGTAGTTCTACTTATATATTGCTTTGAAGATGGCTGCTTTCCCAAGTACATTTATCAACTACACTCTTTGATTAACTAGATAAAGATGTATTTTTCTCCATTTTTAAACATGGACTGAGAGAATCATATCTGCCTTGTATTTTCATATGTTGACATAGTATTTTTATAAAATATGGTTTTAATGTAAATTTTGGGAGCATAATTTGCACTCATAGTTACAATTGCTTAATTGTTGATTCTATTTAGGAAGTTGGCATAAATAATATTTTTGAAGCGTATTTAAAACAAAAGGTATTATATGTAACTGAAATTAAAATTATGACTTGTTTCCCTGTTTTTATTGGGACATAGAACATTTATTGGTGTCCTACTAATTTCATTCATTTTCTAACACATTAATTCAACAAATATATATTATGTTTATCTTATATGCTAGGCACTGTGGTAAATATCAGGGATGAGCAGTTAAGGAGAATTCTGTCATCAAGGAGCTTCCATTATAGTGGAAGAAATGGATAACTAGAGAAGTACTGTGCAGCTTGAAAAATCTGTTATATGATAGGCACAGGATGCTATGGAGACATAGATGAATGGCACCTAGTCAGACTAGAAAGGAGGAAAATGTTTATAAGAAGATATAAGAAAATAGGAAAAAGGAAGAAAAATTAAAACAAAAAGAAAGGACAAAATGTTTGAAACTTTGCTTCTTTAGAAAGATGGATTTATATGGAGAATGCATAAGACAATAAGGCAGGATCCCACTGATCTTTGTATGTCAAGCTAAACTCCATTTCTTCCTTGATATCTTGTGGAAAAATGAAACTATGATTAAATCATGATTGAATTAATCAAATGCTTTCTAAACTTATTTTGGCCCATTATAGTGGTGAGTATATGACTTATAATAATTTCTCCTTTGATTTAAAAGGATTCAACCATTAATAATTAACAATAATTCACATATTGTAAATGTAGTAGTAAATAACTTTTGCCCTAAAATTTCACTACAGTTGTAAGTCTTTAATATAAGTCAGTGTGGCAACTAATAGTAATTCTAGATGTATGGAAATCAGCTGATAATTTTTGGAGAGTTCACTTATTAGGAATATGAATAATTGATTTATATTGAAAATATTACAAGATGTGTTTAGTAACAAGTGAGTTGTATACAATATGGGATATATATTTCATATTCTTTTATTTTTAATGCCTGCAATAAACATTGTTCATTAAGTATCAAAAGCACTGAGAAATGGGGAAACATAATATTGCCAGTAATTATATCCAAATTTAACCCAAAAATCATTCAAATACTTCTAGTTTCAAACTCAGTAATAAAGGCTGAGGATGGTACTTACTTTTCTTCTCACTTCCAAGTTGCTCCCATGGGGATCCCTGGCCCTTTCATGATGTGGGGGCAGAGGCTAGCCTCTAACACAATTAATAAATCTCTGTGTGTGTGTGTGTGTGTGTGTGTGTGTATCACTTTGTATATATCCTTTGCCAGATGTTGGCTTCAACCAATGTTAGTGTTAGCAGTACAGAGGAAAATACCCTTTTTCTTATATCAATACACCAGGAGCAGGAACTCCTTGCTTATGTTTTTCCAAAATCTTGGAGAGACATTGTTTATTGGTGTCTTACGGACCCAATAGTTTAAAGCCTGTCAAACTGTGAATCAATCCCTGGTAAACCATGATTGATAGGCAAATCATTTAAGGGAGAATGAGTAGTAGGTATTCATCACAACAATATTCCCTGCATAAAAATACAAGCATATGTTGGAGATATTGTGAGTTCAGTTCCACATCACCATAATCCAGTGAACATTGCAATAAAGTAAGTCACATACTTTTGTTTTTGGTTTCCCAGTGCATATAAAAGTTATGTTTAGACTAAATTGTAGTCTATTATGTATGCAATAGCATTGTGTCTAAAAAAGCAATATATGTACCTTAATTTAAAAATACTTTATTGCTAAAAAATTCTAACATCATCTGACCTTCATGGAATCACACTCTTTTGCTGGTCTTTCCTCAATGTTGATGGCTGCTAACGGAGTAGGGCAGTGGTGGCTGAAGGTTGAGGTGGCTGTGGCAATTTCTTAAAATAAGGCAACAATGAAATTTACCTCATTGATTTACTTTTCCTTTCACAAATGATTTATCTGTAGGATAAAATGATATTTGCTAGCATTTTACCCACAGAACTTTCATTCGAAATTGGAATAAATCCTCTCAAACCCTGCCACTGTTTTATCAACTAAGTCTGTGAAATGTTCTATTAATAAATTCTTTGTTGTCATTTCAATAGTGCTGGCATATCTTCACCAGGAGTAGATTCCATCTGAAGAAATTACTTTCTTTGTTCATGCATAAATGTAACTCCTCATTCATTCAAATTTTACCACAAGATTTGCAGCAATTCAGTCCCATCTTCAGGTTCAATTTCTAATCCTAGCTCTCTTGATATTTCTACCATATCTGCAGTTATTTCCACTGAATTCCTGAAACCTTCAAAGTTATCCATAAAGAATAAAATTGATTTCTTCCAAATTTCTGTTAATGCTGATATTTTGACATCCTTCCATGAATCATGGATGTTCTTAAGGGCATCTAGAATGATGAATCCTATCCAGAAGGTTTTTAATTTATTTTGCCCAGATCCATCAGAGGAATCACTAACTATGGAACCTATAGCCTTATAAAATGTATTTCTTAAATAATAAGACTTGAAAGTTGGAATTCACTTTTTAACCCATGGGCTGCAGATTGGATTTTGTGTTAGCAGGCATGAGAACAACTTTAATCTCCTTTTGCCTCTCCATCAGAGCTCTTGGGTGACCAAGTGCATTGTCAATAAATAGTAATATTAGAAAAGAACTAATTTATTCTAAGCACTAGTTCTCAACAGTGAGCTTAAAATATTCAGTAAACCATGCTGTAAACTGATGTGTTGTGAGCAAGGCTTTGTTGTTCCATTTGTAGAGCAGAGGCAGAGTAGATTTAGCATAATTATGGAGACCCAAGGATTTCCAGAATGGTAAATGAGCATTGGCTTCAACTTAGTCACCAGCTACATTAGCCCCTAACAAGAGAGAGCCTGTCCTTTGAAGCTTTGAAGTCGGAGGTTGGATTTTCCTTACCAGTTATGAAAGTCCTAGATGGAATCTTCTTCCAATAGAAGGCTGATTCATCTGCGTGGAAAATCTGATTTTTAGTGTAGATGCTTTTGTCAATTATCTTGGCTTGATCTTCTGGATAACTTGCCAAAGCTTCTACATCAGCATTTGCTGCCCCACATTGCACTTTTTTGTGATGGAGATAGTTTCTTTTCTTAAATCTCATGAATCAACCTCTGCTAGCTTCAAATTTTTCTTCTTCAGCTTCCTCACCTCTCTTGGCCTTCACATAATTGATGAGAGTAAGGGCATTTTTCTAGATTATTAAACTTTGGTTGGGGGAATGTTGTGTCTGGTTTGATCTTTTAGCCAAATCACTAAAACTTTCTCCATATCAGCAATAAGGCTGTTTCATTTTTTTATCACTTATCTGTCCACCGGAGTAACACTTCTAATTTCCTTCAAGAACTTTTCCTTTGCATTTGCAACTTGGCTAACTGTTTGGTACAAAAGGCCTACCTTTCTGCCTATCTTTCAACATGCCTCCCTCACTAAACTAAATCATTTCTAGGCTTTGATTTAAAATGAGAGATATGTGATTCTTCCTTTCACTTGAACACTTAGAAGCCATTGCAGGTTTATTAATTGGCCTAATTTCAATATTGCTGTGTCTCAGAATAGGGAGATGCAAGAAGAGGGATAAAGATGAAAGAATGGCCAGTTGGCGGAGCAGTCAGAACACATACAGCATTTATTAGGCAAATTCACCATCTTATACGTGCACAGTTTGTGGTGCCCCAAAGTGATTACTATAGTAACATCAAAGATCACTGATCGCAGTTCACTCTAAGAGATATACTAATAATAAAAAGTTTGATATATTTTAAGAATTACCATCATAATGTGACACAGACACATGTAGTGAGCTCATGCTGATAGACTTGCTTGGCGCAGGGCTACCACACATCTTCAATTTGTGAAAAACGCATTATCTGCTAAGAGCAAGAAAGCAAAGCACAATAAAATGAGATGCGCTTGTCACATTTTACTTAAATGAATCTCAAGTGTTCAGAAATAGAGTAGTCATGATTCTTGGTCTGTTATGCATTTTTATCATTTGCCCAGTTATATATAGGGATACATATATGGAATTGCCCAGATGTAAATATAGATAGACAAAAACATTAGGGGGGAGGAGAATTTAATCTGAAAATAAAATAAGCAAATGTTTTAAAAATTTAGGATAACTTAGAACTGAAAAGTTTGGGCTCCAGCTTTGAGACCTAGAGCAATATATTTTTATACTATTAATGATATTAGAAGCTAATTCAAAACATTCTTGTGAGAACCGGATAAAGTATTTCATTTAAAAAAATCTATTATCTCACCATCCAAATTTAATCATGGTGCATTATTTGTGGTCTTCTTCTTTCTCTACTCTCAGACATATATAGTGTAACTTCATTTCCTTTTGGCCTGCTATTTCTAAGAGCATACTTTCAGAAAAGTTGCAAAAATATAATCAATGCTGCTTTCAGGTATTTGTGAAAACCCAATGTCCATCGCAGTTCTTGGCTAAAATAATTTCTCCAAATCTATTTTCTATTGTTATTCACTGTTTCCATCTACCTTTCACTTCCGCATTTGTCTTTACACCTTTCCTGTTTTTCTCCTCTTTCAATCCTCAGCAAATCTCCAACTACTCAAGGTCCCCAGTTATACAGAACACTCTACTCACAGTGAAAGGTGAAAGTGACCTATGCTTGCATTATTCCTTTGCTTTATTCCTATCATCCTTGCAGAGTGTGTGTGTGTGTGTGCGTGTGTGTGTGGTGGAGTATGTGTGAGAGAGAGAGAGTATGTGTATGCTTTGGTGGGAAAGAGGACTACATTTACAAATGTTAATTAAAGCACAGTTGAAAGGGTACCTTCAAACATAGTTAGTGATAGAGTAAACTGGTTCAAATTTGCAGAAAGCCATTTGCTAAAATGCATCAAAGTCTTCATTTATTTATTAACTCAATATTTTTTTTATTTCAAGAAAATATGGGAGTACAAACATTTTGGTTGCATTTTATATCTTTGTTTCTCCCTAGCAAGGGTTAGAGGTTTGCCCTTACCCTCCACAGTGCTTACCACATCCCTCAGATGTGGGTCTACCCCCCCAACCCCCAAATCTCTGGTGAACACCACCACCATTTGAGCACCATAGTGTTAATCAGTTAGTACCAATTTCATGGCAAGTACATGTGTAGCCCATTTTTCTGATCTTTCTGATCTTGTGTCACCTCACTTTGGAAAATGGGCTTACGCTTAATCAAGGCTAATATAAGCAGTGCTAGCTCACTGTTATTTCTTAGAATTGAATAATATTCCATTGTAAACATATACCAAATTTTAATAATCCACTCATAAATCGATGGGCACATTGGGTTGTTTCCACATCCTTGCAATAGTGAATTGTGCCACCATAAACATTAGGGTGCAGATGTCTTTATAATAGAATGTCTTATGCTCTTTAAGAATTCTTGAAGAAGACCCTAAAAGCAATTACCACAGCAACAAAAATAAACAAATGGGATCTGATTAAATTAAAAAGCTTCTGCACAGCCAAGGAAACTATCATTAGAGCAAATAGACATCCAACAGAATGGGAGAAAATATTTGCTCTCTACACTTTCGATAAAGGTCTGGTAACAAGAATCTATCTAGAGCTCAAAAGAATTAACAATAAAAAATCAAACAACTCCATCAAGAAATGGGCAATGGAAATGAACAGAAACTTTTCCAAAGAAGACAGAATAATGGCCAGCAAACATGTAAAAAAATGCTCAACATCGCTAATCATTAGAGAAATGCAAATCAAAACCACAATGAGACATCATCTAACCCCAGTGAAATTGGCCTGTATCAAAAAATTCCAAAACAACACATGCTGGCAAGGATGTGGAGAGACAGGAACACTCTTACACTGCTGGTGGGACAGCAAATTAGTGCAACCTTTGTGGAAAAGAATTTGGAGATCCCTCAAAGAGTTAAAAATAGAAATACCATTCGATCCATCAATATTTTTAAAAACCTGTCACATGCCAAGAAACATCCTATATGTGGTGATACAACTGTAGATATGAGTGACAAAGCCCAGGCACTCAGCACATGATATTATACTGAGGGTGGAAAAAGAATAAATCAAAACAACAACAACAACAAATGTCTAATAGTGTGGGTGTATGTAAGGGCTGTAAAGAAAATAAAACAAGACGAAAAGAAATGGAATGTAGAGCAGAAGGTCCATGTTACAAATGATGTTTACAGAGGTCATCTCAGATACCTGTCATGAGAGCAGAAACCTGAAGCAAGAGAGGGAATGGGCCCTGTTGCCATCTGGGGGAAGAGCAATCAAGACAGATGTAAGAATGCTTAGAAAGCACCCAGGGAAGGGGCATGCCAGGCATGTTTGAAGTAAAACAAGGGGGCCAAGGTAGATGGCATTGAGTAGTTTGAAGATGAGAGAAAGATCAGAGAGATAGAATATCCCAGATCATGTAGGGCTTTATAAGACGTGGTAAGTATTTAGCCTTTTATTCCATGAGATGGAGAGAGATTAGTGTATTTTGAATAGGTGAGCTATGACATGACCCATATTTTACTACATCTTTTTGTTTGTAAAATCAAGATTTTTTTTTTCCTTTTTGGATATTTTAAGTTTTAGATACTTATACTGTCAATTGGAGGCATCATTTAGTTTGACCTATAACTTCAGATTTTAGGAGACAGGCCTTGATTGGAGCTTTCCACTTGAATCTTCCATGTGTAAATAATATTTAAACCCATAAGAAAGGGTGAGATTACCTAGGGGGGAAATATAGATAGATTCTGAAAATGCTTCATGTTTTTCGGACCAGGAATTCTACTTTTAATGAGTTATCCTAATATTATACTCCTACATGCAAACAAAGTATAAACAAAAATTACTGTACAAAGATATCACCACAATATGATCATTTTACTAATAGTAAGAAAATTTTAAACATTTTTATAAAGAATCTATTTTAGAAAAGCTATGAAATTAAGTTAAAAGCCTTGTTTACAAATAAAATTAAAGCTTGTTTATAAAAGTACTTACTGACACATATATACATATATTAATATATTGTGTATATGTGTATATAAAACCATTCAAACACAGATGTATGAGAAATATAAGACTACTTTTTTATATTTCCAAGAAGAAACTGGCAAAATATTACACAGGACTATAGGGGTTTAAACATCAGATATTTAAAATTGCTTGTTTTCATTTTTATATAAGATAATTTTATTTTGCCTTCAATTTCACATTAATATTAAGGGGATTAACCATATAGACATGCTTATAAGTTGCTCCCAGAAGACTTTAAGCTTTTAGTCTCCTATATTTCTTCTTGCTGAAATACTAATACCTCATTCCGTGAGAGAACTCAGATATTTTCATGGTATAAATCCCTGAATTTTAAACAATGTGAGGTTATTTCGAAACAAAAACTCTTAGAGTAAAAGTGGATGACTTTTAAAACCTCTCTGTCTATTTTGCAAGACATCATCAGGGAAGAGTGGGCTCTTGTGAGGAAGAATCGACTGATAACACATAATCTGCATATAAACGTGAAACATATTTATTTGATCTGTTACTTGTGAAAACTTAAAAAAGGCAGACATAAAAATCATCATAGAAAGGCGCAGTCATCTTAGAGAATAGTACTGAATATTTGATAACTCTTAAACTCACAAACACTGACGTAGATTTGATTTTCTCTATTTCTGGTTCATGGGCCAAATTATGATCTCAGATATAAATTAGATATATTTTTTATAATGAAACTGAGGGAAATAGTGGCTTGGGGTGATTCCTATAAGTAAAATTACCTAACATGCATGTCTTATTAATTCCAAAAAAATTTATAACTCATGTAGGCAAGCACCGTACTGCAATATTGTGCTTTTCTTAGAGAGCTCAGGGTGCCTCCTATGTGTAATTTAACTTATCTTATGTTATCTACAATAAACATTGTTTATGGATAATATTCGAGACTCACATGATTTAAATGGCCATTTTATTATACAAGCCCACACATTTCATTCTATCATTTTTTCCTTTTATATAAAATTAGAGGACATCAATTTTTGTCTTTAATATATTCCATGAACACTACATAGTCCTAGACTATTAGTGCCTGAAGATCAGGAGATATTTTGAGACTTGAATTTCATATTTTATAGTTTATAAAATGAGACATTTAAAAAGTTTACAGTTCATTTCTTATTACCCAAAAATAAATGTGGGAAAAAAATCCTACTCTACCCACGTACAAATGCTTTCTATAATCCGACAGTTTGGAAAACTGCATTATAAAATGAGTTTTTACAATATGCTACTTTCTTTGATAACTTTATGTCATTTTCCAAATGTGTTTAGCCTTGCACTCGTATTCTAAGTAAACTGTCACGCAAAGATATCCCTTATATAAATCTAAATAAAGAACAAAGATTTATATGGGCAATTTCATAAAACTTTCTTGTTAAAGTTGTAGGATTTCTCCACATGATCCTCCCAAATCAGCTCAGTACTGTTGTCAATTAACTATTCAGCAATTAAGAAGAAAATAGTTTTGAAGTATTCATACCAATGAAATAATTGATAATCCACTATAATTACTTAAATAGTGAATGTCTATAAATATGCTTAATCTTTCACTCTACAGTGAATCTTTTTAAAATTTCCTCCAGGAATAGTTTATCAGAGGGAAGTAACAAAGTTGGCCAATTTAATTGGTAACTGCTTATCAATTCTATAACCCTTGAAGTGATTACATATATCAATGTGCCAAAACAACAACAAAAAAAGACCAATAGATAAAATAACCAGAGTCGTGAGATCCCCAGAATATATCAAATTCTGTCTTTGTAACAAACAGGCAGTCAGGATAGAGAACTGAATAAGGTAAATGGACAACAGAATGAACTATCTTCACAAATCTTGTCTCCTCCAAATCAATTTCCTTCATACTCTGATCCATTTGAACTTAAAATTAGCAAGTGGAGTATTGAAGAATCTCCCCAGAAAAACGTTGGGATAAAAACATCAAATTGTATACTTTAATTAGACTATAATTTTTCTTTGAGGGGGATTACTGTCATCTTTGCCAAAAAAAGGAAGCACTTTTATGCCAAAGTTAACATGACAATCCTGAAATTTGAACTTATCTATTTAGCAGAAAGCTTGCAGGAAGTGATAGACTCAAACATCTTGCTGCTTAACTTTGATATGTCTATAATATTTGGGCAAAATTCTCATTATTTCTTTTATGAATTTGAAAAGCACTTATTTATTTTTATGTTTTGGAAGTTGAAATGTGTTCCTGAAAGTGAGAAATCCCTTTTACTTCACCATATGCCATCTTGTCTTTTTGACACTCCAAGCCTGGAAATATCTCAAGTATGCAGACTTCTGATTTCCAAATTATCTGCTGCCAAGAAGGGAAGTGGGTATCTGAAACTGAGCCACAGACCTTGGCAAATTTCAAATTCAGAATAAAACTTTCACTTTAAAATTGCGCTCAAAAGTTGAAAGGGATTTTTTATGTCTAATTTGCGTTCTATTCCTATTGCAAGATTATGGGTGAAAATTATCGTAGCCTACTTTAAAAAGGCCCTTTTTTTTCTCATTGGGGAGAAGTTTTGAAGCATTAAGAAGGGAATTAAAGTTTTGATTCTCTTGTATTTAAATTTGACAATGTAAAGTGACAAATCCCTGCTTAGTAGTAATATTGCTGAAGTAAGCACATCTTTTGGGACTTTTTAAAACAGTGGATGTCACTAGAATTTTAGAGGTATCTGAGCAAATGTCTAGTCCATAAATGATGTCTTGTCTAGCAGTAGAAATACATTTTCTATGATATAGTATGGTGTACCTCTAAGCCAAATGGTGATTTTGCCATGTTGTTTATTCAATTTTAGTGTTTACTGAAATAGTGCTCTAACTAGAACCCAAAGAATTACAGTTACTTAAAATATTTCTCTACTAGGGAGAATGGTTTCAATTATAAATAATACTGTATCACATAATCAGAGAGTTTATAATTGAATGGAAGCAATTAGATATTTATATTCCAGATACAAAACCAATTTAAATGGTTTCATTCATTCAGGAGACAATTTAAATATCATTTATCATGTGTTTTTTATCTTTAAAAAGTTAAAAAAAAAACCTTCCAAATCTAGAAAAGACAGATCATAATAACTTAAATCCATCTTACCACAAAAACATAAAACAGAGACAATTCATAGGTATTTGGGGTATGAAAGGGTATTTGTCTTAGCAATTTGGAGATTGAATAGAAGTAATTCATACAGGGAGAAAAGGGGTGAAGCCTTTGTACAGAATAATGTGAGAATTGGAATTGAGACCTTACACATAAAGCTATACCTTGAAAGGATTATACGCTTGAAAGGTAGACACGATGAAGTTGTCTTTAGGCATCAAACAATAATCAGTATTCTTGTATGTATCTGTCTAATCATCAGGAGATATATGGGAAGGGAGGGTAAAAATTTCTTTGAGAATTAATTTTATCTCATAAACAACAGAGTGTAGATTTTATAATACCTAGATTTAAGAAAATGCCTCAAAAAAAAATTACCAGAAAAATCTTAGGACCAAAAATATCACTGGAACTCTTGGCAAAAACTAACACGAAATCATTCTGAGAGCACATTGATACAAAATATAATGAATGAAATTAAGTTAACTGTATCAGTAATAATGATAATAAATGCAAATTGAAAAACAAACTTTGCCAATAAAAGAAACTATTCTCAAATAGTTAGCAAAGCAAAATCTACAGATACTTTAAGTCATAAAGAACGGGCAGGTACAGTCAGATAATAAAAATATACAATATATAAAGAAATCTGTCATACCTATAATAAAATCATACAAAATAAACTTTAAGTGAGAATGTTTGTTAGGAATAAAAATTTGTTTCTAGATAATAGTGTAAAAAAAAACAAATAAGATGATGTGAATATTTAGGAAGTTTATATACCGAAGAGCCTAATCTCAAAATATATGAATAAAATTCAGTCCCAATTAAAACAGTGCCAGCTTGTGTTTTTCAAGATAAGGTATTCTATAAGGATCAAGGGAATTTAAAAAAAAATAAGTAAAAAATGAGGAAGTTTATACTACTAGATACCACGGCAAACTAAAATTCTATAATTATTAAAACAATTCTATACTGACCCAAGATCAGAAGGGAACAAAATAAGATTAAGAAACATATTCTGTTACATGTAAGCATCTAATTCATGATATCAATGATATTTCAAATCAGTGAGAAAGGGGCAATCTAATTTAAAAATGGCACTGAGATAATTTGGAAATATATTGTTAAAATTGATCCCTTAATGACACTGTTCATTTAAAATAGCCCAAATATATTATTTGTATACCTAAATGGCAGATAATTTAGGTAACTATTGGAAAAAATAAGAATTCCTTTATTATTACCTTAAAAGCTTAAAGGTTTCCTAAGCAAAGAAGAAAAATCTCAATTCCATAAATGCTTATATACAAATTAAAATAGATAAATTGTTAATATTATAAATAATATTAAGATATTTTCAAAGGATTATAAAATAGAAACACTGTGTAATACAAATTTAATCATTTAAATTTATAAAGTGTTTCTAAAATCCAGCTAAAGAGAATCAATGAATAAAATTTCTCTATGTTATAGAATGAATGTATGATCATATTGTAAATAATATATAATTATATAAATGAATATAATGACAAGGAGATACTGTTTTATTCCAAGATATTGGCAATTTAGAATGATTTTTTTTTTCTTTATTGGTAGGATGTAGAGCAACACTTCAAAACAGTCTTCATGAGAGTGTAAATTGGAATAGCATTTTGGAGGAAATTTCACAATATTCATCAAAATTAAATTATTTACATCAATCGAACCACCCATATATCTACCTAAAAACTGCATATAGAAGAAGTATTATTAGCAAATGTGAAAATCTGAAACATGACTTAAATATTTATAATGTTACTTGTCAATGCCCTCACAATGGCACATACGCAAAGGTTGGTTTTTAGACAGGCACATGTATCTTATTTAAGAACTTTTATTTGCACATGATAAAAATTAATTTTAGCCAGTTTAGCCAAGTAAAGGAGAATATTTCTATAAAAAGAAGCCAGGAATCCATTGGCAGAAGCATAACCTAGTCTCATCAAGCACTTAACAAAAAATTGGAAAGACATAAAGCACAAAGTTACCTTTTTATTTCTATGCCCCTGATTTTCTCTACATGCAGGACTGGAAATCAGCTTTCTCTGTTCCTTAGTCTACATAAAAGAAGAAAGCTTCCCTATAGCTTCAGAATTCACTTGTTATAATTTTAAATACCTACATAGACTAAATTGCCATCTCACTTACAAATTCCAAGCAGACAAAATCAGATTGCCCCAGTTTAGGCCAGTTATCCACTTAAAATGCAAGACATTCAGTGTATTTAGGTTTCACCCCTGAAAATGGAATGAAACATTCCAAAGAATTGAGGGGTCATTATGATTTTGGTATCAACCTCAATAAATATTTAACAAAGTGTGTGTGTGTGTGTGTGTGTGTGTGTGTATGCATGTGTGTTTAAAACTGTAAAGAAAAACTTATTCCTGGTACATTCTGTTTCTTTATGAAGTAAGCAACTAGTTCATCCAAAGTGAGTCAGTGCCTATATTAAAGTATGAGGCTAGAGGAGAAAAGTAAAATTTTGGAGTAGCCATTTCAAAATTGAAAAAGAGATTTAATAGGTGAGTAGTTTTTTCAGTGACACTTAAAATCCAGGTTGCAGGAGGTTGAGGTAATTCAGTTTGTGTCTAAGTAGCAAGAATGTCATGTGTTACTATTTTCACCAGAAAGTCTACTGTAGAAGTAAAGAGGATCCATAAAAATGGTAGAAAGTGGAGGATTGGTTGAGGATTTGGCAAAGGCAATTGAGTGTGAAGGAAAAGGAGTTTATGAAATGCATTAAGAAAAACTAGACTCAGTAGATAAAAAATCAAATAATGTTATGGAATGAGGGGAGAAGGAAGGTCAAGAAACTGGAATTTTTAATGAGGTCAAAGTACAAGTGTTGAAAGCATAAGAGATTGAAAACCCTGGAAGGACAAGTGGTGATGAACAGAGAGTGGCAGTGGAATTTAAGATTTAAGATTTCGAAGTGGTCAAGACTTCCCATTGATGTCAAGGTTCATAGTGGCCTTAGTAGGTATTGCTGAAATACAACAATTAAAAGTTCATAGTAATCAAGAAATTCAATGAAGTTTGGTGCCAAGCCATTAGATTTTTGTCAATTTTAACCTTGCTAACAATAGGACTTGTGTGTCTATATTTTAAATGTCTGTAGAATATAACACATACTAAAAGATCTGATTCTGGAAGCCTAGTCTTCAGACTTCAACTTTCTGTAATCTTTCACTTACATCATTTGACCAGGCTAATATAATCAAGCTTAATGAGACAGCTGAATCCATAATTCTTCTGATAATTAAAAAGTCTAATAACTTTAAAAAATATAAAGTTTCAGATATTTATGAAGCCTAGTTGAGAGGGAAGCTATTTAGAATAGAATAAAGCATTATTCAAGAACACCTACAATAAAAATTATCAATTATTTTAAAAAACTTTAAAAACTGCTTAGGTTCCATTTCTACCTATAAACTCTGAAATCTTTAATATACATACCAATTCATATATATCATTTACTTTCATTGTGGTCAAATCAATTACATTACTTTTTACTCTCATATATAATCTCATTTTACAAAAGTTAAAAATAACCATAAATTAAAAACAGAAGATTTAGTTTCATAAAGTAAGCTCAGCTCTGTGCCTATCTATTAGTGAAAAGGGAACACAATGATGTTTTGCCATACGGGGTCCTTTGGAGTCCATTTTGAGATATTCTGTTGTACTGGTGAAAGGAATAGGTTTTTCTATTAAATATGTTTCTAGTTGTAATCTCACCTTGGCAGCCTCAAAAGATTTACCAAACTCTCTGACATCCAAGGTTTTAGTGATAGTCTGGAGAATTGGGATATTCTGGTAAACTTTAATCAACATTTGGAAGCCTTCAGATCCTTGTGTAATAATCGTGTGCACTTTAGCAGTACATGTCTGCTTTCTCAGTGTGCATAAACTGTAGCTTGTGCTAATGTAATTGTTATTATCTTTTATTCTATAAGGTAATGAAACCAGCCTTCCTGATTGTGCCTTTCTCCTTCATTTGACATAGACACCTTACTGCTGGTCCTCTTGACCATAATATTCATTCAGATTCTTTCCTTACCCAGACATGCCCCAATTTGCCATTAAAATCATATGGTCACCCTAGTTATTCACATATACTCATTTTCACCTTTTTGCTCTAAGAAAGACTACCTTCCCCTTATGCCTTTTACTATGGGTACCCAATCTTTTCCTCCTTTCTCCCAAGTCTTAGTTATTCCTGTCACATATCAAAGCACCCAAAAATAACATCAACTATTGGCTTATATAGTAACTATTTTAAAAATGATTCTCTAAGTTGACCTTAATTCTTTTGCTTTACATGGTGTAGGCCAGGATACTAGGATGCTGGAAGGTCCAAAAAGGCCTTACTCACATGGAGTTTGGTGTTACTGTCAGGTGGGAGCTCCACGAGGGCTGCTGTCTGTCTGTGTCCTCAGTTCTCAGATTCAACAGCAGGAGAAACATGTCTCCCTACTATTAAGGAAAAATCATATTGAGAAGGAACATATGGAATGGGAGATTGTTGCAGTCATCTCTGGAAACACAATTTATTAGGACCTACCTAATCAGGGTGGCAGGCAGAATTCAAAGACCATCCTCAAAATTCTCTACCCTCAGTATACACACGCTATACAATCCTCTCTCCTGGAGTGTGTCTGGGACCTGTGTATAAGAACATATCCATTTCCCTGATTAGGCTGCATTATAAGGCAAATGTAATGTGATAGTCATCATTGTGATTATATTGTGTTGTATGAGATTCCACTGAAGCTAACTAGGAGATTCTCTTGCTGAATTTAGAGAACCTAAGCTGTGATGGTGTGAGAGGCCACATGGCTATTACCGGAGGGCAGCTCCTAGTAGCTAAAAGTAACCCCAGGTTGAAACCCAGCAAGGTAACAGGAACCTCAGTCCAACAGCTGCAAGAAGATTGATTCTACTAACAACCTGAATAACCTTACAAAAGCATCCCCAGCCTCAGATGAAATTGTAGCCTAGACCAAAACTTTAATTTTAGCCAAGTAGGACCCTGAGCAGAGGGTCCAGTCATCCAGTGCAGACACTTGACCCATAGAAATGGTGAGATCCATAATTCATGCTGTTTTCATGGTGATGAGTTTGTGGTAAATTGTTGCACAAGAATAAAAAACTTACACAATGAGGGAAGAGAAATGGATGATTTGTGTAATCTCCAGATTCAGATATACGTCTTCAAATAACAAACTTTAGTTTTTCAGAAATTCTCATCCTGAACTTTATCTTTTTCTCAGAGCCATTACCATATTCTTTCAGCCCACCAAAACATAATTCCATAATTCTAAGCACATTCCACTCTTCACTCACATTCTTTCTCCCCTTCTCATCTTTTGCTATTATGTTAAATCATATCCTCCACAATATTACACTAGCTTAGTCTTGTGCAATTTGACCTCTTTTTTCATCAAGGGGAGATAATTATTTTCCACAGTATACATTTGAGAATATGGGAGATAGGATGGTTATATTTTTTCTTTACTGACACTTCCAAATCTTTATACATCCAGCCTTTTTAATAGAAACCCCTAATCCTAAGAGATGCTTACATTCTTAGCCAAGTAATTTTCTGCCCCTCCATATTGCCAGCATCAATAATTTTGAATCACTGCTCTTAACATTTTAAAATTTGGTTCACACTTCATTCTAAATCTACCAAATATTCTGTGTGATGTTGTGTCTATCCAGAACTTTCACTTCACAATTTCTTTATATACTCAGCTCCAGATGCCTCCACCTTTTCATAATTCACTAGATCTGTATACTTCTGAATTAATTCAGAATTTCTAATATATCTGCCTTTTACTTCAACCCCATTCCTTTTCCAACATTGCAAGATATTGTTGTTATCACATTGACAGTGCTAAGGTGTTGTCTAGGTCTTTGTGGTCCAAGATGGCACACCTTGTTTGCACTCCAGCCAGTAAGAAAGGTGAAATGGAAATAAGGCCAGTCCTTTCTTGAAAGAGGACAATGTAGAAGTTGCATTTATCATCTTTACCACATCTCATTGACTGGCTATGGCCCTACTAGCTCTTGAAGGAAGTAAATTTTAAACGGTTATGTATGCAGATAAAATATTGAGATTCTCTTGCCAAGGGAAGAAACATGTTGAGAAGCACTTTTGATTTGCCACAGGTGGTAATCAAAGGAATGTTAATTCCTAGGTCTTCTGGGACTCAGGTGCATTATTATCTATTTTATACAATGTAATTCAGCAGGTAATAAAGAAACTGAGACTTAAACTGTTGCTATTTTAGACCTGGGCAGGTGTCTATAATTCTTGCTATTGTCAAAGGAACAAGTAGTTTGGAGTCAGATCTAAATGCTAATAATTATCACAGCTCTACCATAGTTAGTTATTTAGCCTCTTTGAATTTATTTTACTTATCTGTAATATAGAGATAATTTTCATTTCAAGGTTATTAAGAGGATTAGAGACAAACATGTAAAGGGACCATTGGTGCCTGGCACAGAGAAGACACTCCATAAATGATGAGCATTATCATTAATACTTTATGTGTTGCATAAATTGTTATCATCTCTTCTACTGCTTTATATCTACCAAACTAGTCTTTGTTAAGACCTCTAAAAGATCAAATAATCTGAATTTGATCAATTCAAAATTATTTACAAAACACTAGATTTTCTGCATGTGCTCAGGCAAAGCACTGAACTCACTTAACTAGTACAAACTGGTGTCTAATTTGTTTCTTCTGATTCCTTGATAGCCTTACTCAGCTGACCTATTAATAAATATCTCTCTCAATCCAAACGCTTACTTTTACTTCTCCTGTCTATTTCCCATTCACACTCTAATCAATCTCAGTAGATGACCTTACTTTCTATCTTAGGAAGCACAATTTCCAAATCAAATATGCATTTTCACACATATCCTCATCCACTTCTCAAAATCTATTTCCTAACATTCTTTCTAGGCTCAACAAAAAACAACCACCACCAAAAATATTAAAAAAATAAAAAGGAAAAAAGGTGTTCCTATCCTGAATGCCTATCCTTCCACATGCATTCTCAATTCTGTTCTTCCTAACCTTTTTTTTATGATATAAATTTATTTTTAAATGCCTACAGTAAACATAGTAAAGATAAATGATGGGAAAAAAAACCCCCTAAGAAACAAAAGAGAAAACATAAGCTCTGCCCTTGAAGATCTTCCAAGAAAATGGAAAAGAAAGGAGGACAAGTATGAAGTGAAAGTATAAACAAAAAAGCTTACGCATAAATGCAAATAATAACAACAAATAATTACATAATAACCCTTCCCCCTTACCAACGGGGGTGGGGGTGACCTATCTCTGAGAAAAAAGAAATATTCTGAGCAAGTGAGACCTTGTTTAAAGGCATATCCTATAATGAGAGAGATAAATAGCTATACTCAATGCCTAGATGTATTTTTTCTCTTATTCCCAGAGCTTACCTTTAAAAAAATCAGTCTTTAAATTTATGTGTTCTGCTGTTAAGAATTCCAAACATATCAAATATTCAAAGGTTAGATTCAATAGGATTCTTAATCACAGCAAGAGTTTTTAAAATAAGAAACAATAAGGAGAAAGAAATGAAGTACTCTCATTATAGAAAACTATAAAACAACAGAGTTGAACCCAGACAGAAAATAACTGACATGTCAACTTTTCTTTAATAATAATTTTTCTATGATTTAATTGCATAAAATAAACTATACCAAGAACAAATAGGCAAATTGATTTTAAAGGCCATAATGTTGCCTTGTAGCTTTATATTTTTCTAATATCAGATACTAGAAAGAATAAAAGATTGATGACGTTTTCTGATATTATATTAATCATAGAGAAATAGAAAATACACATTGCTATTTTTCAAGTAACAGGAGATTAACCTGAGCAAGTTTATTGGCATTTTATTTGAGAGAGCATTTAAGATTACAAAATCTGAAACATAACTTTAGTGATTATTTTTTACTATGAGAAAGAGCAGTGAAAGTGGAAAATTTTGGCAGGATTTCATCAAGGCTTTGTACTTTAAAATATTAGCAAATTAAATAAGTTTAGCAAATTAAAGTCATCTGTGTCTGAAGATTTATTTCTCTAACAAGTTTATTAGCATGCAGTTCATTTGTGTGCACTGAAAAATAGTTGGGTCTCATTTGCCTGTTATAAAAACTGAACTTCCATGAATATCACCTCACCTGTTATTTTCCCCCCATTATATTAATTGTACTACTGAGGTCAGAGTTCAAGATTTTATATTAAATGATGCTGTCTAATATTAGTGAAAGTAGTATTTTGTTATATATTTACTTTGTATATTTGTATGAAATACATTTGTTAAAAATACATACCTTTTTTTACATCAAGTCTCAAACTCATTCACAATTTAGGACTCTGCAAGGCACTGGAAGCCTTGTTTTGTCACTCAGAATTATTTTTTATAAAGACTTAAGAAAAATCTCACAAAGGCAATTTCAATAATTTATGTTCTTTTGTGTGAATGGTGGCTAGTATGATTCTGGAATGATGGATAAATGAGACAGAAAAAGAAGCTAGATATTTGGATAATGAATCAATTTGCCCAAACTAATTTTTCCTACTCATAATCCCGAATTTTGTTTTCTTCTGTGAATTAGTTAGTAGTTAATGCAATTGTGAAATAAATTATACCTAGACATTTTCCAGGCTTATGATGATTTTATGCCACATATATTCTTTTTTTTCTTAAATTATTTTTTTATTTCAGCATATTATGGGGGTATAAATATTACAGTTATGTATATTCTCCATGCCCCCCTCCCCCCCAGAGGCAGAGCCTCAAGCATGACCATCCCCAAAACGTTGCACATCTCACTCATTA
>VBSM01000361.1:49516101-49543688 GCA_008086735.1 Cheirogaleus medius
TCCTCAAACAATAAATGTTGGCGTGGATGCAGAGAGATAGGAACACTCCTACACATATATTCTTAAAGCAAAATATTGATTAACCAAGCCAAGTACTTACCACATCTTGTAGGACTCAGCTTCAGGTCAGATGCCATCCTGATCCTTGGTAGCTATGTGTCCCTTCAGAGCAATAGGCATAATTATTATAATACCACATACCAATTATGACATGATCTCAATGCAACCATTTGTTGCATTGCCTTTCCCTCTATGTTTTTGTTGTTGTTGCTTTCGACCCAGGATCTCAAAGCCTAACCTGGTACCTGGCATTAAAGAAGGTTCTCAAGATACTTTGAATGATTAATCAAGCTAAGCTCCAAAACTGAGTGTGCCAAGGAGAAGGCTGGGTTCAGAACTAAATAGGCACAAAGAAAATTGTCTCAATCCAGGGAGAACAGGGAAACCAGAAATTAACCCAGAGTATTTCTTTCAAGCTAGGGAGTCTTAGAAGTAAGCAAACATACAAAAGACAGAGGTCAAGAAAGTCAATTATAGCAGAAGCAGAAGTAACGAACAAAAAACAAGCATGATAGCAAACATTTTACCTGCTGAAAAAGTATGCACAGACCAAATCTTAAGGGGACAGAGAGCAAAGGTCACTTCTCTGTAGTAACTCCTCAACTTGTATTATTCCAACAATTTTATATCCAATTAAGAGAAACAAGGCAGTCCAATATCAGTTAGTCAGTACATACATATCATCACGATAGGAAAAACAACTCAAAGCACAGTACCTACAGTGGGACTTACACGTGACTCTGAAATGTAGAGCCTATTTGCCTAGGTATCCAATCAGGAAGGCATGGTCTGCCTTATATAAAGAAGATGTCACAATGCACTGCAAGCATACCAGAGTGTTTTCACTGTGGAATACACAGGTAAATGTGTCTCTAGCTTTGTCTTCATACCTAAGTTCTGATGCCATAGAAATTCCAGGAAGAGAGGAAAGCAAGCTTTAGTAAATGGATTGAATCTCTTTGGGTTAACATAGAAGCCAAAATATAGTCCCTTCTAGGAAAACCCATCTCAATTTGCAACTGATCTAGAAGCTCTCAACCAATAAAAAGTATGCTCCACTTATCTATTTTATGCACAACCAGAGAATGTTAGGGTGACTCTCTACCTTCACGCCATGTCTGATTTCTGGAACAGTGCAGTGAGAACCAGGGAAAACAACTCAGAGTAGGGGGACCTGAGGGTAGATAAGAAGGAACTCTTTACCAAAATATTCATCATGCAGTGATTTCTGTACTAGGATAGACTAGTTTATGCTGAGATAATGAATAACTCCAAAACCAATGTGGCATAAGTAATAAAAGTTTATGTGTACATGTGTCCTTCGTGGCTTGCCTGGGTATTTTTTTCGACTCCCCAAGCTTGGCGATGTATCCAATATCTGAAGCATTGCTGGATACTGTAGTAGGGAAAGTATATGGTGAGTTGCATGTGGGCTTTTAAAAACTTCTTGCTACAAGTGAAACATATCATTTCCATGAACAGTTATTGGCCAAAGTCAGTTACACAACCATCCCTAACTTCAAGGGGAGTGAGAAAGTGCTTGCATAAACAACGGGAACATTGGTAAATAGTCCTAAATTTATCACAGTTCATAATTGTAAATAACATCTTTTCAGTTCTGTTTTATATTTTAGGGAACTAAAAAGCAACTGAAATGTTACTTAAAGGTTAGGAGAAGCAATGGTTTTCCATTCTCTACTCGATTGAGCAAAGACCATAAGGCTTCGCCCAAAGCTGACAGCATAAATTATGCTACCACTGATGATACATTTATGAAGTGATGATAGTTCATTTCAAAAATAAAATAAAACTTGAAATCTCTGAGATATTAGCTTTTGAAAATAACTATTGCAGATGACATGATTAACCAAATATTGGAGAACTATGTTTAAAGTGGTAAATGACATTTTTACTTAAATGTCATTTTTTCATCTTAAGATTCTTTTTTCATGTAAAAAAATTTTAAAAGCAAAACCAATGTTAAAAATTTGTTTTAACATTCATTGGGTGTTGAGAAGATGGGAGGGGATGGATATATACACACTTAATGGGTGCGGTGCGCACGGTCTGGGGGATGGACATGCTTGAAGTTCTGACTGGGGTGGGGCAAAGGCAATACACGTAACCTAAACATTTATATGCCCAGTAATATGCTGAAATAAAAAAAATTAAAGAAAAATTTGTTTTAAGATATTGTTCTTGGTTCCTGTCTGATTATCAGTGATCTTCTTCTTGCTAAATCCATTTGTTTCTTTTTAAGTTTTTATCCTACTAATTGTTGGCCATAATCCTCCCTTTAATTCTTCCCATCCTTAGCTTTTATCGCCATGGTTACTTGTGTTTTTTTCTTGTGCCTTTGAGTTGCTTCTTCTCAGGTTCCTGACCAAGTGCCTTAGTCTTGGCTTTGTTTCTCAATATTGGCTTCAACCAGGCACCATCCACCGCCCTCTTTCTTCTCATCTATCTTCCTATTTCTGGGCAACCTTCATGGTTCTAGTCCAGGGTTGGGGAAACTTTTCATGTCGGAAGGCTGTATTAATTTAGCTGTAGTCAAATAAGACTGCATTCAAGAAACTTCAATTAGCTATACTTAGAAATGTAAATTATTTTGTAAAAATCTAACTACTATGTACTTAATTTCATAAAATAAAAACTATTTGTTAAACTCACCTTTTAATGACTTTGTTGTGTCTTCTTTTTGTTGGAAAGCATTTGAATATTCGGTTGTAGCATGGTCCACAGTTTCAGGTGATCCTTTAGATATGCGGTCCCCAACGTCGAGCCAGGGACCGGTGCTGGTGCTGGTCTGTGGCCTGTTGGGCGCTAGGGTGAGCTGTGGGAGGTGAGCGACAGGCAGAACAGCGAGGCTGCTTCTGTGTTTGTGGTAGCTCCCCATCTCTCATGTAACTGTGTGGGCTCCGCCTCCTGTCAGATCAGCGGCAGCATTGGATTCTCCCAGGAACTCCAACCCTACTGTGGACTGTGCATGCGAGGTATCTAGGTTGCCGGCTCCTTGTAAGAGTCTGGTGCCTGATGATCTGAGGTGAAGTTGGGGCAGTGACGCTGGTGCTGAGGAGCGGCTACAAGTGCGGATTGTCATTGGCAGAGAGGTTTGACTGCACAATGAATGTGATGCACTTGGATCTTCCTGGTCCCCCCCTTGGCCCCCACCACCGGTGGAAGGATTGTCTTCCATAAAGTCTGTTCCTGATGCCAAAATGGTTGTGGACTGCTACTCTAGAAGGGTATCAGTCATTTGTAACCTTAAGGGCATCTTAATTTGGATTAGGTAGGAGAATGTAGATTCACAGTAATACGTTACTAAAAAGCAAGAAAGCATTTTCCAGGCATGTTGCCGAAGGCATGTGTATTCTACTGCATTTTTCCATATTTCAATTGGATCTTTCCTAGCATCAAACAATGACTTTAAAATGTCATCAACTGAGAGCTCTATCAGTTCCATCTGTAGTTCTTTAGGTGCCTTGTTGATATCAACTAGGTGAGGCTGAATGTTAATTTGAGTATGATGTCATGATTCTCAAAGTCACTGAACCTTTCTTTCATTGTATTCTCCAATTAACAAGTCTATGTGTATTCTTCAAATGATTTCCATACATTATCCTGCTCATCAATGACCTTTGCTAACTGGGAAAATTGTTCATCTGAAATTTCCTTTTGAAAAAGAATTGTTTTTTTAAAAAATAGCTTTTTTCTAAATGCTTGGATTTTTTTTTGCCACATATTACATATAGACTTAGCTTTACCTTGCAAAGGAATTTTCAGGTTGTTTTGATTTGGCATGATCTTACACAGAAATGTTGTATTCCTATAGAAAATTTCTTTCAATAATTCACATTGTTGATACTGTTCTTCATAAAATTTACCTATCTGTTCTTGCAGAGATAAAATTTTGGCTAAACCTGTCCTCCCAATAGCCAACACACTTTAGAATGATATGGCAAATCCCACACTGAACACTTCATTGTTCAACTTTAGCATGTTATGAAACTGATGATACAGTGCTGCATTTGTACAAATATAGTTAACAATACTTATAACATGTTGCAAAGTATCACTTTAAAGAGTAGCTTTAGCACAGAGATTTTGCTGATGCACACTACAATGAAAAGAAATGAGAACATCTGGATCTATTAATATGTTTTTTTAACTGTGCAATAAACCCTTCATGTTTTCCTGTCATGGAAGGTGCACCATCTGTACATACATTCACTAAATTTACTAAATTCAGTCCAACTTCATGACCTTTATCTTAAAAGCTGTTGAAGATATCTATTCCCTGTATTTATTCACAAGAATGCCCAAAGTGAGTAACTCTTTGTCACAAAGAGAATCTTCTGTTATGACCTGAATTAAGTATAAAATCTGTGCCAAGTCAGTATTATCAGTTGATCCTTCCAAAGAGATTGAATAATGTATATAGTCTGATCAGGTATGGTTCTCCTCGAAAGAGGCAATTGTTTGTACTTTAAAACATTATTGGCATCTAAGCTTCCTACAACTTAGGCAGTTCGTTCTTTCATAGTTTTTGCATCACTGAATAGCTCGCCTTTCTCCCAATATTAGCTACTTTATAAGTTGCTTCAGTGGCATTATTTCCAGGTCTTATTGTTGCTTGAAAGAATTGTCTTTGCTTTTGCTTTTCATCTTTTAACTTCTGCAATACAACCTTTCATGCCTCTCCCTCTAATTTAAAATATCTGTGGCCCTTGTGAGTGTTATAAAGGTGACAAGCATTGAATTTCTTTAATGTTGATATTGCAGTATCACAAAGCAAGAAATCATCTCATTTTTAGCAGAAACAAGATAATATTGCAATTCCCACTCCTCATTTAAAATCTATTTTCTTCCTTCAGTTTTCTCTTGGTCATCTTTGACATGATGGGCTGTTAAGCAGACAGAATTAAAAAAAACTGTTGAGCTGTGCAACTATTTACAAATTCCACTTCAAACAGAAACACAGTGCATAGTTGTCAAAAGCTGATAACAGACTGGCATACCGATCCCCATAAATTCAGCAACCGGCCTCATGTGGTAGGGGTATCAGTCAGACAGGGGAAGTTAAAACTAAATCATGAGCAATCAATTTTGCCCTTATGGCTTACTAATGTTCTAATTGTGCCAGGCAATCTGGGAAAATTATTTCATTGAAACTTATTTTATTCTTTGGCATTTTAAATACATTCATTTTAAAAATAAAATAAAAATATAAAAGGTGAACACAAATGCATTAATAAAAATAAAAGGGTTTGCTCTATACAATTTGGATTCTGTCAAAGGCCACACTTAAGGACCTAGAAGGCCACTTGTGGCCTTAAAGCTGCAGGTTCCCCACCCCGTTCTAGTCTCATGGATTGAACTAATATCTGATGGTGGACCCCTATTCTGGTTCTGCAGTTCTGAGACATCTCTTAAAGTTCAGAGTCGTATTCCAAATTGATTGCTAAATAGCTTTCTATAAACAAACCTCAAGCTTTTAGCACTAAATAATTCAAAAGTTGAACTAATTTTCTCTCTATATATGATAGACCTGCTTCTAATTTTTATATCAAAAATATTGATAGATATCAGCATCACATACACAGAAACTTCCAAGTCATTATTAGATCATCTTTTTCTCCCTGCCCTCAAATTCATACCCATTTGGTCACCAGGTTCTTGAATCCTTAAATTTGAAATGCTCATTGATTCTCATCAACTTTTTCATTACTCTTCATCATCAATCTCTTGGTCTCTGATGTAGATTAAGCTTTTGGAAATGCTTTTAGTATTTTGGAAGGAGCTCCATATATTTATCCAGTACATTTTTCACACTGCCATCACATTTATTTTCCAAAATGTGAATCTGACCACATTACTGCTTCATAGAATATTTTCAGCAATTTCCCTTCTCAAAGCCCAAATTCTTCAGAATGGCATGAGACCCTCTATAGTCAGTCCATGTGCTTACTAGCTGCATCTCTTTTCAACATCTTAGTGCTACAGTGATATTGAACAATCTCTTTACCATAAAGCAGTAGTCTTCAAATATTTACATGAATAATAATCACCATGGAAGTTTTATACAAGTTTAATTTCCTTGGTCTCATCCAGAGATCCTGGTCTGAGTGGAAACCTAGGTGTCTGCACTTTCCAAATATATGGCTAGGTGATAAAGTGCAGGTGGTCTATGGGTAGTAACTTGAAATTTCTACTTAAAGTGCTTTCCCATGAAACTTTTGCTATAGTTCGCTTTCTCTGCCTGTAAATTACTTTCTTTCTTTTTTGTCCCACATTGGTGCCTACTTATTCTTCCAGCACTATTTCTGTGAATACTCACTTCTCATTTAGTTCGACTTAATCAGTTGTTCCCTACTTGGCATTTCCCAGAATTTTGCTTATATTTTTATTTTAATAATTGTTAGATTTTTAGCCATTTGTTTTGCATATATGACTCACCAACTATATTGATAATCCTTGATGGCATCCTTATTTCACTTTTAGTCTAACAGGTATTTAATATCTATTTGTTGTATTGAACTAAATATATTCTATTTCTCTGTGGATTGGATTTCTAAAGGAAAGCACTATACACCAAGAAAAATAAAAGGAATAAACAACAACTGAATTTCTTTGTTACATTTAAATAAGACATTTTATCAGATTTGCAGATGATGCTTAATTTATTCAACAGATGACAGAACAAGATTCAAATGTATCTCAGCCCGCTGAAGTACTAGAATAAAATTTGTATGGGTAACACATAGTACTATATTTCTGCTTGAAAAATCAGTTATACAAAATCTAGATGTGGGAGACACACCAAGTAACTGTTTGTCAAGGTTTTACCTAATAACAAAGACAATACACCCCAAGAGTGTCATTTGACTGTTAATGAAGCTAAAGTAATCTTAATATGCAATCATAAAAGTCTCACATCCCTATCTCAGAATATAATGGTCCCTCTGTAAGCTGCACGGATGAGTCCAAATATTAAATGTTATGTTGAGTTTGTGCCATCATACAAGGATATTTACAAACTAGAACTGCGCCCAAACTATTAGTAGGAGAATTGTAAAAATGGGTTTGAAATGGTTACTTAACAAGTTGTTGAAGGGACTGTTTGGAAAGAAGAGAAGATTAAATGGAGAGTGGCATCTGTCCTCAAATGTGTGAAAGAGTATCATCATGGAACAGAGGGAGATGCGTCCTGGAGTTGCTTCAGAAATAAGAACTGGAATCAAACTCATATTATAGGGAGGAAAAAGTTAGCTAAGGATTAATAATTTTTTCTTGTATTTATTCATTGGAATAAAATGTCTCCTAAAGTAACAGATTTCCCATTTTTGCTGATTGTAAGCACAACTATTGTGGAAAGGAATGTGTCTGTACCTGAGTGAACCTAGTGTTAAATGATCTCTAAGGTGTCTTTCATCCTAAGATTCCTGTATTAGGAATGTAAATTGGTTGGCTGGGTTTTTGTTAGTTTGGTTTTTTTGTTTGTTTAAAGACAGGTTTATTGAAGTGTAATTTAAAAACACAGTAAAACTCATCTTTGTATAAGTGGACAATTTTATGAGTTTTGTTAAATATATGTATCATATAACCCCATTACAAGGAAGATATAGAATATTTCTACCTCCCCTTAAAATTTTGTGCCTGATTTGATTTTTATGCCTATAGTTTTGCCTTTTCCAGTATGTGACATAACTACAATCTTACAGTCTGTAGCCATTTTTTTTGTAATCAGTGGGTGAATGGATAAAGAAACTGTAGTATATATAATATAAACACAATGAGATACTATTCAGCTATAAAAAAAGAATAAGAACATGTCATTTGCAGCAACATAGATAAAACTGGAGGCCATTGTATCAGGTGAAATAAGCCAGGCACAGAAAGACAAATACTGCCTGTTCTCACTGCTCTGTGGGAGCTAAAATAGTTGATCTAATAGAGGGAGAGAGTAGAATGCTGGGTTTTTTTTTTTTTTTTAGTATTTTTTTAAATAAAAACTTTTAAATAGACCTCTTAAAGTTTTAAAACTTTTAAAGTTCTTATTTAAATTTAATCATTGTCAATTTCAAATTAAACACCCATAATAATCTGTATATGTGTTAAAAACAAAACAAAACACTGCTCTTCTAGCCACATAAACTCGTACAGATGAAGCTAATCCTACTTTGGCCTAATACACACTCACAACACTCACACACGCATGCACATATACACATGCAAATTCATACATTGCTATAGCTAGAAATACCACTGTTATTGCTATCTTCAGTTGTGAGATCCTTTCTCCCAGTCATCTCTGAGTCTTGTTCTCTTGGTCTGACACACACGGAGATGCAGAGAACGTAAGGATGTGCTGGATAGGAGTGCCTTTTTCTCTCCCGCTGACTTAGTGATTTTGGTGAGCTTAGTCCTTGCATGGGAGTGGGCCTCTTTCACTGTGGCCACCTCCCTCCTGAAAAGGGAAAATGGCTACAATAAAAGCAAAACAAACAAACAAAAAAATCCCTATTCTTGAGTTTGTCTTTCATTTGATTTTGGCAAACTGGCTGAGATTTTCCCTAGTAAAAATAAATTTGAGGTAAAAACAAAAGTACCTTGGATCATTGTTACAATCATTATATTAGAGGATAGATCATTGTTATTAACAGATTGGAAGATACTTAATTATAAAAAAATAGGTTATTTTGTGAGAGGTCAGTTTTGGGATGCCTGGTAACTAAGAACAGTAGGAAGGTACTCAGGATGGCATGGGGGAGAAGACCAATAAACAAGGAACAACAGTCCTTAAAGATCTTTCTCTTTTATGGAGTATTTTCAAATATTATATCATTGAATCCTTCCGGTGATGCATAAAAGTGAGCAGTATCAAGGCTTTTCTGTAGCTGAAGAAAGAAAGAGCACTTAAGTCGCTTGCTTAGAGTCATGTCACTAATCCGCGGCATAGCTGGTTCTGACTTGAAATCAGAACTTTTAATTCCAATTATGGATTCATTTCATTTGTTCAGCAGATATATTATTATGCCATTTCCACAAACATTTTTTAAGCTTTGTTTTAAGGATAAGGAAATGAAAAGGCTGGGAGAGGTAAAATAACTGTTTTAGAAAAAAAATAATAAAAGAAATGTTAAAGGTGGAATTTTAGTCGATGTTTAATGATCACTGAGTTTGTTCTCTGTTCACACTTCAATAAGTGGAAAGTGCCACTCTATATTTTGTCTGTTACATTTCATTTATCTTTCTATCATTGTCTGAATTTGAAAGCAATTCCTAGAATAAAAAGGCAATCAAGATATCTGGCACTGTTTTGAAAAGTTAGAATCATTCCTTTCCACTTGTTTCTTCTGCCATTCTATATTGTCTGTTTTGTCATATATTGCTTCTTCCTTTGCTACCCTTGAGTTATTTTCTTTTTACTTCCTAGTAGTTTTCCTGTTGTGGTATAAAAACTTGCCACAATATAAACTATCATGTAAAATCATGTAAAATCAAGACTGATAGGAGAGTAATATATTATAGTGGTTAATGACGTATGGATTTGGTGTCAGCCAGTGCTCAATTTGATTCCAATTCTGATTTCTCTGCTCTTAGCAAGCTGTGAAATCCTGAGTAAGTTTCCAAATTCCTAATCCACTTACTGTAATCTGAAAATTAAAGATATTCATAACTCCTTTATAGTATGTAATATGCTTATTAGGAATGCATGAAATGATGCATGTGAAAGTATTTAGTACAGTATAAACATATAGTGATGCCCAATAAATATGAAATACCATAAAATTTTCTAGGTGATTCTGTCAGATTGTGTTATGTCAAATTATCAAAAATTCTATCAAATTTTTCTACCAAAAATTATATCAATCTATCAAAAATTCAATAAAATATTTTTAAAATAATTTCTATTTGTTTTAGAAAAGAAAGTTCAAGAATTATGATGACAAAAGTCTCACAATGACATAATGTCAAATCGGGGCATTAAAATTCAGTCTTTGTTTTGCTTCCAAAATGTAGACACTCAAGAGAAACACAGGAGAGACAGAAATGTAGCCCTGTAACCTAATAATGTTCTGCTGAACACTTCTAGTGCTGTTAATATATTTTCAGTTTCAGATGGCTTTAAAGTAAATTTCTCAAACGCACTTCAATCTGGTTAGATACACAGCGTGACAATAGCTATATAGAAAGATCAGAGTTTATGGTTCATCAGAACTCTATTTTAGTTCTGTGCAGAATGTCTGCTGTACTCATTCATGGCTCTGTTTAAAGACTTGGCTGTTAGACATTTATACATTCATTAATTAGCAGCTAGGCATGATTTAAAGGATAATGTTCCTGGCGTTCGGCTTATATGAAGCAGCAAACAGCTTTTGTGGAAGACGAAATGCTGTAGCAAATCAGAGACATTTGGTGACCCCCAGCAGCCATTTGTTGCCAGAAAACTGCAATGCTACAATTATTGTGCCAGGGTAGAAAACATATTCAACAGATAGCAAAACAAACAGAAGAATACATTTGAATTGGCCTCTTGTATGTTCAGAAATATGGCTCCTTTCTTATTTATTTATCTATTTTTCTTTTTTCAATTTAATTTCTTTTGAAGAGAAGTTCATATGAGTTGTTAAATACGACGTATTTAAACATACCATGGATTGAAAGGATTTAACGTTTCTAGAGATCAATGTATATTTGTATTTGAGAAGTTAAGAATATGTAGCTAATATGCCCAATTATGAAATTTTAAAGATATATTATATTAAAATTGAGCTTACATCTAGGTAGTGGGTCTACCTATGCCTATTGATAGACTGTCCATAAAAACATGTATTTTATACTAGGCTAATCATATATTTCTAAATATATCGTGTTTACAAAAATCAAAATATATTTTGGCTTGCTGCATTTAAAATAACAAGAGAAATTAATTTTAATTTTTGCTTGGAAAAACCTGGCTACTGCTACTAAAAAACACATTTGTAAATTAACAAATGTGCAATTTGGAAACTTTATATTATATATCAAATTTCCAAATCAATATGTTTCCTAATCAAAATTGATATGTACATACATGCATATACATATAATTTTAAATTAATTTGTTAAATCATAAATATATAATATATACTCCAATATAAAGACCCTGAAATGTAAACATATTTAAATAAGAATAGTAAGATTTTCTAATGCATTTTCCCTAGATCACTTGATTTCCAAGTTCTTCTACTATTCGTTTGCAATTCATTTTTTCCATCTAAATATAATTCGAATGAAAAATAATTTAAAGAACACAACTACAAGATGTAAATATTCAGCAAGAATAAAAAAGATGTTTGATAATATGTAGTAGTAAATGCATGGAGAAAAGTTCTTTTAATACATATACATGTCCATGTTCTAGGCTTACTGGGAAAAAATTACATGGTTTAGTAAGCTGGTTTAGCTCTCAATAAGAAAAGAATTTTCACTGTTCTTTTCCCATAATTGGATTTGGTATGCATTGTAAAAGAAACAGCGCCTTTCACTGAGCAGTGTTAGTAACCCATTTTTTAATAATACAAAAGACTTCTCATACTACGTGTTGATTACCATAAATGCTTGTCTAACCCACTTCTCTCTCTTTTTCCCAGAGTCCTTTTTCTCCAGGCCAGTGTATTTGTGGATGGGGGTGGCAGTAGTAAAAGCTTTAACAAGAATCTGAGATCATCATTTTCAATGTTCCTCTTTGATTTTTTTAAAGCACTGCTTTTAAAGTGTCATCAGAATTTTCGAAGTCTCGAAATTGCTTTAACGTTAAAGGTATATTTTGTTTGGAGAAGTGGGATTCTGCATTCCGTGAAATCTATATCCTTTTTGAATGACTGTTGGGGAAGAGACATTCCAATAGTTAGAAGCACTGCTTTAATACCTACAGAAAGGCTGGGATGCACAGAGGCATCTGCCTTCACTGTGACTAAAATGTTTACTTTAGCAAACACTGCTCTATTAAATTTCAAAGTGGTGCTCTTTGAATTTTAAATTGTAAAGGAAACCTGGCCTCCATTCTTGAAAGCTTTGGTTTAAACATAAAAAGGAGAAAGCAGCTTTGAAGTCTGAATGAGATGCATGAACTCTCCTTTTTTCACTGAGTTTGAAGAACTTATAGGGCAGGCGTGTGTGCTATTTATTATTCTAACTTATGACTTGAGTGATATTCTCATTTCTTTTACCCTTGACCATTTCTGCATTTAAAAACAATAGGATTTGGAGGTTAATGGAAAGTTTCATTTATTATTCTCCAATCAGGGGATATATCTAACAAGATGATTTTATATATTTTTCTAAACAAATCACTTTATTGCTCTTTAATGGGCATCTACTTTTTCAAATTATATCTAGATTCCAGGGTTTTTATTGTTGCTGTTCATCCATTTCTCCAGAGTTTATTATGTACATAAAAGTAAAAATACAGAAAATTTGTATTTGGGGCATAGATGCTCACCTTAATGAGTATTTATTTGGGCAGAAGAAGGTTTGCATAATTGAACAATTCATGGACCAGAGATAATTGAGCATTACAATAAGTTATGTCACCTATTTACAAATAGGAGCCATTAGCTCTCTACTTTGCTTACTGGAACGAACTTTTTAAACCAAATAATTACAAATGCTCTTTCACAAATTAAGCCTTTTTCAGGGTCAGTTCATTTATCTACTCTGATGAATAATAATTCTGATAGTATTGTATGCATTTTAAAATGAAATAAGCATTTAATCACAAAATCTGTTAAAGCATTACTATTAGCAAGTAAATACTTAAAATAATTATAAGGATCATAGAATATTGAGCAAAACTTATTGAATTTACTTCAAATTTTCTTCCTAGGAATTCCACATAACATTAAAAGAAAGAAAAAGAGAAGACAATTTAGAGCATATTCACATATTATAAAATTAACATTTTTATCTTAATTCAACAAATGTTCCCATCAATAAAATATTTTCTAAGCAGAATATGCTTTTTCCTTATTAAAACAGACAATTAAAGAGAAGAGTCATTTGTCTCTGAATGTAGCAAGAGAAGAAGACAGCCCTTAGCAGCCTTTTCTCTTTGTCCAAATATATGTTTGATCTACTTCCTTACTTCTCTTTTGCATATTTAGGCTATGACACTGAGGAAATTCACAGAAATATTCAAAATGTTTATGAACCAATAACACATGAAAATCATCCCTATTAAAACAGCCAATCAGAATAGACATCTGCCAACAGGAACTGATGCTAGTTGGTAACCTACACAGCCATCTACACTAGCTCTGTGGTCTCTAATACGTATCCAATATTGGGGGAACATGTGGGCTGTAACAAGGAGCTCCAGGAAGTGAGCAGCCCCCTCTCTTAGCATTTTACAAACTGCTATTTTGTGCAAGAACATCTATTAGCAGTAACTTTTGGTTATACAAAGTCTAAGGAATGCTGCATTCCGTTTTCTTCTTTTGGAGATCTCTTGTGCATAATAGTGCATTAGATCTTGTAGTAAAGAAATCACAGAATTGTAAAAAAACCCATACCCTGACTACTTTGTAATTGTTTGACCTTGTGCCTAGCACTAGGAGTAATAATATCAATAAGAAGTAATGCAATCATAATTTTTATAACCTAAAAGCCTCGGCACAAAAATATCTTTGCAATTTCAGTTTAACATAAAGAATATCTTTCTAATATTAGAGCTATGCAATAATGGGGTGGAATGTCTCATGAGGTAATGAGCTCTCTGTCATTTAGTGGCATTCCAGCAAAGACTAGTGTTTGTATAGTAGTCTGATGTGTGAAAAATATATCTCTGCACTGTTTTGGGGATACTGCTAAACCTCTAAAAAAGTTGAAAAGTCTAAAATATATGATTTTTCAATGCCTTATTTAAAATTTTGTTTTTCATGCTCATCACTTTTATGTTATTATAATAAATTAAATAATATAACAAAAAGAGTGATATGAAACTGTTTAAAACATAATTTTATATGGATGCAAATCACTATATGTTACTAATTTATATCTAAGTCAATGTATATTATTTTTGTTCAATGCTAGTGATTGAAAATTAATTCAAATCACTGAACTCAAATTAAACATATATAAACAAGAAATTAAACATCTTTTGAAATGACTGACATGCATGAATACCAAACCATGAATAAGATGAACATGAGTTAATACTAAATAGTTATATAATAAAACACTAAGTTTTCAAATGTTTTGTTCTCACATGCTTTTTTAATATCCCATCAACTATAATGTTTAAAATAGTAAACACTTTTAAAAATATAAATGGTAACCTTTATGTCAATTTCTACCATATATTTAGCAAAGCCTCATGATACAAATCACATGTTGGCTTTCTCTGAGGATTCTCGACATATGTATTAAGTTAGGTAAAATACATCTGCTTATGACCAAATGTCTTTCAATGTTATCAATATTCTTTTTTGGAATATTTAAGAACTATTGTAATAATGTCATATGAATAATGAAGTGGATTAAAAACCCCTGGACTTCAGAAACAAAGAGAGAGACATGCATATTAGCAAAAAAGAACCTAAAGGATTCTAGTAACTCTGGTTGAAATAAATATATGAATATTCATGTATTAATGTTTGTGACATCAAATGAATAGTAAAGTTTAACATCCTTGAACTACAGCGTATTGTAAAGTTTCTATAAAAAGATAATATGTTTTCTAACCACACTAGACATTTTTAAATTCCCAGATTTCATTGAAAGTTTCCCAAACAAATATAGTAACCACCCAGAGCCATGAAACAAAGGAATCTATTTGAAATGCTAGGAAAAAATCTGAATCAATACTGTGGAATATCTATGGTGCTAAACTGTAAATTATTTTAGACTTTTAGGGGTATGTTTGACTTTGACTTTGCTTAAACATGGATAATTTCTCTGATTTACTTGACTTAAATGAGACAAGATTACTATGTAATGCTGTAACTCAATCATCATGCAGTCATCCAGGGGGAAAGCGAAACATTCAGAAACATTTTCACATATGTAATTTGTATAAACCATAAGGTTACAATTAAGAAATCTTAGGAATATGTATGACTGTGACAACAGCAGTAGTATCAGCTCCTTTGTCTTCTTGCTCTAGACAGGAATATCCTCAAGGATAGAAGAATTGCCTGTTTTTATTTTATGAGTCAATAAAGTTAGTATTTCTGCTCTCAAGGTACTGAATTTTTAAAAATGATTCATAAGGCATAAGTAAGTGTAACAATATGCCACTTTATACTCCAAATTTCTATCATCAAAAGCACCTAAATTAGGAGGATTTCACAGGAGTTTTAGCATGCAGCTTCGCCCTAAGAGCTCTCAGCACGTAATATAGAGTAATTTTCCACTCGCTCCAAATTTTCTATGGAACGAACACATTGCAGGAATATTTGTATTCTCAGTAGTTTACACAGTCCAAATAAAGCTGCTCAACTTCTGCATAATTCCCTACTTCACATCACCCAGTGCTGGAGCTAAATGTATATTTTCCATGAGGTCTTTTAAATAAGGACTCTTTCATTGGGTCTTATTATAACTACTTTACTTATATTCTCACAAAGTTCCTTCAGTTTAGATTCCTTATTTATTTGTATAGCTTGTTAGAGAAATTATTAAAATATTTGTTACTAAATTTCTGATAGTTCCTTAATGGTTTTGCTATGTTCATTTTACCCATAGTCTCACATTAATTTCCTTTCTTACACATTATCAAAATCATAGTGATATATTTTATTAAATAAACAAATGCATATTAAGCACTACCATATTAAAAATACTGTTTTGTGGAAGACAAAAAGATAAATAAATCCTGGGGTTCCTGATTTTGCAGTCTAGGGAAAACATGAACATGAATAATTAAACACTAGGAAAGCAGACACAAATTTCCATGATGAAAGAGTCCAGGGGGAAAAACGAGAGATTATTTCCAATTGTGGAATTCTAGAGAAAAGCTAGTGTTTCCACAGGTGACAAAAATACTCTGTGGAGAAGGAATCTCCATTTACTGGCAAGCAGAGTCAGTTTCACTGGGATTTCTAGCCTAGCAAAATGTCTAGTGCAGTGTCTTCAATCCAAAATCAAAACAACACAGATTTCAAGAAGCACTCCATTTATTTTGGAAAACCATTTTTCTCTGAGTTTTCAATTTCTTCCTCTGTAAAGTAAATCTTTTATAATCTATATTCATGAGAACTTCTATAAGTGTGAGTAACAAATGGAATAATGTACAAAAAAAATCATTGAAAATTGCCATTCAAAATAATAGGCCTTTTTTGTCAAACTCTTCAAGTATATTTAAGATATTGATATGAATTTTTGAGTAAAAGTTCTTCAGAAATATAAAATATAAATGTATTTTTAAGAACAGTGCCTCAAGTCTAAGAAGATGTTAGAAAATTTACAGACTGTGAAAGTCAGAGATGTATTTCTCCTTATTTTTCAAGACCTAACAAGTTATAAGCAGGCAAAGGATATCCCTTAGATCTGCGGTCCCCAACAACTCAGACATGGACCAGTATTGGTCTGTAGCCTGTTAGGAACCGGCCACACAGCAGGAGGTGAAGGGCAGGTAAGGGAGCAAATCTTCTATCAGTATTTATAGCCGCTTCCCATCACTTGCATCACCGCCTGAGCTCTGTGGTGTCTCCTCTCAGATCATCAGGCTTTAGATTCCCATAGGAGCACGAACCCTACTGTAAACTGCACATGCGAGGGATCTAGGTTGCACCTCCTTGTGAGAATCTAATGCCTGATGATCTGAGGTGGAGCTGAGGAGGTGATGCTAGCGCTGGACAGTGGCTGCTGAAGGGGTTTTCCCTTCATTCAGTTCCAGATGATCACATGATATTTTCCCATTTTCAGTAGAAATTGTTACATTAGGCAAACTATTTAAATATTAACATGTTTTCATCAAATATTAACTTTTAACACATTGGAGATCATTTAAATCTAAAGGATACAATAACTTAAAGTAATACAGTTATGGTGTCATATAATTAACCGTGCTTTGTAAAAGTGAGTTTACTCCATATTATCATTACTAGAGAGGTTTGACTGCACAATAAATGTAATAGGCTGGAATCATCCCAAAACTACTCTCCGCCTCTGCCCCCTGTCTGTGGAAATTTTTCTTCCATGAAACCAGTCCCTGGTGCTAAAAAGGTTGGGGACTGCTGCCTTAAATTATTCTTTTTATTCAGGAAACATCCAGTCTAATACGTCCCCAAATAAAATAATGTTTCATTCAGTGTCATTTCCTTTTAATGTTGATGAGAAAAAAAAAACCCAGCAATTCCAGCTAGAGCTGCTGTGTGGAGCTGTGTACATTCTTCCCGTGTCTATGTGGGTTTTCTCCCACATCTCAAAGACATCCATATTCTTTTTATCGGCGTGTCTAAATGGTCCCAATCTGAGCAAGTGTGAGTGTGGGAATGAATGTCCAAGGTTGGTTCCCACCTTGTGCTCCTAGCCATTTCTAAACTGGAATAGGTGGGTAAATAATTATCTTGTTTTCATTAATCTTTCTTTATGTGTAACTAACATTAATTTCAATGTTTAACATTAGAAGTGTTTTGGTCTTTATTTAGAAGTTTGGTGATATTTTTGTGACCAAAAATGTCTTAGGAACTTAACTCTTGTTTATATCAGTTTAGCCTATGGTAAAATTGGTTTCATTATACGTCCTTCTGCTTAAAGTTGTAGTTTCCCAAATTTACCAGGGATGTTAAGTGAGGATTTCCTATACTCGGAAAAAAAAAAAAAGAAAGAAAGAAAGAAAGAAAAAAAGAAAAGAAAAAGAAGCAAAAAGAAAGAAAAGGACTTTTAAGGCATATATCATCATCTATTTCCTCCCCAGCTTCATGCTAGGTAAGGGATAAAGCCAAGAAATGTTGCCATTTGACATTAAAAATAAATCAGCTTATTTTTAATGATAAGCTATAAAGCACAATTTTAAAAAATCAATAGAAACAAGCCAGAGTCCAACCAGATTCAGTCTTTATGATGTTGAGGTCATTCCCTTGAACCATGTAACTACATTCCTAGCACTATAGTTGACATTCTCTCTCTTAGGACTCCTTAAATTCTCTAAATCACAATGTTGTACCTTAACACAAATCAATTTAAATTTCCCTTGTATTTTCCTGCTAAAATCATAATTCTTCCCTAAAACCCATAGACTATTCTAATGAGTTACTAATTCAGTTACCAACTAATTAAAGGAATAAAATCTAGATAAATCAAAAATGAAAATTCATCAATCTTTTATGTTTTATTGGTTAGATTTTTGAGTAGTTTTATACTATTAAAAAATACAGGCTGTAATAAATTTTAAAATCTCTAAAAAATAACCAAAATACAATAAAATCACATTCAAAATGAAAACTCGAAGGTTAGCAACTCATTCAAATTCACATTAATGATATTTGTGAACTTCTGAAAGTTCAAAGTTCTGAAAACTGTAAAGTGTAACTGACCAAAAAAAAAAAAATCATTTGGGGCTTTCCCCTCATTCAGTTCCAGATGATCACATGATATATTTTCATTTTCAGCAAAAACTGTTGCATTAGGCAAACTATTTAAATATTAACAAGTTTTCATCAAATATTAACTTTAAACACATTAGAGATCATTTAAATCTAAAGGATACCATAACTTAAAGTAATACAGTTATTGTGGCATATAATTAGTGATGCTTTGTAATAAGTGATTTTACTCCATATTATGTATTCTTAAAGAAACAGAAAGGAATTTTTCCAAAAAAGAAAAAGTAATAAAATTCACCTAAAAACTTGAACCAATCAATGTTTTAGAACTTTCTTCAGGAATCACAGGATAATATGTTCTCTTTCAGGCAACACTAAATGTACTGAGAAATTCAAATGAGGTTTTTACAATTTTCCAGAAAGAAAAATTAGGGAAAGGTCAGCAATAATGGTGGCTTACAGCTATAGCTTAGGTTAAAACAAAGAGTTGCGTGCTTGTCAATATTTCTATGTAATCCTGAAGGAAACAAATGTGGGAATATTCACTTAAAATAAACAAACATCTCTAATTATTTCCACTTTTTATTGCCCTCCTTTAACAAGATTGCAAAGTTCATTCACAAGCTGTTTGACAAAAACATGGGGCTTTCAAATCAACTATTGTACGATTCCTCCTATAGTACAGCCATACAGCTGTGTACAATACAGAAGTATAGCAATATTTTGTTAATACTTTAGAATACAAACATAGTAAGCAGCACACCTATTGTAATCACAAAGAAATTTAACCTCGAGTTAGTAAAATACATTTTGAACAGTATTCTTAAAGTTTGTACATTCTTACATCTAAAAAGCCTCATCTTGGATAATAAAGGCCCCCTCTTACCACCAAAGCTTTGATTCTGCATTAATTAAACACTTATTTAATTTATTTTTTATTCTTAACCTAATTTCTAACTTAGAGCATTAGCTTCATGTTTTTTCTTTCTGTAAACGTTAAACTGATGCTGCTAATTACAATAGCAGGGCATGTCTACAGCATTATCCAGAGCAATTGGAAACATTTGAGATCCACCTGATCTTGCTCAATTACAAATAGATCAAAGTGGATCAAAGAAGAAATTTTTTGTAGACATACAAAAATTTGGTTCTTAATTTTACTGATACTGAGTTTCTATGCAATAGCAATTTTTTTGTTGTTCAGATTGTTTGGGAATATGTGGGTGCTTCTTAAGCTTTATGTTAACACAATAAAACCAATGCTGCTTCACTGATCTCTCTGACCCGGGGTAACTGAGAACCTTAGTCCTTGTGATATTGCAAGGCTGAGCTTAATTCCAAATGTCAGATATTTCAAATACTTGCAGTTCTTGAATTTTTAACATATTTAGTGGAAATTAAACAATGATGCAATAAGGTTTTAGCAAGAATATATTTCCAAGATGTGCTTTACATTTTAAGATTATTTTTATAAACGTTTGTAAATGCATATTGTTCAACATAATAGCTGGGAATTTAAGATCCTGTAGGAGTTATTTTTTCCATTGATCATGAATGAAACTCATTATAATTAATGGTGACTGTACCCACCTCAATGAGCAGCTTTACTCTTTTTTATTTATGCATCTGAACTTAGGCTAAGTTAATTTCCCTATTTATATCACTCAGATGTCTCGATGGCTGCTTCACATTTGTACATTAATAAAGAACCTCAAATAACACTGTATAATTTTTTTAAATTTCATTACTGGGGTACTCTCCTGATTGATAGTTATATGTAATCTTTATTCTCATCAAGAAAGTTTGTTATATATATATATGATGTAAAAGTAATAAAAAGCATAAACCAATATCAATAATCTGCTAGAAATATTTACCTTGGCAATTCAGTCAGTGCTAATCTGACACGTATCAATTCCAAAGAGCTTACCTCTTTGGAGTACATTTCCCAAGATCCACAGTCAGCTGGTTTATGGCTGCATTAGACCATGCAGATACTGGTAGGAGTATCTTTTGGAAGTCAATGGGAAGAGAGAAGCCAGGGTATTCTCACATTCATCTTTGCTGAGCGGTTTTCAACTGTGGCTTCTCTGTGGTTCCAGCTTGCTCCTGACATAGTCATTATGTTTCCAGCTTTGCAAGGGTGACCTCTAGTCTCTAGGAGCTCCACCCTATATCCCTCCAAACTAAGAGTGGTAGTAGCTTTCTGTTCTTTTATAAATATGTTAATTGGTTTTTATTTTCCTGATTGAATTCTGATATAACAATCTTATACATTATTATTAATATAATGATATAAAAGGCTATGGTGTTGTTTTGATCACATGTTATATATCAAAATATTCAGATTTGGAGATATTAATCAAATTTCTTAAATCGTGTTGATGGTAACTGATGGTGGAAATTGAATTTGAATTTAGATTAGTCTGCCTCTTCAGCCAGTACCTTTAAATATAGAGCATGTGTTTTGTATAGTAATCCATATATTGTTTAGATAACAATCTAAATTTTTCCTTAATGGAGCTAAGCCTTCAATAATCCTAATATACAGCTAAAACTAGCTCATACTCTTTTACTTTGTTAGAAGGCCTTCTAGTAACACAGTGTCATTTACGTTCTGGAGCATAAAAGGGCGCTGGGCTACAGATGGACTCTCACTCAGGGCAATGTTAGGACCCAGAAGACCTGACAAGAGATGATGTTATAATACCGGCAAGAGGTCATAGTAGCCACTGTCAGAGTGATGGTTGTGGAGTGATGATGATGTTAAGATTCTAGGATATATTTTGAAAGTAGAGCCAACCGGACATTTTTACTAAATAAATGTGAGATTGGAGAGAATGAACTATTGCCATCAAATGAGGTGAAGATACCAGTGAAAGAAGCGTATCTACAGGGTGCAGGTGGATTATAAGTAGAGCTTTATACACATGCTAAGTTGTATTCTTAATGATTACAGTATGCCATAGTGAATACTAGCTTTCCGGTGACAGAAATGTGGCTATCATGCAAGCACCCGTATGTGTTGTTGTAATCTAAGGAATTTAGAAAAAAATTAACCCAATTTAGCAAACCATTGGGACCAAAATAATGTCATTTGAAAAAGTCAAATTCAAAAATGGAACAAAATCATCAAGGATGCCTTAAAAGTCTGGGGTGATGTCACTGTGCATATTTCTAAAGATCCGATTCTGAGATGACCTTCCCCAGCATTGAACATGCACAGTAACCCCCCCCTGCCTCACAAACCTGAAAGCCCAACAAAACCTACAGTTTAATGCAGATTAAAAATTTACATGATTTATAATTAAGCATAACTTATTTTAGGTACTCAGCCTAACTTGTGTGTAAATGTCTATTTTTTGCTCATTGGCTGTTAATCTAAAAGCAGATTTTTGCCATCTTTCTACCATTTGCCCCTTTATTGTTTCAAGCCAAGTTCTCAAATAGACAGGCAATTCCTTAAATACTGAGGTGAGTTTGCCAAGGAGTTTAGTGTAAAAATGAGTTCATATATAGTATATGACAGTCTATAAAAATGAAACTGGAGCAAAAAGAAAAAAGTATATATGGAATACATTGCACATGGCTATCATAAATCCAAGCTCAGGGCTTGTATTCCAGACACACAGAATTGCCGCTCAATGTGTAACTGAGGCTGCAGATTCATTACAGGTCCTTTGCTCGAGATTTTACTTTCTAAATCAACTAAAATTTCCTGTTTGCTGTCATCCAAAGAAAACTATTTTGTAAAGTTCCCTCCTCTTATTTTGATGCTTGTGAGTGTTGGTGGTAGCATGTTAAATATTATATTAGTATTTCAATATTTGAAGGTAATCTTATACTTAAATGCACATAGTAGCAAACTTTTAAAGCAAACTACATACATTTTCTCCATTTCATGAACCACTGTATTTAGAATTAGGAATGGTTCATTCATTTACTAAAATAATGGAGGGTTTCTGTGCTTTTGCAAGTTTAAACACAGTCATAAAACACATAGAATATATTTCCCTTTAAAGGTCCCTTACCCACATTTCCAGAACAAATAATAATTGCCACAAAAGCTAGAAATTATTTCCAGCTGTTTTCCCAATGAGGGAAATGAAATTTACCGAGAGTGTTGATTTTCCACTAAAAGTCCAGATGATAAGTAGATAATTATCCTATACATTCTCTTTCTTGGACGTGGGATCTCACGTAAATTTCACTTAAGGCATGGGCATTTAATTCCCTTAAAGAAAATACCAAATGAGGACTTCCATCTCCAAGTTTATGACCATTCATATATCACTCATTGATTGAGATGTGATGGAATGATTTTATAGTTTACTAGTTAGACACTATTCTAAATACTGTTTATTCTATAATGCTGAACAAGTTGCCCATATCTACTCTCATAATCTATAAACAAACAAAAACAATGAAAATACATTAAAAATTAATTACACTAATATTCTGGTAAAGGTAATAGTTGTTTATTAGACCATAATAAGTACTACCCTTCTTCACTACTCAGAGAAATATAAATATAGTTTAAAATTAAGAATATATTTGCAGTTACACAAAAAAAGAAAAGAAAATAATCTGATGCCATAAACCTCAAAAAGTGATGACAAAGGGAAATTAAACAGTAGAATTTCAAGTTTCATGGCATTGTTTTTAACTTTCTTCCCACGCTCCCTTGCTTAAAACCTTGATAGCTAAAAAATGTGGTTAGAATATAAAATATTTGTTCCACAAAAGTTAGTTCAGATGGGAAATTAAACAGATCTCAGAAGAAGGTCAAGGAGATGCTAAACAAAATATGTTAGTACAAAGAGAAAGTTTGGACAAAATTCTTTAAACATCGTCCAAAGGAAATGAAATAACAAATGAAATATGCAAATATACTGCAAAATAATAATAATAATTATTCAGTCTGGGAAAAAACATAAACCAAGTAATAGAAGGTATGATTGAAACTCCTATTGTCTTACAAAGTCCAGTTTCCCTCCATAGATGAAAGTCCAGTTAAGGACCGCATTGTCCTTGTAATCAAGTGTGGGTATATGTGTAACTAAGCCACTGCCAATGGGGTGAACAGAAACAACATATGGAATGTACGCCTCGCATGCTTAAGGGGAAATCTCTGGCCCTGGGTGTATGTATTTTTCCTTCTTCCTGAGAAGAATGTCAATGACTAAAATGAACTTGAAAGTTATGTGTTGAAAATCCAGAGTCATAATTAGTCCAAGTCCTAGAACATCTATGTGGAAAATCACCCATCAACCTGGGGCATCCGCTCTGAGTCATCTCATAAGAGGAAAATAAACCTATACCTGGTTTGAACAATCATACTTTGGGAGTTTCTTTATTATTGAATCTAGTAAAATCTTAATAAACACAAATGAAAGATTTCCAGGAGAGCTTGATGTAATAGAACAGCAAAATAAGAAGAAATAACCAGGAAAACAAGACATCAAAAACTAGAAATTAAAAAAGATAATGAGTATTTTTTCCAATAACACAGTTGTTTATTATCAAGTATTATGTACTATACATATTTTTTTTGCCTTAAAATCTATTTAAATTATAAGTAAAGCAATCAAGTTATCTCAAACATAGTAGTATTATTTGCAAACAATAAAGTTCTGATATATCTTTCAGCTTACGGACGATAAGACCATTATGACACATCTTCTGGAATATTATTAATATGAACACCTTAAGTGACAATCACTCTTAGGTCATCTCATACTTAACACTAAAACATACTGTGGATTTGACTTACTTTGAGGCCTGGCCTCTTATTTATCTTCCCAGAGTTAGTTACCCAACTAAGGGAACACATTTGCTATCTCAGATCTTGAGGGGTGCAGTCATGGCTTTCTATCGAGCACATTTCTTGGGCATTTTTCAGCCATAGCACTAGACTAAATCCAGTCTGTCTCTGCTGAAGCATGAGAGGAATGCAGGATACAATGAATTTCATCAGCAGGACTACAGAATGAGAATTGAGGGGTTTTTTTTAATTTTTATTTTAAAGAACTACTATGGATCTAAGGGAATAAAGTGGTGAAATAAAAGGATAACTAATAAATTTAGAAACAAAGGAACAGAATAGTAAAAAAGTGAAATGGAAATTCTGATACAGAGGTAAGTCCTGAAATAATCAGATAAGCACAAGGAATACAGATAAATTAAAACAGAGAGAAGATAAAGGTTGTGCAATTTAGGTTGGGCATGGTGGCTTACACCTATAATCCCAGCACTTTGGGAGACTGAGGTTGGAGGATCACTTGAGGCCAGGGGTTCAAAACCAGCCTGGGAAATTTAGTGAGACCACTGTCTCTAAAAAAGAATTTTAAAAATTAGCTGGACACGGTGACACCCAACTGTAGTCCTAGCTACAGGGAGGGAGGTTGAGGCAGGAGGATTGCTTGAACCTAGGCGTTTGAGGCTGCAGTGAGCTATGATCATGCCACTGCCCTCCAGCCAGGGTGATAGAGTAAGACCCTGTCTCTAAAAACTAAAATAAATAAAAAAATAGTTGTGCAATTCAGCTAATACAGCATCAGGAAAATTTATATTCCTGAAACAGAGAACTCAGCAAATATATGTGAAATTATTCAATGATGCAGTATATGAAAAAATGTCTGAAATGAAGGAAGAAGCATCTGTAGATTGGGTGGCAAACTTCCAGGAAAAGTTTAATATGGCAGAGCCAATAATGGGTCATATCCTAACTATATTATTAAATATCCAGGATAAAGAAAGGATTTTTAGTCACCCTGGAAGATTAGTAAAGCCACTTATAAGAAGGAAAATAAGGCTTATTTAAGACTTCACTTCATAATATTTAATACTAGAAACTAATAAATCTATGTGTACCAAGTTGTGAAAGAAATAAACAAGGACCACAGACTCCTTGGACTCTGGCCAAGATATTACTCAATTACTGATTCAGGTAATACAGCTCCCATAATCTCTCTGTGGAAAAAAAAAATCCTGAATGTTAGACAAAGATCAAAAAATGAAGAAATAAAAATATAAAATGGACAATGCAGGTGTTGACATAAGAATTGAAAGTAAGTTTCATACATACATACATACATGTGTATGCATACACATGCCTGTATATTTATAACACAAGACAACTATAAAAGTAATACAAAACTGAAATAATTACCTTATGCTGTAATAATAATATATCACAATTCATGTAACTGTTGTGAGAAAGAAGAAAGTGATAAAATTATACTATATTTCCTCTCTGTTATCTTGTGTCAAAAGTAGGAGTAAACTAATAGAAAAACCAAACATACAGACCACTTAGATCCATCACACAAAGTATAAAGAATGTAGAAGAAAGTCAGTAATATCTAGTACACAAAGAATAAATCACATGTTTTAAAGCCAATGGAAAGATAAAATTCTGAACCCCAAAGTTTTTAAAAGGAGTTACCAATAATAAATTCTGATTGTGTGTGAGTCATTTCAGATGTTTTCTGCTTTCCTCCCTGCCTTGCCTTGTAAACATAGACTTATAAACTTAAAGTTGGAATAGTGTTAATTCAAGCTAGTTTAATATGTGCTCAGGACCGTCTCCTCTGGGCCAAGTGCTTCCCACCAATCTTAGAGTTTACATAATATAAAATATAATAACAAGTTGAGGCCCATACACCCAGCATTAGAACAGATACCATTTATCACCCTCTGCAGGCTTACACAGCCTGATGTAAGTACATTCCTTAACCCAGGTCTGGAACAAGAACAAGGATCAGTTACCTAGATGTCTCAGGCAGTCATGTTAATAGGCCTATTAATAAGCTCTATCCTGCAGCTAATTACCTCATCATTTATAGCCTGAGTAAATTGATACTGTAAAAAACTGAAACACAGAGATTAAAAAAAACACACACATAATGACTCACCCTCATAATGTGTTTCATAAACCCCAATCCTTATCAAATAACATATCCTATAATGAAGAAACATTTATCTGAAGTTCATCAGATCCTTTGGTTTTTCCTGTTTCTTTTTCTTCTGTTTAATTTAAATAAAATTGAATTGAATGTTGATTATGTAGCTTATATGTTATTATCCCATTTTAATAAAATAACATCATATCTTTAATCTATCCATGTTTCTGCCTAGGATGGGGACGTATATGGAATGGCATCAACCTAACATTAATGATGGCTATTTCTGGATGATTTTAGTAATGATGGCAAAGTGCTCTCTTTCAAGTTAGAGAACTGATTAGAGTGTGACTCAGATTCTAATACTTTTACTTCTGTGGATAACAAGAAATACTCATAGGCACACATGTTTAAGCTTACTAATTTTTAAAGCTTCCCTCCATCTCTTTGCAATAAGCAGGCTCAAGGAAGTGGGGAGGATAACCATATCTAAAGGGCACGTTCCACAGTCTCACATAGGCGGTGCAATTGGCCAGTGCTACTGAAGGGGACATGTTGTGGTTAATCTTAGTGTGTCACCTAGAGTGGGCTAAGGGATGCCAGGATAACTGGTAAAATATTTCTGGGAGTTCCTGCCAGGGGATAAATTAGCATTTGAATCAGTAGTAGTTTAAGTAAATAAAATTATACTCAATGAGGTGGTGGGAATCATCCAATCCTGCGAGGGCCTGACTGGAATAAAAAAAAACAGAGAAAGGGCAGATTTGCTCTCTGTGCTTGAGCTGAGACTGCCACCTTCTGCCCTTGGACAACAGCACTTCTCGTTCTCCAGTCTTCGAATTTGGACTGGAACTATACCATGGGCTTTCCTGGATTTCCAGTTTGCAGAAGGCAGATCAGGGACTTCTCGGCATCCACAATCACCTGAGCCAATTCCTAATAACTCTCTTTCTATGTTTGTCCTATTGTCTCTGTTTCTTTGGAGAACCCTGGCTAACACAGGACAGAAGTGGGATTTCGTATTGGCTACCTACAGAATGCAATCCCTATTAAAATACCATCATCATTTTTCACAGACATAGAAAGAATA
>VBSM01000361.1:49550583-49565559 GCA_008086735.1 Cheirogaleus medius
TAAGGAAATTTCACTGGTCACATTCTTCTCTGCATTACAAATTCCTGTTTGCAAGTCTCTTCTCCTGGACTAGAAGTTATCAGAAGGCTTGTTTAGTATATGACTTAGTTGGGTTTTTTTTTCCTTTTTCTTTTCCCAGAATATTATGGGGGTACAAACAATTGGTTACATAACTCGCTTTTGTACTGTTCCCATCCCCCAGATAGTGTGCATTGTATCCATTAGGTGTGATTATACCCAGATCTTCCTTACCCCTCCCACCTGTTTGATTTTTGATGAATGTTATTTCCATATGTGCACATAGGTGTTGATTGATTAGTTCCAATTTAATGGTGAGTACATGTGGTGTTTGTTTTTCCATTCTTATGATACTTCACTTATAAGAATGGTCTCCAGCTCCATCCAGGATAATACAAAAGGTATTACTTCACCATTTTCTGTGGCTGAGTAGTACTGCATATGACTCAGTTTTAATACAAGTGCCTATGGCAGTGACTGGTACATAAGAGGTGTCCAATAATTATGTTGCTATAAATAGATATTTTTTATATATAACTGACAAAAGAAGGAGTATTTGATATAAAAAAGTTCACAAAGCTAAAGTTCCAAATTGTACTCCTACTTAAAGTCATCATAGTGTGATACACTTAGGGAGAGGGGAAAAATGGCCGTATCTTTCCTTAAAGTTCCATGTAGCAAACGGTTAAACCACTTCTATTTTGATCCTTCCATTATCTATTTTAACAAGTTTAGGGATGATGATCAGAATTAGAAAAATGGGTCTTGGGTTGTAGAAACGTTAATTTTTGCAACACATGGAATAACTGTCATTCACTAAGAGGTTACGCAGTTTTATTTCAAACTCAAGGGTAATTTCACTTACTGTTGCTCTTGTTTTGATTTTCTGGATTAGTTTAAGTTAATGCCTAGTTAATCAAAAAGGCAGCTTAATAAATATTGTTAAATGAATAAATGAATCTTATTCAATGTCAATATACATTAAAATAAAATACAGGTATATATAGGCATTTAAAAATGTGGGAGATAAAAATCTTATGTAACTAAAATTTTTGTTATCAGAAAATTTTGCAAGAAATTTCTGTTGCTTTCAAGTCCCAAATTGTTAATTATAACAAGTAGAGAATTCATCAAGGTTTTTATTTTATCTGTAGAGGAGTTTTAAAAAGATGTCTTGGAACTGAGAAAATTCTTTAAGGTAATAAATGGCTATTGATTCCATCAAACCTTCAAGTTCCCAGAATATTCATTAATCCATAAAGCTAGACAATTGCTCAGTTCTCATCTGCTCTATATCTTATTTTGACCTGATTGGGGGCTCTTCCGCCTTGATGCCTTGATACATATAATCAACCCCTAAATTCTACAACTAATTTTAAACTTTTTTGGAAGTTGAAAAATAATATGGGAATAAAAATTAAATTATAACAAATTCATTTAATCATTTCATTAAAGTATGAAACTAAAATTAGGTAATGTATTCAATCAATGTGATTCAAAGTTGAACATATGGTATATTCAGGAAATAATATTTTAAAATATTCTAAACTTATGATTTCTAGGAAATGAAGGAAAGAAAATTGGAGAATATTTAGGGAATGGAGTTTATTCAAAATTGAGATTAAATCAATTGTAAATAACATTATTAGACTCTAAATAAAAGAGAGAATAGATTATGCTTGCAGATGACCTTATAGTTATTAACTGTGAATTAAACTGAATTGCTTCAGATCAGATGCTGGGGGTGAAAAAGAACAGGAGGAAGAATTAGTAGCTAATTTCATTATTACTTATAAGAGGGACCCCAATAGACCATAACAAAAAAGGAGGATTAAAGATGATATGGAAAGGTATTTAGAATGAAGGTAACCACAAGATTGAAAATACGGACCTACCTGGATACCAAAATATTGACCAAGAAAGATCTGTCTTTGCTAAGAACAGAAAATTAAATACACAATGGAAGAATAATTTAAACAATAAAGGGGAGGAGGAAATAGTATCTCCTAAGAAGAAGGAGGAAATAGGGTGGAGGGACAAGCACAGAAACTAGACTTCTTTAAAAATGCTTCTTTTGTAGATGTAACTTTGGAAACTGATAAACATTTTTCATGTAATTTTGCAAGCATAGCATATGTTAAAAGAAATTTGTAAAAAGGAAACAAAAATAAATGAACCTGTGTTTTCTGTTAGTGGTAAAAAGATAGGAAATATTAAAAGTGGCATTAAAGCATAGTCATTTGACTAGTCATACCAGGGAATATGTATTAAGGACAAAAACTATTACCTTTCTAGTAGTGATGATATGGGTGTTTGCATACGTCCAGCCACATCAAATTTTACTCATTAAATATGTGCAGTTTTTCATATTATATTATTTTAAAACTATAATAGAAAATATAAACATTTTCACAGTCATATTTCTGTTTTAGTGTTGATATTTTTACACTTATATACTTGTATATGTACAGTTGGAGAAAGTAAATGAGTAATTAGTCTTTATTTTAATTCTAACAGTATTTTAATTCTAACAATCTCTGTGTTATTGAGAACTGGAATTCTTAGCATGGATATAAGAGAAACACGTATAATGGGAAGCAGTTTAAGTAAAAACCCTGGAGGCCTTAAATTTGAATTAGATGTAGTGGTATGAATTCATGAAGCATTTTAATAAAAATATCTTTAAGAAAATATCCACCAAAAAAACCCCATATTTTCTGTTTCAAGGAAACAAACTTAGAAACAATTACCAACCATTATGAATAAATCTATATTTGATCTCAAAATATATATTTTTTCTATATATCTATGTATATCTATGTAGATATAGATATAGATAAGATATAGATATATACACACACACTCACACATACACACACGCTCAATTCTTACTAGCAAGAACCAGGGCTTCTTGTAGAAAAGACTGAAGCACAAGAAATTCAAGAAGAAATGGACTATATTTTCATATTAGAGAGCAAAGAATCTTTCAAAGACATTTTGAGTGTTATGTTGAAACTACTCAGGAATATCTTGAAAAAGATCTCAGTTGGCCAACATTTGGAAAGTTTGGGTATCAATATTAACTGCAATAGATTGAAATATGCCAAATACACTTAAAGCATGAATTCATAATGAGACTAACAAAACCCAAATAAAACAAAAAAGAAACTCTACCCACTAATTTATTAGGGTTGAAAGATGCCTTTTATTATTTTTAAACTTTTTTATATTAATAAAAACAAAAATTGAAGGAATTAAGCATTTATCCTACTTTTCTCATACTAATCATTCCACCACATATCCAAATACTAGGTTCCTAGATGAAGGAATCTTTCTTGATAGAAATATTCCATCTAATATATGAATAACTAATGATTGAAATCAAATACTATTTTGGGGCATCAATTAGTAAAATAAATTCTGTGCATTCTGAAATGAAAATATCAAGTTCAGTCTCCTCCATGAAATCTAAAGCCACAAAAAACAATGGTTATCTAGTACCTCTTGTATTACCCTGGATAGAGCTGGAGCCCATTCTACTAAATGAAGTATCACAAGAATGGAAACACAAGCACCACAGATACTCACCATCAAATTAGTATGTACTGATCAACACTTACGTGCACATATAATAGTAATATTCATCGAGTGTCTGGCAGGTGGGAGGGGAGGGGAAGTGATGGGTATATTCACACCCAGTGGATGCGGTGTGCACCATCTGGGGAATGGACAGGCTTGAAGCTATGAGTCAGGTGGAGAAAAGGCAATATATGTAACCTAAACATTTGTACCCCATAATATGCTGAAATTAAAGAAAAGAAAAAAATAAATCTAAGTCCTCTTGCTTCTAAACACTACCACTCATTTCTAATGTAATTGCTAAGTTATATTTTATCACTTAGAAAAAGGATAAACTAGTCTAAATCACAATGCTTGTTTCTCTAATTGTTTCATAAGCTGTTTGAAGAAGAGACTTGGAATGTTTATTCAGGCAATGAACTTTTTCTTTGAGAATATATAAACATGTAAAAGACAACTTTCCAATAGCATCATATTCACCAAGTACTAGCTATTGGTATTCAGTATGAAATTTCTAGTGAATTTGAAGTTCTAAGAACTAAACACATACTTTTTGAGTTAAATCTCCTTCTCTTTCTTTATTTAATTTTTGGTAATTTCCAAAGAAAAGATGTTATGAAAAGTCAATGTTTGACTCCCTAGACTATTTATTTTTTTAAATATGAGAAAATTCTGAGTAGAATTACAAATTAATATTAAATGAAAATTATCTCTAAAAAAAAGGGTTAGGGTGGTGCAGGGGAATCTGCCTGTAGTCCCAAGTACTCAGGAGACTGAGGTGGGAGGATCACTTGAGCCTAGGAGTTCAAGGCCAGCCTGGGTAATGTCAGAAAAAAAAAGAAAGAGATATATAAAGAAAAAAAAAGTTAAGGGCAAAAAGCCACTGCATAAGAGGAGGTTAAATGCAATTCTAATTTCCACAGAAGTTGAAAATGCATTTCAGAAATAATAAAATGGTAAACTTTCTTCATTATGACCAAGTGTATATATTAAGAGTAGAAAATAGTAAAAGTCACAAGAGGAAATAAGTATACCAAGAAAATGTTCTCCCAAATATATTTAATTTATTTGTTAATAGTAAATATTTCCTTTGTGAAGTTTTTTAATAAATCCCCACATTGCAAAAATATTATCTATGTCTAAAGTTTATTTTCTCTTATGGCATTGTTAAACAATACTATAAATAATTATCCATTGCTCATATTCTTCACCTTGAATAGAATAAAATCTTAGTATTTTGTATAATGTGTAAACTTCTTACACAAAACTTCTTGTACAAAGAAAAAAGGGCTACTGAATAAATTAAAATATCAAAATAAAAGAGTCATGAATGAATAAAATGCTTAATAGCCTTTTAGGTTGAAAAAATCACATAAATATAGAGAGCCTTAGATTTCAGTAAAGAATTTGACTAAATTATTCATAGTAGTCTGTCAAAAAGATAGAGCATTTCTCCTCTAACTTTACAATTCATCCAGGGATTTTGATTCGGGAAGCTTGGGCTGGCTATACGATTCTGCCTTTCTAATTAGTCTTTATAAGCAAGATTTAAGGGACAGATTTCCATGTTTATTGTTTCTACTATCAGGATCTTCCCTCCCTTTTATAATTCTGATCCCTTGGAACTTGGTAGATCATATAATTCAGTGATTAAAACTGAGACTTAAATGACAGGCAGACTTAGATTAAGTTTAAACTCTAAATTTGGTGGACAAGTTACTTAATTTCCTTAAGCTACTATGTCTGAAAAAATGCAGACAATGAATGAAAATGTCTACCTATAATATATGAGTCAGGAATATATGAGCAAAAAACATCATATGTAAAATATTAAGAATCGACACTATTAATAGGTTATGGTGGCAAAAATGACATTATTATTAAATAATTAATAACACGAGTAGGAATCATGGTGTTGGCAGAGATGGATTATGGCATTGGTTATTGTAATTGGCCGGGCACGGTGGCTCTCATGTCTGTAATCCCAGCTCTTTGGGAGGTTGTGGTATGAAGATTGCTTGAGGCCAGGAGTTTGAGACCAGCCTGGACAACAAGAAAGACCCCATTTCTCCAAAAAAATAAGAAAAGTTAGCCAGGCATGGCAGCCTGCACCTGTAGTCCCAGCTACCTGGCAGCTAAGGTTAGAGGGTCAAAGGTCACTTGGACACAGGAGTTTGAAGCTGCAATGAACTGTGATCGCTCCACTGCACTCCAGCCTGGGCAACAGAGTGATAGCTCATCTCTGAAAACACACCCACACACACACACACACACACACACACAGAAAAAAAGCTTGTCATGCCAAATCTTGTGATACTTTAATACTTTATTGACCTCATGAAATGTGCTAGTATCTATGAACATTCTACTCACTGCCTCAATCCAACTCAGATAAAATTATTTGATAACATTTTATATATAGGTTGTCAGCTCTTCCATATTCGTGAATACATTTCAAAATTCTATCCCCTTTAATTTTCTCTTCTGCCATCATAAAAGCAATCAAGACTATTTAATAAAAAGCTAATGGAGACATTTGTATTGTTGTGGCATTTTCCCTTAAGAAAAGCTTTCAGAGAACTCTAAAATAGTGTAAAATTTAAAAATATGATGGAAGTAGTTTCCTTCAGAATTCTTTAGTTAAATGTGAAACAAAAAGAAAAAAAAATACAAAAATTCTTCAATGGCAAGTAAAATATTTCATTAATTTCTACTGCAAAAAATCAAATCTATGGAGATATTTGCCTTGGACATATGTGACTATGACGTGAAGATCAATTTATAATATTTAAGACAATCTTTTAGAATTCAATAAGGAAAAATGGGGCTTTTGAGATAACTCAAATATCTGGGAATTTATATTATTTCACCAACTCTATCGATAACCTGGCTCTGACAATGGAAGGGAAAATATTTCTTTGTTAAGGGGCAGTACATTTACTTCTGAATAAATATCAAAACACCAGACATAGGACTTTTAGTAGACCAAGTAACATTTCTAATTCCTGCAGAAGTGACATAATTTTGCCAATCTATAACCAAACTCACAAAATGGAGGATATAATTTTTCTTAACTAAACATCAAAATTCGTAAAAATAAAGTGAAATTAGAAAAATACATATCATGTAGATCTCCAACCACTCCTATAACCTGTAGACATAGCTCTTTAGTAGGTAACCTTTTTCTCTCTAAATGCCTTTGCTGCTTGACAGAGAATAAACTGCAGAAATCCTGGAAGGATAGATCATGAAAGATAGTATACTTTCAAATTATGCACAATGCACCCTATGTTCTTCTGAGATATAGAGACAAGTCATTAGAAGGCTCATAGAGATGCTTAACCTTTAATCTGATTTTTTAATTTCACATCTTCAAGAGAGCTACACTTCCAAATTTTGCCAAACACCTGAACTTAGTGGGAGGGCTTGTTTTAATAACAGAAATTTAAAAAATTCTCCAAATAGCTCCCTGCACCAGGCCTCTTGTTACCTACATAAAATCATATAACTTCACAAGTACTCACTTGGCCTTTTCTGACAGAGAAAACCAAGGTTAGTAATTTAAGCTCTAAAACATAGAAAGGTTAAAGTAAAAAGCCCAGAAAATTCCTTGTGATGTTTAACTTCAGGTTAGGACTTAAGTATATGGCTTCAGTGATCCTTATAAGAGAAGGGAAAATGACTTAGTGGACCAAAGTATGTGAATTGGAATCAGATGCCTGTGAAAGCCAACTACGAACTTTCCACCTTGAAAAATCCTTTTAATCATTCTGTCCTTAGAGAATCCTCACTTACCAAGTAGGGTGCACCATCTTACACAGAAGCCAGGCTGGAAATTTATAACATATATTAAACAGAAGTTACAGTGCCATTAAGCAGATCCTGATTCTATTAAAACATATCCTGGGCTTAGATTGAGAAATGAGAGCAATTGGATTCAACATTTTTTAGTATATAATATACTCATTCCAGCACATAAGTTGAATCAACCAACTACACCTTCATACACAAAGCAAAAGCACATATTGCCATTTAGTCATCTTGCTAAAAATTGAAAATAAATGTCTTTGCAAATGTTAATGTTCTCATTCAAAATGTTCTCTTCTAAAATTGGAATCATTCCCCAATGCTTTCGTTTTCACATTTGTAGCATTATTTTGTAAATGGATAGCTCCAAGCAATTTATAATGAGGTTACATTAATTTAACTACAACAAATTTAGAATTCTTAAATGTTGTATATTATTTGGCTTTATATCATCCAACAAATGTCATTGATGCATCATCATATGCTATTTTTGAGATCTTAAAAAAAGGAAGCAAAGTTTATTTCAGTTGTTCATCCATTTAATCTATTCATTTGTTTAACAAATAATTATTAAATACAATAGTCAGCCTTATCCATGGTTTCAGTTACCATGGTCAACTGTGGTACAAAAATAAGTGAGTACAGTACAATAATATATTTTGAGAGAGAGAGAGAGCACATTCACATACTTTTATTAAAGTATATTATTATATTTGTTCTGTTTTATTAATAGTTATTGTTGTTAATTTCTTACTGGGCCTAATTTAGAAGTTAAAATTGGTCATAGGAAAAAATATAGTATATATGGGGTTTGGTATATGTTGCCACTATTTTTAGCATCCCTTGGGCATCTTGGAACATATCCCACATAGATAAGGGGGACTACTGTACCTAATATTTACCAGGCTCTCTATGACAAATGCTAGGTATACAATGTTAAATAAAATATACTCAAGCTATACCCCTATGCAACTTACACTTTAGTGAGAAAGACAAAACTAAAATAAATAAATGAATAAATATATAAATGCACAAATAAGAGCACAGATAAAAAATCTGAAAAATCACCTATAGGAAATAAGCAGGGTTTTGCAAGTTTAAATAAGAAAATTAGAGCATGGGTTGAGGAGCAAAATTTAAGCTGAGATCTGGACTAATATTAATTAGAATTGAGGCAGGTAAAACACATTCTAGAGAACTCATAACATGTTTGAATGTCAAGAATGGAAGGACAGTTAGTAAATTCAAGAACTGGGAGAGGGATAACGCTATTGGAGCAGTTCATTAGGGAGAGAATGTCTGGAGATGAAGTTAGGGAGGTATTCAAACCTGGATTCTACAGGGTCATATTTACTGTCTTGAAAGAAGTCAATTGAATGTCATTGAAGTTTATTTTTAGCAAGGTGAGGATATGATTAAATGTCCAGGTAGAAAATATCATTTGAAATTTGTGAATAATGACGTATATGAAAACACGAATAAAGCAGGGAGACCAAAAAGGGGTCCAGAAAAAATTGATAGTGGCTTGAGTTAGAGTTATGCCAGTAGAAATATAAACAACCATATAAACTCAAGAAATATCAGGGCCATAAAATTGTCACAAATATGTAATGGATTAGACATAGAAAATGAGAGCAGGAAGTGAGGAGAATGATTCAAAAATATCTATTTTGAGTACTTCATTATGGAAGTGACATTTACTAAAATATGAAAAATAAAGCAAAAGATGAGAAGCAGAATCTCCTAGGAAAATGCAATACTTAGTTAAATTTTTGAGCTGGAGATTATTGAGAAGCATTTAGTGAATATGACAAATAGGTACGTGTATACATAAATTTGCACTCATCAGCAGGTCCATGCAGGGTTATTCAAATCTATTAGTTGCTGAGGACTGATGGGGGAGGAATTTTTCTGTAGCAATGTGAGTAGAAGCCAGACTGGTGTACATTTTAGAGTGAAGAGGAACAGAATAAGTGAAAATAGTAATTAAAACAGCTTTTCTGAGAAAATAGCATGAAGAAAATTAGAGATGATTTTATATTTTTAAAGATGTGAATTTGGGACATTTAATTTTCTTTTACTTTTATTTTTTTAATAAAGGGAGATCCTAGGACATATTTAAATGCTAGAATGATTCAGTTGGCAGGGAAAAATTGAAAACATAGAGGAGAAAAGTAAATATTGAAAGAAATAAGAAAAGAAGGATCAACTGAACAATTGTGGGAAAACTAGCTAGATGCTGGAGGAGAGCTTAGTATATGAAAAATTTTCCCCAAAGTTAGGTTGTCTGTCTCCTTATAATTAGGCCTTTAATTATTGTTGTTAAGAAAGAAAGGGAGTGGTGATCTTTAAACAATAAATTATTAAATTCATTTGTAAAATAAGCCTTCCTTTACTTATCCTATTTCAGAGATCTCTGCAGTATAGCCATGGTAAACCTTCCTGCTGCAGTTTTATAGCAGTTTATGACATCCTGTTCTTTAAAATTTTGGACTAACAAGTCAATATTGAGCATGTATTTATACACACATATACAAGGAACAATGTATGGAGTGTCCCTGAAAGCCATGGAATATCTACCATTCTATTTCTTCTATTAAGTGTGTGTTTAATAACAAATTTGTGTAAAAACTGCTGAAGATCATACAAGAAAATGAAAATGTATGAAAAGAAAGGAACACACATCTTCTAACCCATGTACATGGATAGCTTTTGCCCCCTGTAGAAGACAACTTCAAACAAAACAAGTGATCTCATCTCTCTAGTATGGGGCAAATTCATCTTTAGAACCTTGTCAGTCTAGGGTTTTATTAGAATAGACATTTACAAATTTTACCAAGAAAATAATTTATAAAATCAAATTTATAGCTTCACATAATGGATTTTTTTTTTACCTTTTACATTACAACCCCGAATTAAATATGGCCAATAAATTTCAACTTGGCTCTTAAAATTAAATTTCATAAAAATCTCTTTTAACAATATGTTATAATTATACATACATCAGCAGAGAAAACACATCTAGCAATGCTTACAAACAAGTATCAAACTATTGTGATACTGAAATAATTACCTGAATATTTCAGGTCCTGAAAGAAAAAAGAATGATACTGAATAACATAATCAGTCCTAATAGCTAAACATTTTCACACTACAGCACTACAAAATCCTGCTGGTCACAAATGCCAAACCAAAACTATTCAAAGAAACAACATGACATCCTTATCTTGGTTGCAGAAAGAAAAATTGGACCATAAAAGTTCTATATGTCTATTTGTATAACAATACCACAGAATTTTAATTAGGTTTACTATATATGGTACATCTTAAAGTCAGGTAGACTGATTTCTCTCACTTTATTTTTCTTTTTCAAAATGCTTTAGCTATTGTAGGTCCTCTGCCTTCCATATAAATGTCAGAATAGGCTTGTCTATGTCTATAAAAATCCATGGTGTAATCTCAACAGAAATTTCTTTAAACCTATATCAATTTGGGGAGAATTGACATCTTTACCTTGCTGATTATTTCAATTCATAAACATGGTTTATCTCTCCATTTATTTAGGTATCAAGGCTCAGTGCACTTACAGCAAAGCACAGTGCATTATCAACTGAGTAAAATTGCATAGGGTGTATTTCACCAAATTGAAATCATTGTAACATTAGACAGTCTTTTTTTTTCATTCAATTTTACTCTGCAAAATGATTATTTTATCTTTTACCAGATTAGGTAAATGAGTTAACCACATGTCCGTGTGTGAAATCTTTTGGGGAATATTAAACATTTTAAATAGTAAGGAGTTTATCCTGAGAAGAGAAACACATCCATATTTATTGTCATCTCCAGGTTAGGACAAGCTGGAGATATTGCCCTGTAGAGATCAGGTCTCGGGAGAGGCCCAGAAAGGCAGTGGATGATGAAAAGTGAGGTAGGTAGTACACAACTGTTTCAATTGGCAGACTATGTACTTCATAAAACTGTAGGGCTCATGATTTGTCTTCAGCATATTTCACTCAGTCATATGAAGTTAAACACAAAGTGTGCATCTTGAGGGTGTGGACAGCGCAGAGTGAGAATAGAAATAAGTGACTCAAAGTGATTCCTACTAGGCTGTAGACTTCCCTGATCATGGTTTACTCACTAGTGTCTCTGAATGGACCAGGGTTCTGAAAGTACATTTTCAAATCCTGTTTCTCAATTTGCCTTCTGACTACAGAGAGAGATACTTCTTAATTGAGCTATGCATTAGATTCATCTCTATGTTATTTACAAACAAATTTTCCAGCATCTACCTTCATCTCTCTGGATAACAGAATGGAAAGCCCTTAGCTACATGTGCCATTTTTAAATATCCACTGGTGAATCTAAGGCACAGGTAGGGTGCAGAGCACTGGTATGAAGATTGAGGCGGGTATTGCCAGTTACCAGAATCTGTAGGTGTACATGGCTTACAGAAAAGCCATTGTAACTTCCCACTGATTTCTCCCTTTCTTATAAGTTTAAGTTATATTTTCAAGGGATTTTATGATTGCGGTTGAAGGGTGAGCTTATCTGGCCATAGGTGGAAAACAGTGGTCTCATGGCCCTGTGATTTAGAAAACAGTAGAAGAAGTAAACATCATTAAGGGGGGATAAAGGGGAATTTTGTTTTGGCAGAAAACTGTAAACCTTTCTGTAGGGTTAAGCTCTACACCACAGATAGCCAATTAGTGAAAACAACATTGATATGGCAGCCTTGAAAAAATTATCATAAGCCTCCCACGCTAAACAACCTAGCAAAATTCTGAAAATTTATAGGCAAATTATGTAGAGTTAAGGTGCACAGTCAAATGCAGTCAATTAGTGCTATCATTGTAAATCAAGATTACAGTTTGCCATGCAAATAGCAGTTTATAATAAACATAAATAACAGCACAAGTGACTCAATTTAGCAAATCACACAGGTTACTGTGCATGGTCAGTGTACTGAACTGTCGAAGGGAAAATGAGCCAATTTAGTACCAGCAGAAAGATTGCTCAAATGCTAATTCAATATTAAATAAACATCAAAACAGCTGCTAGAACTGAAAGCAAAACCACAGGCAAGGAAAGTAAAGACAAGTAGGAAACACAAGTAGGAAACAAACACTAGGTTTGGGGAAAACAAATTTTGGAATTTTGAAATTAATAACCAAGGAGATCTCATCATTGACTAAAAAATGTAGCCCATTCAGTAGTGGTTCAGAGATAGAATGAGGCAGAGAGAACACCGCAGTGGTGGGTCAGGTTGCCTACATTCAAAGGCTGCCACCAAAACTCACCAGACAAGTCACTTAACCTTTCATCTGGAAAAATAGAAAAAATATAAATCTTACCTATTCCATAAATTTGTTGCAACAGCAATATGAGTTAGCATTTAGCATGGAACACTCCACATCATAAAAACTCAATAGAGTTCAGAATTAAAAAAAAAATTAAACTCTCATGACTTGACTGTTATAGTTAAAATTGATAGTTCATCATATTACTCAAGATGTGCTTTGTTGTCTTTATTTTTGCTTAAGGGAAAAATTCACTTTTTAGTTGTAGAAAAGTCACTCTTACAATGAAAAGTAGAATTTACCTTCTGTATTACCGTAAGGGCAGAACTAAAACACACAGCAAACGGACAGACCAGGAAGGTTGCTTCACAAACACAAAGACTAAAATCCAGAGTCCTAACAGTGATGCAGAACATTTTTTATGATAAAGAAGAACTGCTCACTATGAGGTCTTCCTTCCTTACCCTTAGCATGCAACTCCAGCCACACTGGCCTCATTGGTGCTCCACAAACACACCAAGTCAACCCCTCCCACAAGGATTTAAACACTCTGCCCCCTTTTCCCTGAGCATCTGCCCCCAATATCACTATGCTCACTCCTCACTTCTTTCAGGTTTCTCCACAAATATCACTTTATTAGAACGGTCTCCTCTTAACTACCCTATACATTCCTAAGTATTAATAATAGGGATTCCAACAACCTTTTATCGATCCTTCTTTAAAGTTCTTCATGTTGCTAATACATTAAAAATTCAAATATTTGTTGATGTTCTGTTTAGTCCACCAGAATATAAATATCCCTATAAGCTGTGTTTTGGTCTGTTTTCATCACAACTTTATATAGCACCAAGAACAGGGCCTGCACAAATCAGACACTTAATAAATATCTGTTGAATTAACAAAAATATGAAGTAAGATAATTCTTGCAAGGTACTCAGAAAACTATCTGGTATATTTTCAGCTCTCAATACATGTCTATTATGTCTTTACTATTATTAATAATTAACACTGCTCCTTGAGAAAATTGGTGATGATCATCACTATTGCACTTTTTGAGGGCTTTACTATGTTTAAGAAAATGTACTAAGTTTGTTCTATATATTACCTCATGTAATCCTTTCAGCAATTCTATCACCATTTTTCAAGTGAGAAAATGGAGACATTCAGAAGTAAAATAACTGTTAAAGCTCAAATATCTTATAAGGTATAAAGTCTGAATTCCCAAGACATTTGACTTCAGATTATTTCTTTAACAATTGTGCAAGATTATTTTTTAACACTTCTTACCTAGGCTTTAGAAAATAATATTACAAGCCCAAGAAAACCAAATGCAACCAGAAAAACCTCAACATAAAGCAATACAAATTAGTGTTTAGCTTAAATTGTTATAGTCGAGGGCCCTTATAATGCAATTGTGTAAATAAAATAGAAGTTTCGTTTTTGTCTGATAGTTTGGCTGGGTGAGTTTCAGCAGGCTGGTCTGCTCCACGTGCTCATTCAGAACATAGGGATCCTTTTCACCTTAGCTGCTCTGCTTTTCCTAGAATGTTGTCTTCATGTGCAAGGTCTAAGTTAAATCACAGTTACATCTAAATCATAACTCATAGAAAGATAGCACATTCAGAGCACTCACCTTCTATAATCCATCCAAAACATTCTCATTATGAAAAAAGGAGAGAAGAGGTTTTGAGGAACAACTAAGCATAGTGCCAAAAGGACTAAAAAATACTAGAGAAGAGTCTGACTCAGTGCTATGCAAGATATGTTTTTTATAAGAAACAAACTTTAAACAAATCTAGACTTAATTAAACTGTGACATTATTTAACAATGTGGGAAATCTTTCATACCAACACGATGTTGAAAAGTGGAAAGAAAAATGTATTTAAAAACTACTATGCAGCACAAAGATCCTCAGGCCATGACTGTGGAGCAAGCAGTGCTTAGGGTTTTTAAAGGTGCAGAGAGAAATGCAGCATTTTACCAGGTACTGTGCAATAGTGCTTTTCAAGTTGTGCGGGAATAAGAAACTTGTAGTTAGTAAATCTGGATCTGTTCTTTTCAGTTTAATCTGTGCTCACACATGATGGCAGCTGGTCTTGTTTTTGTTCACTCCATCATGGTCATGGTCATTATCTAATGTTGGTGTTCTGAGAAATTGTTTATGTTCAACTGGAGAACATCACAACCTAAGTGTTGAGGTAAAGTCAGTTCCATGAGAGTAGTCAGTAGTGGTTTTTTGGTTTTATTTCATTAGTCCCTCCTCCTGCCTTT
>VBSM01000361.1:49565716-49582474 GCA_008086735.1 Cheirogaleus medius
ATCCCTTTTCCAGTTTCAGTTTAGGATTAAGAGGACTAAATTTAGCTCCCCCCTACACACACCTCCACCTCATCCCCATCCCTGAGTGTGTTACTGGAATTCACAGAAGACTAAGAACTCATTTGTTAACTGGTTCATTTAGCCCAATCCGTTACAGTTCCTCTATTTACAGTTGGATGATGATTCCAAGGCATACTTTGTGTATTGGTCATGAATAACTGTCATATATTTGAAAATGATTTCACATCAGACCTATTTCTGGGGACTATTTAGTATCATCATCACACACATGCACACACACATAAAACTGAAGAACCGAGTGAGGTGAAAAGATTGAAGTATGGTGGCATGGAAAACTATCATACATACATCATGATTTATAGCTCATTTTAAGTATTAAACTCTATTGATATGCAGTTGGGGTAAATCTGTTTTTTAAAAATTCAATGAAATTTGAAATGCACAAAGTTTAGATTTCATTTGTACACAGAAACATTAAAAGTAAAGAATTTTACTTTTATGGCAATAAATATCAGTTAAACCATTAATTTGATATTTATGTAATGAGTTTGATGGAAAAAAAACTTCATTTTAACAGAAAATGAAATATAAAAGCTAAAGCATTTGTGGTATTTCATGCTTTAAAAAAGTATGATGGTTCTAAAAGTTCCAGCTCAGGCTCTCATTCTAGGGTCCAGATGCCCCTAACACTGAAACAGCAGGGTTCTGGTCCATGCTTTATGATTTCCACCAACCACTGAGGACAGTCCAAAGAGTAAATTGGATGGATGACTAATGATGACGCAGATCTGAACATAGCAATTCGTTGGTAGTATTCTCAAAGCTGTTCTACTCTCAAGGACACCTTATGCGGCTGGGACAGAAGAGCTGCGTCATTTGAGAGGAACCTGTTTCCTTGTGTGAGAGAGCACAGGAAGCCTCTGCTGGGGTTAGAAGACTGTGCATTCTGAAGTTCATTTCCTCCCCAAAAAGTCCAATTGTTAAGGACATTCTGAAAGACTCTTTCTCCATGAAAATAGAAGAAAAGAAGCCTATCTATCTACTGTTTGGGGAATAGGAACAAATCTGATATACCACTGAATGCTCTGCCAAAAGGCGTAGAACCCTTTGTGGGAGACATAGGTCAGACTACTGGTTCCAACTCATACTCCATGAGTAACGGCAGAAAAAACGTTTCTTGGAATCTTGGAAAATCATTCTTTCTGAAATAGCATTTTCCTTAAAACTTCTCAGGAGTAAGGTCTCCAACTGAGAAAAATTTGGACAAATCACATATAGATTATATATTTGGTATATATGTTATATTAAATCAAAACCTTTATTCCTTTTTTATAAACCCTCTGAATTTTAACTGAAGGAATTGATTTTATAATTTTTATTAACAAGGGCAATTGATTTCACATTTACAACTGCCATTTAAAAGTTATGTGAATTGTTAAATGTATTTGAAAATGAACGAAGCAATAATATATAATACTTATTAACATTATATATTAGACAATATAATATCTAGCATTAATATATTATATAGCTTATTGTCTAGTAGGTGCTATTCTAAGTTCTTTGGTGCTATAAGCAAATAGTATACTGCTCTAGGATGTTGATGTAATGTATTATATAAATGAAAATAACATTTGCAAATATCTAAAAGTACACTTAAATAATTTTATGTGTTATCAAATCATCTCACTCAGAGATTTATATATTTTGTAATATCACAACAAAAGTTTCTGATTGTGAAGTTAATTTTGTCATATACTATCCTATGTATATATTCAATTCTAAACTAAATACCACTTTAGTTATTTAGTATATTTTAGATCAATTTCTTACTATTCTTTTACCAGCTGTTCTTGTAAAGCTCTTGTCAGTACACAGATGAAAGACTCATATTCTTACTTGATTGCTCCTCAAACTAGCTTCTATATTTTTTCCCATAGTCTCACTTTCAATGAATTCTTCACAAAAATGCAACCCTTCTTACTCATTGTCATGAGTATGTTGATCGTTTTCAGAATCATCTGTTTTACATTTTTTAGAGTGAGTGTAGTTTAATTTATTTTCTATGATGCCAAGTATGACAACATGTTACGCTTAAATTATTATTTGATAACTTTCTAATTTCCACCTGTGCTGTGTTTTGTATGAATCATTTATCTATGAGTTTAAAATAAAACAATTTCAGTATTTTTTTTGGCCAAGGGTATACCTTTGCTTTTCCTTCTACTAATCTTCTATTTAAATGCTAATAGCTATATTTATTCTATATTTTCAGTTCATATATTCTAGATTGAATTTCAGTCTTATATGTGTTAAAACAATGTTTATGAAAAGTGAGATTCCTAAAGAGGATAACTTTAGATAACTTGTCCAACATTACAGTGGATCCTGCATATTTTAAATATGATATGATTTTAAAAGCTACAAAATAATTTAATTACATGGGAATCCAATGACCACTTAAGAGAGAAGAAGCCACTTCTGAAAATTAATTTAAGGAGAAAAGTAACATAACAATATTCTTAGACTAAAACAGGTCTATAATTTATGATAGAGCAAATAGGATTTCACTCTACAACAGTAAAATATTAAAAAGTCTACCAATTATGGAAAAATTATTAAAATATGTTGAAAATATCAATGGCTTAAAGGACAAATATGATAATAGGTCATTAAGTATGAAATGTCCCATTTTGAATCCAAAGTGTAGTTTATTATATTTCAAACAAGAAGCAGTACAATTAATCAAAGTTTGTGCCTAAACTATCAACACAGTTTTGTCATCTTAGCAATAGCTTGTTTATGCCAGCAGAGAAAAAGCCTAGCGAGTGAGAGGCTATGAAATTGTGAGAGGCTATGAAATTGTGAAAGGCATTTTCCATAGCTTGTTGAGAATTAAACATTTTTCCTTCCAAGAAGTGGCCCAAAGCCTGGAAGAAGTGATAGTCAGTTGTTGCAAGGTCTGGTGAATATGGTGAATGACAGAGAATTGCCAAATCCAGCTTCTGTAGTTTGAGCAGTGTTGTTTGTGTGACATGTGGTTGAGTGTTGTCTTGTAAGAAGATTGGCCTGTCTATTGACCAATCTCAGCTGCTTAATTGAAAGTATCCTCATGATTTCATCCAATTGATTGAAGTAGACATCCACTGTAATCCACTGACCAGGTTTCATGAAGGTTTAGTGAATAATGCCACTGCTACACCACCAAACAGACACTATTAACTTTTATGATGATTATTCAGTTTTGGACTGTGTTTCAGCACTTAATTTTTATCCAGTCATTGTGCCAAATACTTCTGATTGTCAAAAAGAATCCATCCTTCATCACACATAACAATATGGTATAGAAATAGTTTGCCTTTATGCTGTGACAGCAAAGAAAGGCAGGCTTCGAGACAATTTCTCTTCCGACACTCATTTAATTCATGTGGAACCCATCAATCCAGCTTCTTTACCTTGGCCATTTGTTTCAAATGATCCAATATTGTTGGAATAGTAATGTCAAACCTTGCAGCTGATTCACACTTAGGTTGAGATGGATTCACTTCCACTACAGATTTCAGCTCATCATTATCCACCTTTGTCTCAAGTTGCCCACATGGCTCATTTTCAAGATTAAAATCACCAGGATGAAGCTTCTCAAACCATCGATGTACTGTGTGTTCATTAGCCACATCCTTCCCAAACACTTCATTGATATTTCAAGCTGTTTGCACTGCATTAGTTCCACGGCGGAACTCAAATTCAAAAATAACATGAATTTTTGACTTATCCATGGTTTCACAAAAATTGCTCTTAAAAAAATTTGACAGATAATCAGAAGCCAAAACATGCGTTTGAAAGACTGAGCATGTACCTTCACCATAAAAATAAAACAAGTAGTGTTAAAGTGAAATGTTAGGTATACCAACTGTCGAACTTAGTACTTCAGGAAATTGGACATTTCATACTTAATAACCTCATATAACGGTAGTTGGCAACATTTTTTTTGGAAATTAATTAAAATATCCTAATATATTAGAATGATAAAAATTCATATCACAATGAATTTGTAATTTGGGAATCATGAACAAAACAGTGCTTTAACTCATTCTAATAATTTTTCTTAGCACTATAATTATAAGTTTATTATCAATCTACTCTCTATTAAAATGCTGAGATTTCAGTCCTGCTTGGCATTCTAGGTATAATTTCTGGATGCTAATAGACAAAGAAAAATAGATAACATGAGTCGAATTAATTCTATTAAGAATTTATGAAATCTTAATTCTATTAAGATTTATGAAATTCCAGATAATTTTTTCAATTAGATAACTAAAAAAAGCAAGATCTTTTGGAAAGTGGCTATTGTAGAGGATCATTATTGAATACAACACCAGCTGTAATAGGCAGAATATGGCAATTTAAGTTCATGAGGCAATAAATAAAACAAATTTTCATCAAAGGCAGGAAAATTGACCCTTACTAGAGTTTGTATACTCAACACCTATCATGTTTAACCAGACAAAAAATTTGCTCCAGAAATGTTGTGGCTAATTCTCTCTATATGCTTATCATCACCAGTAACTCCTGAGTGGAACTAACTGTGCTGAATTATAGATTGACAACATATTTAATAAAGTGTTTAATTTTACCACAGTTTGGGAAACATCATCCATGCACACATGGAATTTTCAATATAAAGAAATGTCATCACTATGAATAACTGAAATGGAATTTACTATGTGACTCATTGATCCCAAGAATAAAACCTTTCAAATCTGGTGCCATTCAAAATGGTGATATTTCAATTCTACAGGTATTCTCTAATAATGTCCTTAACCATCATGTCAATAGAAAGATGTGGAAAGATACAATTTTATAAGTGATGAAATTGAAACAAAGATATTAGATAATTATGTTAAACTCAAGCTACTTATATGGTTAAAGAATAATCTCATTTCTTTATTTTCAATATAACAGCTAAAAAAATCTTTCTTTAATACTACATATTTGCATTTTACCTTACAGTTTAAATGCTTAGGGTCTGTTGAGGAGGAAAATATGAAATTTACCAGTGGAAAATGTAAATTTAGCTTATTTCTTCTTGTTGAATAATAACTCAATTTTATGGAAATTTGGTTGGCCATGGTCCAAGAAAACGATTTCACTGCAAAGATATTAGTTGGCAGCATAATCAAGAATATGTCCAAATGTGTCTCTAAAATCAATGAGTTATCCTGCCAAGCACTGCTGATCATAAAACTTAACATTATATTGATCTCTCCTCAAATAGAGAGGGTTAATAATGTCTTTTTAATAGAAAACAAATGGGTGTGTTGAGGTCATAAAATTCTGTGCAAATAATAATTTAAGTCCTATTAACCTCCATGCTATCATAGCTAAGAACAGTTTTCAAACATCACATAATGAAATGATTATACTAAGGCAAATTTCTGAGTGGAGGAAGAGATGATTAAAACACCAAGAATTTACCAGAGCTGCAAGAAGAGATGTGTTGAGTGGGTCAGTAGACATATTTACTGTTATAAAAATCCACATAAATGAGCCTAGACAGAGAAAGCATCTGTGAATTTGTTAAATTTGAAAACTCTGAGGAGAATAATAAATATAGAGCAGGCAGTACGAAAAAAAAGTCAGTGAAGTTTGGCAGTCTACTGTGCTAAAAGTAGTTGATTGTACAAAAATGGAACATTATACAGCTGGCTTAAGTATAAAGAACCAAAATGTAGAGCCAAAAACTCTAGTGTATTAAAAACCCTTATAGAATATTCAATAAAAAATTTAAGTTTCTATTAATATTATGGAATGTATTTTGGGCATATAGTTAAAAAAATAAGAAAATAAAGGATTTCAGAAAAAACACCTTAGAATAGACAAAATGATTGATATGAAGGTAATGTAAGTTTAATAGTAACCATAATACCATCACTGAACCACATCTGTTTGTTCACGATCTGATACCGATCCACGTAGCTATCTTTCAGAGTATTAGAGTAAGTTAAAAAGTAAGTGCTACAGATATCAAAAATAATTGTTTTCCTGTTAATCACAGAAAACATATCTCATGACCAATATTAGGGCAATTGTGTGTCTAATGTTTGATTTTAACCTATGCCACACATTCATTAGCATGTTTAATTATTTATTTAAAATCATTTATTATTTAGTATATATTGAAAGAAGATTACAAACAACATGTTAATTAGTTGCAGTGTTTTATATTTTGTCAGATAGACAGGTCAATGCTGCATTTTAAATTTTCAGAACTTATGTCCAAACCACTACCATGTGAAATCACTGTCCTAATTGTCTTCATCAGCAAACATCTCAAAAGAGATCTTCACTGTCTGGATTTGTAACTGTCAGAGCCTGATTTTCTGCCACACTGGGTTGGGAGAAGGTGAGGTAGACACAATCAGGAACAATTTATCTCCTACTCTGACACTATTTTGGTGACAAGATGTTCATTAGAGTCTACTTGAACTCAGTATGATTTCAGTCTCATGGCAAATTGGGGACTAAATTCAGCTATTCATTCACCTAGTCATTCACTAATTCAAAAAGTCTGCTGTTGTCCAAGGTCGTGCTAGGTGCTGGGAATACAGTGGTTACTGAACAAAACAGGCCCCTGTACTCATTATCTGAGAGTGACTGCAAAAGGATTTCTTATTAATTTTTTTTAAATGAGCACATTTAATAAACCGGTAAATTACAGACACACAATGAATCACAAATAGTTCCAAGAAAGCAAATACATCATATATTGGAATGTTACAATTATTCTTCCTCTCTGGAGGGTTGATACTAATTTGCAAGCCTAAGAAGTTACAAGGTGTTTTATTCTATTTATCCTCTCTTGTTCTTGTCCATCTTCTGAAGTTGGTTAATCCTTATTGATACCATGACCTAAGTTAATCATTCTCTTAGAAGGCCTACATCCTCACTCCAAGGTGTCCTGCTGGGATGGAAGGTTGTTCATTCCCTCAGTAAGTGTCCTAACATGCTATTTCCATAATTTCAAGGGCTTGCTACCCTTTCATAAAGCCCCATAATTGTGTCTCCGTGCTTTCTCAAGTTATCCTATGAGTCTTACATTTTCTGTCTGCCTCATGCCCTGCAAGGTATGCCCAGGGCTGCTCCCATTACTACCTGTCTCCCATGCCAGGATGTTAGACCCTCTTGCTCCTGGATCCTCAATTTGCACTCACCCTATAGTTTATTATACTCCCTTGTCTGTTCAGGTTTTTTCTTTCTTCATTTGTCAGTTTTGACTTTCTGACTTTTCTTGTGGAAAAAGAAGTTATTTATTTACCTGTTAGTAGGCCTCATCATTTTTAGGTGAAAAACATTGCCTTCTATGCCCTGCTGAAAGAAATTGTTCCAAGAAACTGTTAAACATCTTTCCTCCTCCTCCTCCTTCTTCTTCCTTTCTTCTTCCTCTTCCTCTTCTCCTTCCTCCCCCATCCTCCTCCTCTCCACCTCCTCCTACTTCTCCTCTTCCTTCTCCTCCTCTTCCTCCTCCTCCTCCCTTTCCTCCTCCTATTCCTCCTCCTCCTTCTCCTCTTCCTCCTTCTCCTCCTGCTCCTCCTCTTCCTCCTCCAATTCCTCCTCTTCCTCCTCCTTCTCCTCCTCCTCCTCTTCTACTTCTTCCTTCTTCTTCTCCCTTCTCCTCCTCATCCTTCTTCTCCTCTGTTCTTTTCATTTTAAAATGATCCATAGCTGGACAACTATACTATAATTCACACCACAAAATACAAATTTAGTAACCCACTTAGTACAATGACATTTTGGATCCTTATGTAATAGCCTACCTTTCTGTGTGTAGATCAATTATGAATAGCCACACTAACCTCTCTTATTTAGGTCTCATCAGAAAATTTGGTTATCATTTCTTTAGAATTAATATTTCCAAACCAAAGTAATCTATATATTTCCCAAACAACCTCATGGTTTGTTTTTTCATGACTTTTCCTGTTTCTAGCATCATCTATTCAAATAGACTAAAGAGTCTGAGTCTTTTTCCTTTACCAATGCTCTTATACTCCCAAACTTCTAAATTCCACTTTCTCTTCTTTATTCTAAATGTAGCTGCCCTAGTAGCTTTCTTCACTCATTTTAACTGAGAATAATCTCTAAACTAATCTTTCCATTTCCATTCACTCTTGTTTTTGCAGCCAAATTATCAAACATTTTGCTTTGATTATGTCAACTGATTCTAAAAGTACCTATAATCTCTCCCTAATGCCTAGAGAATAAATCCTCTATTCCAATGTACTGTTGTCTTTATTCATTTTTATTCATCTACTAGTTCTCATTGCTAGTGATGGGGCTGCTTTGAAATCTTTTGGTCATAGATTTTCAGATCTTTCAGGTCATAGATTTTCACCAACTGTTTTCACCTAGAGGTGTTCAAGAGCACTTCTTTGATTTTGGCTAGGGAGAGACTATCTATCCAACCAGCTCTCCCAGGCATTTCTCACTTAGTTATTTCCCTAAAACTCCCCACATGTGAAAAAAAAATCTTCACATTTGGAAAAACAAAACAAAAACAACAACAACAAAATAAATAAATCTTACAACATCTCCTATTGCATAAGACAATATTACAAAAAAATACTAAAAGTGGTGTATCTATCATATCCATTACAAGTGTTGTTTTCTGTAACAGGCTCAAAGGATATGAGGTGAGTACTGGCCGAGGAATGGTGATTGTGCATGACCTCATTTCTCCAACAGTTACCACATGGGGGAGGCACTCAGGTTATGGCAACAGCTACAAGCCAATGCACAGTGAGGTCCTGCACTGTAGTAGTGAGCCAATAGAGAGGTTTTTCCAAATCCTTAGACCTCTTTTTGCACCACGTAAAAAATCTTTTGGATGAGAAATAAAATTTATGTGCTTTGGGGAAAGCCATAGCATCTAGAAATAACGCGGGAACACCAGGAATAAGAAATCATCAGGGCCACCTTAGCGACTGTCCACCATGATGTTTACATTGGAAAGATGTAAATAACTGAAAAGAGATGTAATTGGTTAGAGTTTGAGTTAAGTGTAGAAGCTGGAGCAATAGTATAACTTGTGGGAGTTAGCATTATAAGAGCAATTATTAAAGTAATACTAAATTAAAGTAATGGCTGAGTTTAACAAGCAGTATAAAAGAAAGACAGAATAAAAGATTTCAAGGGATGCTTCTAACTAAGGAGGAGAAAGTGGAATTAGAAAAGATTGCATGTGGGAGAGTGCCCCTAGGGTTTACAAGGAAGAATGGCAGAGAGCAAAGAGGACTGGAGGTAGACAGGTAAGAATCCAGAGCCCCTCTCTTTTCACTTAGTAGTGATTTTGAGCAAATTATTTGTCAGTTCTGAGCCATAATTATTTTACCAAATGGGTTAACTATATTTGCCTGGAATTAATGTGGAGAAGATTAAATGACATAATAGATATAAAGTGCTTAGGACAGTTAATATGCAAAAGGTAGCTATTAGAAAGTGAACCAAGATATAGTATTATGAGGGCTACTGACCTTAAATATACAGTAAGCTTGAAATTTAATAGTAGACTATTTCTAGCATCTTCTGACATCTGGAATTGAAAGGTATACCTTTAGGCTGCCCAATCTTATAGGTCCACAACCTGCATTCACAATAAATAAATAAATAAATAAATAGCAGGTCATAAACAGTTTCTATGTGCTGAACTAACTTTACAGCTTAATTAAGCATGTAGCAGATGCTTAGAACATTCTTGTTTTACTACCAAAAATGGCGAAGAAAAAAAACTCCTGCTTGGATAAATTCAAGTACCATGGTCCAGTTGGTGAGTATTTCAAGTCAAGGCTAGCTTGTAGCTGCACAGCTGCACAGCTGTCTTTCTGACATTATTCCAGAAGTTCGAAGTAGCCAAAGAGTAGTTGTAGCTGCAGGTAAAATAGAGCATGCCACGAGTGTGTAATTCCTATGGGAGACTTCAGCGTGATTACTGTAATAGGTCTGGGCTTCAGTAGTATTTGTGACCAAATTTTTAAACTGAAGTATAGAAGTATTGTAATTTATAATTCATACATAAGAAAATTTATTTTTAAAACATGCTTTATTAGACAGTTATTATGGTACAAAATTTAAAAAATAAATTTTAAAAGAAACTAAAACTAAAAACTAACCCATAACCAAGAAATCAAGAGATAATCCATTTAAAAAATTTGGTTTATAGCTTTCAAGTCATACAGATATATACATATATATGTAGTACATACGCATGTTACATAAAATATAAATTTTAAACATGGGTCATACTTTATATAATGCTTAATAATCTCCTCTTTTACTGTTAAATAATATCTCATAGAAATATAGTATACCATTAAATATTTTTGAAAACATTATTTTAATTACTATATAATAATTTGTTTAATTAAACCAACTAATTTTCTGTTATTGGGCATTTAGGCAGTATTTTGGGGTTTATTTTTCTTTACATTAAAGCAGCATTGTACAAAACACACATATATATTCATTTATACACACATAGAATTGTGATTATTACTAATATTTTAATTTATGATAAACTACTAGATAAAAATTTTCACACCAAAGGACATATATCTCCTTTTAATATATAGTTTGACTTTATATATAGTTTAACAACCATTAGTCCAAGTACAAATACATTTCCACTCACTAGTTTTTTATTTGTTCTAGGAGATGCCTTTTGGAGGTAAATATGTAAAAATTTGTATTTGTTTAAAAATCTTATTTTTATTGCTTCTTATTTATTGCAGTTAAAGGATCTTATTTTCCTAGGGCTCTGTGAAATTCTTTCCTGTGTTTTATCTCTAATCCTTCTTACTAAAAGACCTGGCTGTCATTCCACGCTAGTTAATGCAGAGCTCCATCCTGTGGCCACTCCTTAAGCAATTCAATCTTCCACAACCAAACCCTGCACAGCTCTCACATCTAATTAGTTTTGAAAGCCTATTGATTATTCCTTGCAAAGCTCCCATCACATCTGCTACCTCATTTCCAGACCCAGTAGCTCCAAACTAATTCCTGTCCTTGCCATCCACCTTTAAACCACAGTAATAAAATCCTAACTCTCTACAACACCTCCTCATACAAAAAGAAAAAAATTGCAAAGATGAATACTCATCTGTGAATGAGTGAAGGATAAATCTTAGTGTACTGCCCTCCATGCTCCTTCCTTTCTGATGTACTTGAAATCTGATCTCTGATCTTCAAAACTTTTCCCAAGCTGCTCCTTCATTCTAGAATGTACCTCTCCCTTTCTCCTCTCCTTTTCCATCCCCAATCCACCTGCACTTCAAGCCCAAGATCAAAGCTTCTTATACCTCTCCCCAGGCTGAAAGGGCCCTCTTGTCTCTAAATTCCTATTGTATTAATTTTTGTCAGTTCTGCAATTTCCTTGATCTTTCTGTCTCCCCATTTCCTCATTTATAAAATGGGTAGAATGATATCAGCATATCTCATAGAATTATTGTGAATATTAGATGACACGATCTGTGCTCGGAAGCACTGAGAACCATTTCTGAACATCGTAAGGGCTTAATAAATGTATTTTTGCTGTTATGAAGTGGGTGATAATTATAATAATGTTGAATTGACTCATATTATTAATTATATTTCTCTTGGCCTGTATAATTTCTTCCCCAAATAGAGGATAATTTTTTCAGAGTAGAGGCTTTGTCATTCTATTTTGTTTCTAATAAAATTTCTTGCAGATGCCTAATTACTACTTATTGATTGATTCCTTAAAGCAGAAGTGGATTGAGTGATGATACTGTTGCCAGGATTTCCTTTGTTAGACCTACAGCATTTCAGGAATTTTAGAAGAAAAAAAAATAACAATCTGTCTAAATGGATCTGAATAGGTATTTATTGAAAGAACATTTGTCAGTTCATATACAATAATTTTGATTAACACATGTAACAGAGAAAACAGCCCTTTTCCCACAGCAACTCTTAATGCTTACCCTCCAGATTCAAGTTCTCCCAACACATGAGACCATCATCAAAAGGGATAGAAGGAATAATATTAATATGCAGAGCATCCTGCCCTTGGCCTTTATCTCTCATATATCTACCCCAGGAAGTCCTCTCATTTTTTAGAGACCTGGTAATATTTTCTAACTCTATGCCTTTGAGACTGAAATACCCTTGCTTACTAGGTTTCACACCCCAATGGCATCCCGTGAACTCTCCCCAACACCCCACAGTGAATAGTAATAGTAAATCAATCGGGCTGAACTATTTATTAATACAACATTTCTTGTCTCCACTCCCTGATCAGCAAAACTGACCTTCATTCTCTCCCTCTAACACTCCAAGTCCTTTTATCCTAAGTCTTTTTGCATTAAGTCTTCTACTTGGAACACACGTTTCACATGTCTTCCCATAATGGTTACTTAGCGTCCTATCATTCTTAGCTGAAATGGGATGACCTTAACAGGGACTTTTCTGACACCCATTCTAAAACTGCCTTTGCCCTCCTTCTATTGCATATGCTATTTTCTACATATTTTCTAGTTTACTTATATTTTTATGCCAAGCAAGCAAGGACTTTGCCTCTTTTATATACTAATATCTAGAAAAATATCTGACATATGGTAGGCACTCAATATTCTTTTTTAAAAAAGCTGTCTAAAGAAGTGGTAAAATTATTTGAATAACACACATGATTGAAAAAGATGAGAATATTGAAATAATGTTTAAAAACATTTTCTTATTTTACGTAAAAAGTTGATCAGAATAAATTCTTTTAATGAAGACAGTATACAATTTTCAAAAAGTATCTCAAATTTTTATGGATATTATTTTTAATAGAAAAGGGAGATTACTAAATAATGTTAAAACAATCTTTTACATGGCTAAAAATTGACCATGATAAATTCTTATTAAAGGGATACTGTACAATATCCAAAAAAGTGTCTTTTGGATTTTTACTGACATTCTTTCCAGTTATTTCCAAGTGTTCCTTTGAAATTCATGCTAAAATTTGTAAAGTGTTTTGCATTTCCAATAATTTTTTTCTTTGTTTCATATATGCACTGTTTTCAGCTCCTACATATGGAAAAAATAAACTAGATGAACAATTGGCCTCTGCAAAATCTGGTGTTTTCAGAATTTGAATGTATTCAAATGCAATGGATCTAATCTGTTCTAAAGAATGAATATGATAAGAAAAAAAGAAAAAGAATAGTGTTATAAAATGTTATAAAAATGTTTAATGTTGATTATCTCTTTTTTCCTAATACAAAGAGAAAGGTAAGGTTATTATTTCATTTTTATTTTGTGTCATTTATCTCCATAAATATCTTTGTATAATTTTATTAAAATTGTTATCAACATTTTAGTTAGTTATTAACTATTACTACTAATTATGATAACTTCTACATGACATCTTTGGCAAATGAACATCATCTAAAATATAGATCCTCACAAATAGCAGAATGTCACTGCAAGTAACATGTCATTGAAAACAGAAGATATCATTTAGATTTGTGTGTTCACATATATGTAGAATTTAAAAGTCACATGCTTTCACTAATGACAGTAATTAACTATACACATTTTACTCTGGGTAATCTAATGAACTTTAGGAAAATATCATCTGAAGCCATTGTAAAGTCACAGCATGAGCATTACTCAAATGCTTGTGGTGATGCTGATATAAACAAACCTACTGCACTGCCATTCATTTAAACGTATAGCACATACAATTATGCACAGTATATGACACTTGATAATAATAATGAATAACTGTGTTAATAGTTTATGCATTTGCTATACTCTACTTACCATTATAATAGATTATATTTATTTTAACTATTAAAAAGAAGTTATGTTTAAGAAAGCCTCAGACAGGTCCTTCAGGAGTTATTCCCAAAGAACACATTATTATCATAGGAGATGAAAGCTCCATGACTGTTATTTCCCCTAAAGACCTTTCACTGAGACAAGACGTGGAGATAGAAGATAGTGATATTAATGATCCTAACACTTTGTAGGCCAGCTAATGTGGGTGTTTATGTCTTAGTTTTAACAAAAAAGTTTAAAAAGTAAAAAATAAACAATGTTAAATATAGAAAAATGCTTATAGAATAGGGATATAAAGAAACTATTTTTGTACAGTTGTATATTGTGTTTGTGTTTAAAGCTAACTATTATTGCAAGAGCGAAAAAATTTAAAAGTGAAAAAGTTTATAAAGTAAAAAAAAGTTACATTAAGCTAAAGTTAATTTATTATTGAAGAAAAAGTATTTTTAAATAAATTTAGTGTGGTCTAAGTGTACAGTGTTCATAAAGTCCACAGTAGTATAGAGTAACTTTGGAGGCATTCACATTCACTCACCTCGCATTGACTCACCCAAAACAACTTCCAGTCCTACAATCTCCATTCATAGTAAGTGCCATATGCAGGTATACGATTTTTTTTATCTTTTATACAATATTTTTACTGTACTTTTTCTATGTTTAGATACACAGATACTTACCATTGTGTGAAAAACGCCTACAGTATTCAGTACAATAACATGCTGTACAGGTTTGTAGGCTAGGAATAACAGGCTATATCACATAGGCCAGGTGTATAGTAGGCTCTACCATCTAGGTTTGTGTAAATACACTCTGTGATGTTCATGCAAGGACATAATTGCCTGAGGAAGCATTTCTTGGAATGCATCCTAGTCATTAAGCAATGTATGACTGTATTTGTCTAGCAAAAGAAGAATCACTAGTGCATATGGAGAGAGTTTCTGTTGACAGTCCCCTCTGCCCAAGTATGAAGATTGCTAAAGAAGGGAAGAGAATTAACAGTTAGCTTATTCTCAAATATCTATTTTCTTTTTCATTTCTCTCTTGCAAATTTCAAGTTCCTCAGCAATATTTCCACCTAATAGAGGGAAGCAAAATGCTAACATTTTGCAAAATGCTAAGGAGGAGTTTTAAGAGAAAAAGGAATTTGAAATTCCATCCCCTTTGATATTTGTGGAGTTTGGAAACCAAAGATAAGGGAGAAATATGAGACACACCCAACAGGGAGGACAGGTGGAAACACCTGGGTTTGCTTTTGAGATATTCAAGAACTGCTGATGATATGAGAGGGTCTAAGGCATATCTTCTCATCCACAGCCTGGAAAGCTCTAATACTCAAAGACAAGCTTCATTTAGAGGCATATCCAGCTGGGTTTTGGAGTCGGGTGGCTGGATTAAATGACCTTGACACAGTGTTCCTCCCCATTTCCTATCATTATCACGTAGAGTATGCAAGGAAACTAGGAGTTCTTGCCACTCCAGTAAGGAGTTCAGAGGTAATGATATGCTCCATAGGCTACAAAAAGTGTGAAAGGAAGATGAAAAGAGCATAGTGTGAATAAATTTGATATAAAAATCAACAATCAATGATGGACTTCTGCAGGGGGGTTGGAATGAAGTGTGGACAGCCAGAGGGAACTCACCCTATACAGTCCTACAAGCAGCAGAAACCAACAAAAATTCAAACTTCACATATGGAACTGAGATCCTCCTCCCCTTCACCACTGGGAAGTTGTATAATCACTAGACACATAAACCAGGTGACCAAGAGGGTTTTAATGTTCCATTCAGCTTGACTAAAGATTAGACAGGTTTCTTCCTCACTGTAGGCGTCTGACCTCCCTTTTCTTAGAGCATTTGCTGTAGAAAACTGGCAACTGTAAATTTTTTTCTCTGCTCTTTTGAGTTACAAATCTTCCACAACTAGGAATGTCTTTCTGGGGACCTGGGAGCCATCCCTTTGACATGTAATCATCAAGAATATTAAGGAAGATAGGGCCCTTGACCCCCAATCACCATTGGAGGGAGAGAGCCTAACTTCCAGAAGGGCCAATTAGCCAACACAGGTGGCCTAACCACATTGACTAACCTCCCTAACATCCTCCGGTACTTTTTCATTAGCTCACCCCAGAATTTAAAAATTCTCCCACATTTTGTTTCAGCGGAGTTGAAGTTCAGTCCTTCTCCTCTTTTCCATTGTTTTGACTCTTAATGTAATAGTTGTGAATAAATTCTCCCAGCCATTTTTAACAAGTGTCTGGTGCATTTCTGTTTGACAGTTCTTTCACACATGCAACATGTTTGAGAGAAGCCCAATGATGCAGACAGGAAAGGAATCAAAAGATCAAGCCCAAATAACTCCCAAATTACATAAACTAAAAGGGCCAATAATACCAAGTTCCAGGTTAGTTTTTCTCCTAGTTAAATTAGGGAGTGGGGATGAAGGTAGGAAGAAACTTACATCAGTTGTTGTGAATAAAGAATCAGTGTTTTCTTCACACATCTTACAGGAATGTGACTGAATTTTGTCCCCTCTACTCAAGTTACAGAAAGAGTTGCTGAGCCCCATTGTTAACGAGCTAATCCAGGCATCCTCCCTTTACAGAGAGTATTGGAGGAATCAAGCTGCTCAGGAAATCAATTAACAGCTCAGTGTTTAAAGTGAAGTATGAGCATATGTGGGTGTAAATAGTACAAACTTTCTAAAAATAGTAAGGAAGCACATAAAATAAAAAAAGGAAACTATTCTTGCTGAAACATAATTAAATAATAATGCCGTCAGATAAAACAGAAGAGAATCAGCATGAGCTTTAAGAGGAGGGATTTGGACACAAAAAGAACTCAGATTATTCCCTGAGTCCCTGACAGAGAAATTTCTCTCAATTCAAAAACTAGTAAGCTGGCAAA
>VBSM01000361.1:49582518-49593550 GCA_008086735.1 Cheirogaleus medius
CCTAAATCAATTTTGCATATTATTCATGAGGCTTTTTATGCCCAAGAGCTGTACAAAGGTCTAGAAACTTGACTTAATGTCAAGGCACTGAAACAACCCTACTATGCACAGGTTCTCAGTCTACACCAGCTATACCCAAGATACCCAATGTGAGAGTCTTCATGGTTCCTTTGATTTAGGAGTCTGTGCTTTTTGCCATCCTTAAGACATAGAAATACTTGTTGTAGCTAGAACTCCCAGTATCTAACACTCAGCATGCACCAGGAAGCCACTTCTGTTGAGGCCCACCATCTGCCTTGGGGCAATTCCAGGGAGCAGGGCATGTGTGCCTATTGCTTTGCAGCCCACAGATTTTTCTCCCTGTTTTTGGAACAAAAGCTGCTACAAATCAGATTATGTTTCTTATCAGGAAATGACATTATATATTAGAAATTATTTGAAGTTACTAAATATTAAAGTTGTAATCCAGATTGCTTTTGTGTATTATATATTTTCTTAAAGTAAATTAGACTCTCCAGGGTAAAAAAAAATGGATATTTGGTTAAAGTTATCATTGTATAATAAATCCTTATGTGAAAACGCATTTCACAGCATATACAGAGGTTTTATATATATGTATATATGAGAAACAATATGCACATATTTACACATAGTATAAATAAACATACACACATATTCTTAAATTAATATATGGTAAATTATATAGAATTCACATTTAAGAGTATAAGTTCAATTATCCTGCACAGATTGTTTGGACATTTGGTTAAAGTCCTAAGGTAATAAATCCTTCCAGGTGTTGCTATATAAAGAAACCTGAACCTGGTGGGCAATGTCTGCAGAGTTCTAGTGCCAAGAGTAGAAAAAAGCTATGCAGATCTTGCCTCTTACTGAACACTGGCTTAAAAAGGTTTGTTTCTCTCTGTGTTTGTGATGCACTCTGCTTTCATTGCACATGGTGGGATGACACAGAAAAATATTTTGATTAAATTTTATACCAGTCTATCAATTTTAACTTGTGTTCCATGAATATACATTGTACAGAATAATCTCTCACTATTAAATCAATGAAATTTAAAAGTTTATTAAATAATTAATGCATGTGAGAATGCCTAGAATAGTGACTCTTACACCATATGGGCTTTCAGTTCATGTTTGTTTAATCCAGGTATAAAACATAAGGAGGGGAGATAATACCGAAAATAATCCTAGATCTTATTCTAATGTAAATAATTTTACACATGAAGAGATCAAAATTCACAGTGCTTGTATGACTGTTTAAGGTCACACACTTGAGGTCAGAATTAGAGCCTAGAATATGTTATGTCCAGTTTGGCAGGCTTTCATTGTGCCATGTTACTTCCCTAGACACTGACGTTATACCGGGACCATACTACATTAATTTGTAGATCCTGATTTGCCATGACATAGATCCAGATAAACTTTTTGGCCCTAAAAAAATAACAGAAAGATTGAATAAGCAATCCAAAACATTTCATAAGTTAAAATCTTATAGAGACAAATGTGTGTTCTCTCACTGTTTCTTCCAGCAAAAACAGACAGGTGGTATATATAGATTAGAGAGCCAGAAACTTGGCTCATTTCAGACTTGTGAGCTTTCATTGCCAATCTCAATTTTGCAAGTAGCTTATTAAAAGATGTTGGGCAAGCTATTGTTCTCTGTATGAGAATGTTCTCATTATACAAAGAAAACACTGAATACAAACCTGGCTAAGAGTTGCACAACAGCTGCAACAATTGGCGTTGGTGACTTCCTCCCTTAGGAAGCACTCTCCTTAAACACAGCACTCTCCTTCTTTGACTCTGTGGCACTGGATCATTTTCATTTAGATTATCCTTATCTGACCCTCACCCTGGACATTCTTGAGGAAATCTGTTCACTTTTCATTTTCCTTCTCACCCTCTACTGTATATACTCTCAAAAGCTCTACCCACAGTGTTCTTCTCTTTTTTTCCATACCCCAAATAGTTCTTTGGTGAAATTAAGCCATCATATTTTATTCAGGTAATACCAAGTCTTGTGTGTTTAGCACTTCCACTTTCTCTCTTTAGATGTTAGAGATGAATTTTTTACCCCTCTCCCAAACTGAAGTCTTGCAAAAATGGTTTACCCTCAAAAATGTTACAGTCTTAGCCCCCAGTACCTCAGAACATGATCTTATTTGTAAGTAGAGTTGTGGAAGATGTAATTAGGTCAGATGAGGTCATACTAGAGTAGGTGTGGCCCTAATAGAATAAGACTAGTGTCCTCATAAAAAAGAGAAATATACACAGAGGGAGAACACCATGTGAAGATAAAGGCAGAAATTAGAATGATGGTTCTACAAGTCAAGGAGGCCAAAGATTGCCAGCAAACATCTAGAAGCTGGGTGAGAGGCATGGAAAAGATTCTCCCTCACAGTCCTTGGAAGGAACTAACCCTGATGAGACCTTGAGCTTGGACTTCTAACCTCCAGAGCTGTAGGACAATTAAATACTGTTGTTTAAGCCACCCTGCATGTGGTATGTTGTTATAGTAGCCCTACCAAACTAATACAGTATGGAAGACACCATGTAGTATGTACTCACCAAATTCAGTTTCCTCTTTCTTTTGGGCACACATCTTGGTGAGGTTTTCAGACTTCCTCACAGTTAAATGACTGTTCTGGTCAAAAGAACATAGATAGAAGTTATTAATACCTTTTTTCAAGTCTGGTCCATAAAAAATATCCACATGTAGGCATTTTCTTTCTTTTGGCTAGAATAAAGATCATGCCCAGGACGACATGACCCTATGTTAAAGACAGAGGAGCCACATGATGAAAGAAATCTTAGTCCCTAAATCACAGTTCTCCAGAGCAGAGGAGCCTCACCAGAAGGCCATTTTTGACTGTGAAGTAAGCAAGAAGTAAGCTTTAATGTGGTAAACCAATAAAACAGGAGTTTCATTTAGGATAAATTCTAGGGTTATCCCCTTTGTCTAACATATTGTTTCTCAACTTGCATTTTTATCTTTTGAATTTTATCTGAGAGACCAGTAAACATTTTAGATTAAGAATCCAAAAGTAAGTTCAACATCTAAGCACTTACATGATCATATAGCTCCCACATTTATCCTCTGATACAATTAGCTCTTATCCCTGGATTTGTTTTGAAATTTTGGGATTTTGTTGAAATTTTGCAGTTATTTTTCTATCTTTAACTTCCTTATCCTCACAGATTTTCAGATACAAAACCCATAAATACTACCTCCCAATTTATCTCACATGGATTTATTCCTTGATTTTATCACTCATATGTAGATCAGTTTAATTTTTTGGAACTAATGCAGTTATTTCTTACCTAGCCATCCTATTGAAAAACTAACACATTTTAATATTTATATATACAATTCCAGTGGTTTTCAAATCGCTGGGAATGACTTAATTTATAATCCCAAACGTCATTTAAAAATTAAATGGAATTGAACAAGAAAAAAAAATAACAGAAAACCAACACAGGTAAAAACATATCTCTTATAAAAATGGATAAGCAATTTTATGCAAATGTGTTATATATATGCATGTATATACAGGATCTTGATGATGTGAAATATGTTTCAAATGAAAATAAGCATGGCCTTGTATGCTACTGACATATTTTAAAAATACAAATTATATCAGTTCTAGGCTAAAAAGTAATGTAAAAGACCTCCCATAGAACTACTATATTAAGAAGAATTCTAATATTTTCTATAATGCATAAATTCTATTCTCCAGTGGACTTACAGTTTCTGCTCTTTATTTTACACATTGTCACATTTTCACCTCCAAACTTTCACTTTGGCTCTTACTTTGGGCTGAAATCCATTTGTATAGCTCAACTTCTGTACCACATTCTAAGAAATCCTTACTGTCATTCAAAAGCCTTTACACATGTCACAACATTCATGCAGTTTTCCCTGATAGCCTCACCAACTGGTGTCCCTGTGTCTCTCAACATTGTGAGAACATTTCTGGACACCTAACCCAGCATTTCTCATATTCTGTCTAGCATTACTTCCTTCTATATACTTGCCCTATCACTTACGCTTTAGTAAACGAGAAATATCTTAGCTCAGCATTTAAAATGCTGCTGAAGTGGTTTCTCAATAACAGTCTTTTGTGAGAATATCAATAAATTATACAGTTTGCTAAATATTTGTGGATATTTGTGGATATTTGTGGATAGGGATGAAAAGGTGAATATCTTTGTTTTATTAAATGTACTGAATAAATGTAAAGTTGCATTAGTTCTGAATTTGTTGAGGCATACATATGAGAAAAAAATGAAATAAACAAAATAACCTTACAATATAAAAGCCATAAGATAAAAATCAATACTTTAGTAGATAATTGTAATTTCATAAATCATAAAAAATGTCTGCTGCTATCACTCAGATCCAAATGAACTAGGGAATATATCTAAAAGGTTGATCTACCCAGGTTCTGTGGGGCTGCTCTCGAGGAACTTGGACACCTTAGGTGATGACAGAATAATCTTCAATCTCTTACAAGGCCCCAGTATTGGACCCATTTCCTCAAGGCACCTAACTACCAATAGAGAGCACATAACTTGTCTTTGAAAAATGTTCTTCCCCAGATTTAATGCCATGTGAATTTATTGTTATTTATGTTGCATATGTAAATGACTACCATATTATAAGATACTCTATGAGTTTTTTGTAGCAAATACACACATTAATAAATTTCCCAAAAGAACCTGAAGTATTTTTAGAAAAAAAATACACACATAAAATAATGAAATAGATAAGTATCAGAAACAGGCAATGGATGTAAATGTGAGTAATATATGATGATGGAAATCCTCCAGATTTCAAAATTAAGCACCTTAGTTGAAAGTAGTCAGGAATAACCATCAGTGAAGAATAATATAGAAATAGTGAAGAATAGAAATGACCAAACATCAAGTACTTCATAAAAAGGAAACCATTCTTCCATCTCATTCAAACTTTGATGTACATAGTTGCTCCCACATCTGAAAGGTGATGGTATTACTGTTTAAATTTTCTGTTTGACTTCCATACTGTGGAATGTCTAAGACCAGATTCAATCTCCAGATCATGGTAGGGCCTGAACTAAATCCTGACCTCATTTCTGAGGGCTGAATCAGAGCTTAATGTCCTTGAAACATCAGAATTCCTGTTGCTTGTGCAGTACTTTTCTATGCTATAGTCATGTCTTACAATAAATTCAGAGTCATTCCCTGTTACAGAAGCTAATTATTTTTGGCATACATTTTAAAATCAAGTGTAAATGGTGTTCCTCATTTCCAATTCAGGAAGTTAAGAGTCTTTGTCCTAATTGTATGGGCGAGTACTTAAACTAATACAGGTAATGAAGTCTAAAATATTCACCTTCAGTATCCAAAGAAAAATTATCTTATTGGTATTTCTTCAATATTTAAGAACCTGATGATATTTTAAGTCTCTACAGCAGGAAGATTGAGCTAAAATGACAGAAAGGAAAGTTTAAAATATATCACTGTGTGTCAATCAAAAAAAACAAAGTTTTAGGCAAATCTAACCAAAATATATTTTCTCATCCAATGTCCTACACCTAAAGAATAACAAAGACATATTGAAGACATTTTTATAAAACATTAACAAATTATATAAGAGAAAGCAAAGATACCAGTTATAATAATATTCAAACTTGAGTATAACTGCTCTCTGCTATGATCAGACAGAAGATATAGAAATATATATTAAAGAACAGAGATAATAAAAACCATCCACAATAATGTAATTGAAATGAAAATTAAATTAAAGCTTTCTGGACTGATAGGAGAGGCATTATTATTGAGGTAAAAATTAGATTTGTTTCTGAGGCACTACCTATTTTTTAAGATGTATGATGAATATTCTGTATGTTTTCATATCATACTGAAGGTTATATGAGAGTTAAATATTTATAAATATTTACAGATAAGCCAATTTTGGCATATGAAAAATTATAATTTGATAATTGTTATCAGAATAAATGTTTGATCTATTTGGAATTCACCTAGAAGTGTATTGCATAAAAATAAAAACAGCTAATAATTTTAAGACATATTTACGTGCCAAGCATCTTTCCAAACTCCCTAGAAGTATTGATTTATTTAATTTTTATGACAATTTTATGAAATAGATCATACTTTTATAAGATGCAGGCTGAGGGCTCTGATTTGGGAGTTAATTCTGTTACTATCACTCCTGAAGATGTGTGGCCCATTCTGGTTCTGTATCTATGGGGCAGTGGGGCAAGTGAACTTCTTGATTTTTGATTCTAGCTTTAGGAAGCCCATTTTTCAGGACCTTGCTCCAAACACAGGCACCTGTGCAGGTACACATGGCCTGTTGCCTCACCTCCATCTCATAAGGATACCAAAAATTCCATCCCCTGTATATGTATGCACCTGATGCAGTGTAACTAGAAGACCACAAGATTGCAGTCTCCGTAGCTATGGTTTCCCTCTTCCTTTCTGACATCTGGAGATTTTATTTCTTATTTTTGTGTATATAATCATATTAAAAAATCAAATAAATCATATATTAATAATATTTTGAACAAGCCTAATTGAAGACATAAGTAACATATAAATTAATCATTTGTCTTCCACTCTTGCTTTAAAATTTATTAAACTGAGATTTACCCTTTGTGGTTGCTAGATTAAAATACCAGCAAGCCACAGATTTTTTTGCTCATTCTTGGTTAATATGTAATCTTCAGTCACTTTATTTTTTTCTCTCTTTTTTAAATTTCAATAGATTTAAGGGATACTAGTGGAGGTTTGTTACATGGATATATTGTATAATGATGAAGTCTGGGTTTTTAGTGTATCCAGTCACCTGAATAGTGTATGTACATTATATCCAATAGGTAATATTCATCCCTCACCTCCCCTTCACCTTCCCCCCTTTGAGTCTTCTATTATTACACCCTGCATGACCAGGCATACCCATAACTTAGCTCCCACTTATAAGTGAGAACATGCAGTATTTGATTTCCATTTCTGAATTACTTCACTTAGGATAATGGCCTCCAGTTCCATCCAAGTTGCTGCAAAATACATTATTTAATTCATTTTTATGACTGAGTAGCAATCCATTTTCTTTATCAAGTCCTCAGTTGATAAACACTTAAGTTGATTCCATATGTTTGCTATTGTGAATTGTGCTGTGATAAACATATGAGTGCAAGAATCTTTTTGATATACTGACTTCGTTTCCTTTGAGTAGATATCCAGCAGTGGGGTTGCTGGATCTAATGGTAGATATACTTTTAGTTCTTTGACAAATCTCCATACAGTTTTCCATTTCAGTATTGAAATCAACTGAAATATTGGGATGTCTGACATCTGGTACAAGATGTGCCCAAACATGCAAATTTGATTTAATCTTTTTAATTTCCCTTTCCCTATCTTTAGCCTACTTTCACTTGAAAGCTTACCATAAATAAATAAATAAACAAACAAACAAACATAAAAGTAAGTTTGGCTTCTTCTCTAATTATCTCACTTTTAAACCAGTTTCTGATAAGGTTGGGCATGGGGATGAGAGGCATGGCAGGGAAGACCAGAAGAGATAAACGGTAGGAAAGATCTTAACTTAAATTGGTTTTAGTATAAGCTGTCTTTATACTCCTGTGTGTGCCTACTGACCCTTTCTCTTGTGAGTTCTTTAGAGATTCTGTTACTGGGGATCTCCATCTTACAGCTCCTTTTATTTGGGTGATTGAATCCCTTTTGGGTAGTCACTTTAATTCCTCCTTTAGCTTCTAGGGGTCAGGTGCTCACTTCTCACATCTTGCTGCTGGCGCTACTCACCCCTCCAGGTGACCTTATTAAGCAGGACCAGAAACCATGCTTGTCCTCTCACATGCACATCCCACACCTTGTATACAGGAAAGATTTACACTTCATTTTCCTTGACAGAGGCTGAGTCTGGGATTACAAAGTAGGTCAATATAATAGCCATCTCCAGACTGATCCTAAAAGGGCTGCTCTCTTCACTTTCAAAATAGTAGGTTAACTCATCTTTTAGTCTTCTCATTTCTGTGGAAATCAGATTCTTGTCTTTCTCACAACTTTAAGAAACACTCATTCAGAACCATGAGTGGTCCCACTGCATTGCCACCCTGATGAAAAAAAGATAGAACCCCTTCCTCTTCTTAGGAATTCACATCTCTCAGCTCTCTCTAAAAAATCTTCCCCAAATTCTTTCTCCTCTCGTCATTCTGATGTATTTTTATAACTTAGATCTTGTAGAAATTGCTACAAACAAGGGAACCCTTTTTTGTCATTTCCTTTGTAAATTATACACATAAAGATTTTCTCACACTTACTTTGCCATCAGTCATCTATCATATTTGTATTTTAGCCAACATTAAGCTAAGAAGGAATCATTTCATCTGTCCCGTTAATTTTTATATAACATAATATATTATTAATATGTAATAATTATTCAATAATAACTGTTTATATTTTTGTTAAAATTAAATGCTTCAAAAACCCATAAACTCACATTGAGTGACAATTCCAGGTTTGTGAAGATCAGTTGGACATCCCCTGACACGGTCAGTTAAGTTATCAACTTAGTTTATGTTCACTAATTACTGTCATAGTTATAATCATTAAATAGTTTTAACAGTTACTTTTTAATTTTTACTCACACTTTGGTTACTTTATACCCATTAATGGACTACTGGTAAAATTAGGAGGCACAATATACACTGATAGAGAAATATGACAAGATAATGAGAAACATTAAAACTGATGATTCTGCAAACCCACCTAGATTTCCACCAAATGTATAAATTGCCTTTCCCTGATATAATTTGTTTGACAATATATAAGAATGCCCCCAGTAATTGAAAACTAATGTAACAGTGATACAATATTTTCTTAAATTTATTTCCAATTTAGATTTTCATTAGTTGGGATTAAACAGCTTCTTGCACCAGAGCTATATTCAGGCAATATTTTCAAAGAGCAACCTGGAACCTTCTCACCTAGGTCATTATTTGGAAGAGAAGCTTTGCTTTATAATTTAAAAAATAACTTATTAGTCATTTTTAAAGTATGAAATTTCTCAAATCCAATAGCTGTCTCTGTTACTTCTTTTTTTTCTTTTTAAATGAAAAATATCTCATTATAATAAGATTCTGGTTTGGGTTTGCTTTTTGTGCTCCTATCTTTATAAAGGGCCAAACTTCCAGTCTTCTTCAGTTTATCTTAGTACTGGTTTCCCAGCAGAAGTCAGACAGAGCTAACATTAGAAGTTATCATTTTCTTTTGTAATTATTCCTTCATTAATAGGAGGAATGGCTTGGCCAGATATGTCATATCTCTCAGTCCATTATAATTTGATAACATCTCAAATCTAATCCATATTATTTCTAATAGTTAATATATAAACCTTATCTTCCAAAGTTTTAAGATATAAATATAAAAAATTTAGAGAAATTAAAGATTTACAATATTGAATATTCTAAAAATGGATTTTAAATACTAAAAACTAACATGTATTAGTGATTTAAAACTCAACACCAAATTCAGGAGGTTTCTACAGAAATGGAGACATATAGTTTGCAAGTAGAAAGTTTCCTCCATTCTGTATCTCAAGCATAGAAAACACATGAAGCAAGAATTAAGGTTCTATAATTTGATTTCATCTTTCAAAATAAAATTCTATAACTAAATTCAACTCCCAAAACAAACCATACTGAGTAAAGAAAAAGTATTCTGTTAAATGAAGGTATATTGCAACAAAAGCCTAAGGCATAAACATTAAAACTATGAATGTAAAGTTTCACCTTATTTCCTTTTATATTGAAACTTAATAAAGAAGAACAATGCACTTTGAAAGTGTTGTATTGTTCTGACAATATTTACATTTGTTTTATCTCATGTATATTAACATAATGGACCTTTCATTTTGTTGTCAGTCATGAATGAAAAATAAGATGACAAATAGAAAAATGGTTTTTTTAGAATGTGCTATAGACATAGTGTGAAGTACTGTGTATACAATGTCTCATTTAAATAAAATCATGTTATATTTTGATTTATGTCTATAACTTCTTTCTTTGTGAAAGAACCTGCATGACAGTTTGAAAACTTAATAGAAGGCATCTGATATCACAAGTCTAATATTTAAAGGAACATTCATGATTTAAATTCAAGTCCCATTTTGGCCATTGATACTATTTTTATATATTTTACAAATAATAATGCAATCTTTAGAAAAGAAATAATATTGATTTTTTAAAAATCATTTACTTATTCAGCTAAAAGTAAATGCCTCTTTCTGGTGATGGAATAAAAACTTTCATTTATCAACTATTTGGGGTAAACTTTAAAAAATTATCAGATTATGTGCTTTTATTTCCTTGTCTTAAAGAATTAATCAATGTATTCCAAATAAAAATATTTCATTAATACATTAGTTTGTTTTATATATTTATTGAACTTCTCTGACAATGGGCACTGTAAAGGCTTAGTATTTTCATGCAAGTGTCTCATAATGCAGTGAAGAAAGACAAGTATAAAGCAATTGAAATATTATCAGTCTATAATCAAATGCAAAGCATATCTGAAGAACAGAAGAAATAATACCAGAGTTTACCAAAGTAGACTAATGAGATGGATGGAGGAAAATTTAGAAAGGAGAATTTTAGCTAAGACCTCTAAGATTAATAAGAAATTTTCATGCTTTCAAGGGTTTTTAAGGAAGAGAGAAGAGAAGAGATGGGACAGACGGCCAACTATAAGTGGGATGTGTATGAAATATAAGTGAAGTTAACTCATGATATGCTGAGGAGTTCAATTTTTGTCAAATAGAAAGCCTTCAACACATTTTGACAGAGGATAGTTACATATTCAAATATGATTGTGTTTGATGTAGATAAAATCAGAATGCGAAAGCCAACTGGAAGGCAACTGTAGTAATTCATAGAAGAATCTATGAATACCTAAACTAGGGTGATGATAAAGAGGCTGGAGTGGAAACAAA
>VBSM01000361.1:49593650-49624377 GCA_008086735.1 Cheirogaleus medius
TAATATTTGTACCCCCATAATATGCTGAAATAAAAAAAAAATTAAAAAAAAATAGTTAAGAGGTTAAGCTGTTTGGTGCAGGAGAAAACTTCAAAGATAAAAGCACACCTGGCTTTGAATAACTAATTATGAGTCACTTGTTTCTTTTTTCTTTTTAATTATTATGGGTACATAATAGCTGCATATCTTTATAGTGTGCATGCGATGTTTTTATATAGGCATATAATGTGAATTAATCAAATCAAGGTAATCAGAGTATCTGTCACCTCAAGCATTTATCATTTTTTAGTGTGTTAGGAACATTCCAGGTGCACTGTTTTACTTTAAAGTATACCCTAACTTATTATTGAATATAGTCACTTTGTTATATTATCAAATATTGTTGGCCATTTTTTAAACATGGACAAATTATTAAGTCTCTTCTCTCTCTCTCTCTCTCTCCCTCTCTCTATCTTTCTTATCTTTAATGTTTCATTAAAGGCTTTTATATGAATTAGTGATGATGCACATAAAAACCCCAGTGTGGCCCTCAAAATTATTAGATGCTCAAAATTCAAAGCCACTATTGCTAAATAAAAATTATTGAACTTGACAATTAACTTAAATATTAAGGAGAAATAGGAAAGAATACAAGCTAACACCAACATTTCTAACCAGGGCAGCTGGTAAACAGTTGTGCCAAGAAGAGTGAGACAACCAATAGGAAATACCAAGTAGGCTGTTGGGTTGGATCTTCTAGAATTCAGGAGAGAGACTTGTGCCTAAGTAAAGAATTAGTAGTCATTGGCTGGGCGTGGTGGCTCATGTCTGTAATCATAGCGTCTGGGAGGCAAAGGCGGGAGGATTGCTTGAGGTCCAGAGTTCGAGACCAGCCTGAGCAAGAGCAAGACCTTGTCTCTACTAAAAATAAAAAGAAATTAGTGAGACAACTAAAAATAGAAAAAATTAGCTGGGCATGGTGGTGCACACCTGTAGTCCCAGCTACCAGGGAGGCTGAGGCAGGAGGATTGCTTGAGCCCAGGAGTTTGAGGTTGCTGTGATCTAGGCTGATGCCAGGGCACTTTAGCCTGGGCAACAGAGCAAGACTCTGTCTCATAAAAGAAAGAAAGAAAGAAAGAATTAGTAGTCATCAGTGTTCAATGAACCATATTTGACTAAATTCTATGAAAAGCATGAGCAGGTGGTTTGATTCCCCCATTTAGCAAATATGTTTAGAAAAGGATTAAACATGACTGCAAATAATTCCATAAACCTACCACCCTTCTAGGAATACTTTTAAACTTTAAGATTGCTACCTAAGAGTAAAATTTAAGATTCTTAAATACTATAGTCAGTACTGCAAAGTTTATTATTTAATTATAAACCATGTTGTAATGGATCCCATAATAAACTATCCCAATAAGGTACACACATAGTACTAACAAATTCAATGTATGTTAATAAGATGTCTTTCTGAATATTGCTTTGGCTATTCTAGGTACTTCCATTTCCATCAGTTTGTCAATTTTCACAAAACACAAATAAACAAACAAAAAACACCTGCTGGGAATTTGATTGGGATTACTTTGAATCTATATGTCAATTTGGAAAAAATTGACATTCGAGCAATATCCAGTCTTCCAATCCATGAACATAGTACAATATCTCCATTTATTTGTATCTTTAATTTCTCTTAACAATATTTTCTAGTTTTCAGCATTGAAGTCTTATATATCTATCATAAGATTATTCCTAGGTCTTTATTATCTTATGGTATGACTGTGATTTTTAAAAGACATTATACTCTAATTAATTATTGCTAGTAAAATATTTAACTGAACTATCTGTAATGAAATTGTGCCCAGTAAACATGTCCAATTTAAATTTTAATAACTTATTGTTATGTCTTTTTGAGTTTTCTACATACACACTTTTATCATCCACAAACCATAGTGACTCTACCTTTCCATTTCCAGGCTATATACCATTCTTTTTGTTTTCTGCCTTATAAAGTGACTAGCAATTTCACTAGAATAATAATGAGCATCCTGGTCTTCCTCTAACCTACATCTTTAGGTTATCTTCTCCAGAGTGAATTACTTTCTCCTGCTCCTCTACCAAAAGGCTAGATTTACTACTCCTTCATTATTGTCTTATAACACTGTGTATATTTTTAACATAGCACATAGTAAATAATATTCTAGTTGCCCCATTTTGCCTGTCTTTATTCCCTGGATCTTGTTAGGTATAAGAAGAAAATTCAAGCTAAGTTTAATTATTAGGAAATTAAAGCTTTATCACTTTGATTTGCTATGTGACAGTTACTACATAAATGTATCCATTATGGTTACACATTAAAAAATTATAATATTCGATGCTAGGCTGTGTTCCCTTTAATTTTAAGAATTGCTTCTAGCACTTTGTGGTGCTCCAACATTTCTAGACTCCTACTTCTCTTCAAATATTTAGACCAGTTGAATTGTAATGATGTGTTTACACATCTGTCTTCCCCACTACAGCATAAGAGTAAAACCAAGTTATGTTTATGGCTGTACATGTAATGCCCATGATAGATCAAACACTAATATATGTTAGCTGAATGAGTCTTCCCTGTTTCTGGTGAGAAATAAACAATTCATTATAGGATTACTTGATCTAACTTTGAGTGTAGCAGCAAATAAAAAGTAGGAACATAAAAGTAAACATCAGCTCGATTTTCATTTTCACATTTTCCACTTTTCTTTCATTACTGTGATGTTGGAATTCATGACCCCTAACAAAAGCTGGCGAAGAGGTGCTATGATTATGCAAATCCGTACTTTAAAATTAACAGTAAAGTAGATATTAATGACTATTACTAGATTACTACTTTGGTTTTATTTAGAAAAAATAAATATTCATCTTTGCACTATTTACTTGGGTAAAAAAAGAGCAATATTTATTGGGGCTTTTAGTTTAAAAGGTTTGAACCAAGTTTGACTTTAATGTAAACATTCTCCATTAAGTTTTTCAATTGCTGTTAAGAACTCTAGTCTCTCTTTAATTTGGACATTATTCTTGTGACCTAATGAGGCTGAATAAAGTGGACATCAAATGCAAGCTTCTTTGACTTTTTTGGTTCACCAATGAGTTGTGCAGGACTATTTTGAAACAGATCCCTAAAATGCTTCCTCTAGACATTTATGACACACAGCAATAAAGATCAATTTCGATATTGAATCTTACTTAAAGTAAAAGGAGTGTTGTGAATTATCAAGAAAGAAATAGGTTCATCGTCAGTGGAGTCTGGGGATTTATATCTAATTCAAGGGTGTTTCGACACTCCATGTCAGAGAAAAATAGTTTTAGATTATTGCCAAAGACTGCTTTTTACTATATAAAGCTTTACTCTGGTTTTGTTCTAAAAAGAATGCCTGATCAGAACATTTTTATAAATGTGTAATGGTCCTTTACGAAGAGGAAGTATGCATGATTAGTTGTGAATGACTATGTAGTGGGGACAGGCTAACCTGCAAATAATTATTTTTGCTTTTTTATTGTGTACATCATGTGCCTTAATTTGATAGACCACAGACCATACATGCAAAGCACACCTATTCCAAAACTCCATTAAAAATCAAAAACTTTATAACAATATAGATAGGAACAGAATCAGGTGATTATACAACAGTTATGAACAATTGATTCTTCATTACAAACTACATTAAATATAAGTGTGTATTTCTTGAAAAGTTTATCTATAAATTTCTGTGAATTTCATTAAAATTTACCACTATATTTATCACTTCACTGTATGCCTTTTCCATTTGAATATTCACTGATGCTAGAAAGTAAAAGTACCAGTTAAATTTCTGGGACTCTAACCTTACATTTTTTATTTTCAACCCATTTAGGAAAAGCTTGTATGATCACTAAGTGTTCAAGGATCTATGATTACAGATTTTTTTTTGGTATAATCCCACTCCTCTTAAACTTCCATTTCAGTATACAAAAAAAATCATGTAAATCTATTAAGTTTACAGCAGATATGACCATTTAACAATATATTCCAGACATTTTGTATTAATACTGGTTTAGAGTTTCAAATACTACTTGTAACTAATTCACTTGTGCTAAGCACTAAGTATTAATACTTTATATGAATTAATTCATTTAATCCTTATAAAACCTTATGAGTAAATATTGTTATCATCATTTTAAAGATAAGGATACTGAGGCATAAAGAGATTAAATAACTCACCCAAAGTCACAAACCTAATAAGGTATTAATAACTTGTTGAACCAAGGTTGAGTTCTATCAAGAGAGTCTGAGCTCTTACCTACCACATAGTACTGTCTATGATTATATTTCTATGAAAATCATGCAACTCTTTTTAGAAGTTTATTATTAAAAATAAAATGCAAAATGGTTACACTGATCTTTTGAAATATGAATTTTGTTCTCTATTTGTTCCATCATCTGCTCATATTAGGCAATCATGGTAGCATAAGGGTTGCCTGCACAGAACTCTGGAAGCCAAAGTTCAATCAAGATTTCAATCCTTGCTCCCCCATTTATTGGCTGTGCAAATTAAGCTGATTATTTTTACATCTCTAAATCTCAGTTTCTTCATTAGTAAGGTGGAAATGACTATTACCGAACCTACTTAGAGTTGCTGTAAGTAGTTCATAAGAAGCTATATGTAAATCATTCATCAATGTGAGTGGCATGTTATTAAATGGTTAGCTGTTATATGTTAATAATTGTAGCCAGCTTTTAAAAAACAATGAGTCAACATTGGATTCACCTGACAGTGTTCAGTGATTTATCCATTAATGTCAGTTTACCCTAATTACCATAATAAAATAAACAATCAGGAGAATTTTAAATTAAAAAAATTGAATTGTCACCTATTCTTGTTAAAAATCAGTGTAAATTCCAGTATTTATTATATGCATGCCTTCACTTTAACTCTAGTAAATATATCGTTAAGCATGGTTAGGAGTGGTAATTAGTGCACAGGGCGGCAAGGTCTTGATCAAAACACTAACATGTCGGTGGTGGTGACTGCAGCAGTGACCAGAACAGGGCAACACTGATTATTAGTTCATATCCTACATACTGCATACAGATATTATAAAAGCAAATGAAATTATAATAAATGAATTTATAGGTCTGGAATAGTGAATAATGAATTTAAATTTATGCATAAGTGTTTCTTACATATAAAAAATCATATCTATAAAGGGAATACTTAAGCTTACAAGTATTAAGTAAAAAATAAATTTTACATATACATTTTCCTCTAGTAAAACACAGGTTTTAAAATATGATTTGGTTAATTCTAATAGAGATTTTCCTCATTTTCAAATAGTTAATCGAAAAAAAAAAATCACCCTGCCATTCTGAATCTCATTTTACTTTTTCTTTTCAGCAATCATTTTGTGCTTTAATCATTAGAGAAAGTCTTTGGAAGCTGGTAAACTAATTCATTCTTTTTCCTAATGCTGTCCAGCTGTGGAGACATCGTCAATTTTCCTCTATCAATTTTATACTTTTGTTATCTAATCATGACACAGGTTTTTTTTTCTTACATTTTCAATCTCATTTATAGCAATTCCAGACTTTTTCTAGAGTTGCTTCTATGCTTCATTTTTCATTCTTTGTTCTCTTTAGCATCATAATTAACCTTGGTTCTATAATATAATAATTTAGTTGGTTACTTTCAGAAAAAAATATTCTTGATAAAATCATCACATAACCAATTAAGTTTAATTAATTTAATTTAAGTTAAAAAAACAGGGTTTATTTAGGTAGAATTTTGTTATAATTGCATCTGTCCAAGTCTACTCATCCTGGAATCAGAATCTTGATTTCTATGTAATGTAGACACAGGCAGGATATCACTTCATATACTGTAATACCTAAAAAGGTACCCTAACTTGAATATTTATAAAGACAAAAAATTAATTAAAAATGATTGGGTTCACATTAGCAATAAGAATTATTTATAGTTTAGAATGCAGTCTATTTAGGCATAGTTATATTCAACAAAATATAAATGCTCCATTAATGCTTCTTCACTGAATAATGGTGAAAACCTTAAGCTGAGGATGCAGTATCACAAAGCAGAAATTTTTTGGCATATTAACAACAAAAGCTTTGAAATTAAAAAAAAAAAGGAATAGGAGTTTGTTTTTTCTCTGCTAGAATTATCAGTAAGCTCCTTGGTTATGTTACTTACTATCTCAAGCTCTCAGTTTGTTAATTTATAAGATGTGGATAAAAGCAAACTCCAAACAGAAATGCAGTGAGCAATTGGTCAGAAAGTATTAGGATAGAAATTAGTAGAAGGTCTGGCATATAATCAGTGCTCAATACATTCCAAATGCTGTTACTTGTCTAAGCAGGTGCAATCTGAATTTGTCCTCTTCCAGGTTTGCCTGATTTTCTTCTGACTCCCAGAATGATCTATTAATTGTACTCAGATATCTATTCCTCCTTGTTAACTTCACTGGATTCCCAATCCTTATTTGTAATTGTGGAAAATCCAGACTTTCAAGTAATGAGATATCACTAACTGATATCTAAGAGCTTTTCTTTCATCTACATGCCCAGAAAAATAAATTCCACCACTAGTTTTACATATAAACAAGGTTTGGACTCTCATCTGCAAGGCATTTGGAGTCCTTCCGTCTTTCAGTCAGTCTGCATCAGAGTTTATGGATCTTGTTTTTGGGGTTTTTGGCCCTTACTCTCACCAGTTTCACCTGTGTGGTGGTGATAGCAATGGGGAATACTGTTTTCTATTGCTCATTTTTTGTTTTTTAATCCATATTTTCTTGTTGAATATGAATTTTAAGAAAATACTTTCACCAATAGACGAATTCCATAATACTTCTTAGGAAACTTCACTAAATCTTTTCTTTTTTTGTGGCTATAATCAATGATACTGCATTACAATTTAACAAAACCAAGACATCTATTAAAAAGACTATAGAACTGCATTTTTTACACTTATCAATATCAAGTTTTTTTCAATACAGTGACAATTAAAATGTACTCATCTTATTCTACATTCTTTTTTTGAAGAAAAGTTTAATGGATGCTATTTGAATATAAACCATTTCCTTTCTCTTTAAGTATTAACTGTGACAAATACTCATTTTGTATTTTTTATGACATTCTAGTATCACGTTGAAAACGTCCTTTGGATTAAATAAATGCAAAAATTGTATTAACAAATAACCTTGTCCCATCAAAGTAGAAAAGAGTGGTAGACCTTATTAATCATGGTATGAAATCAAAATTCGTACACACGAGGAGCGAGAGAAGATTGCTTAAACCATGTAACTCAAAATTGAAAATATCATGATTTTGTAAGAGATTTGGTAAACATATCGTTTAAAAATAAAATACAAAAACAGGAAATTTTAATATTCAAGTAATTAATTAAATTTCAAAATAATTTATAAATGCACATTTGATTCTACTAATGTTAATAAAAATCCATGCATATTGAGATTCTAACAATCATGATACTGACATAGTATATAATTAAAGTAAATGTGAATTCATTTATGTCAGCCATTCATTCAATCATTTAAAATGTCAATTCACATGTTAAATACTTTATTTTATTTCATGATATTTCAAAAGTTGAAAATGGATCCTTGACATCAATGTACTTTTTCTTGGAAGGCATACATTCAAATGTTCTGTGAGTTAAACATTGGTAATAATTTTTATCAGTCTTGGGAGTTCTGGCTAAGTGGATAGTAAGAAAAAACTGGAGAGATTATATCTTTATGCAATGTTAATGTAAAAACATTTCTTGAGAGAAAAACATAATTCAAAAGTATGGTATCAATTTCTCTGCTTTAGTAAACACATCAAGCTTTGGCCAAAGGGCATCATAATAAATATCAATTTTTGTTCTGTGGTGTTTGTTTTTGTTCTGTAGAGCTTATGGCTAACTAAATGCTAGCTCCAGGAGATAGGTGGAGATTACTTTACTGAGAAAGTCTGTGATATCAAGATTTTGTTTCCATTTACCTCTTATTGAACTAGAATGAAGAATGTTGAGCTCCATGACCTCCTGGGCTCTGTGACACTTCTGTCTTTTTCAAAAACTAATTAGTGACTCGAAGGCTGAATCAGCCTTCTTCCAAGCAATTTTCTTGCTCTTCAGAAAGTTAACTTCTTTACTCTCATTATCAATGTCCTTCGCTTTGTCAGTAGTATTTAAAACACTATCTGTTATTTCTGCATCACTAGCAGAATGTCAACAGGATGGGGTGAGACCCTTTTTGTGGAGCCAAGCCCAGTGGCAGGGTTAATCAGAGTGGCAGGATCAGCGGTGTCAAACAATCAAATGGGGAAACAACCATGTATCTGGTTGAGTTATTAGGTGCTGATGTTAACAAAGAGATGGATATCTGTAGCTGTATCAAATAGTAAACACCATCGGGAATGTTTGAACTTTATCTTGATAGGCTACAAAACAAGGTGCAAAAAATGTCTCTATGATTAACAAAGAGTCCCTAGTAAATTTGCTAAGATTAGGAGAAAGGGAAGCCTGTGTAAAGATCAAGATTAGGGTCAAAAATCTCAGCTCAGGGTCACAAAATAGAATAAAGTAGGATCATGGAGGCAGACTACTTGCTAGGAGAAGGGTGTATTGAAGGTCTTTTTTTAATTCAGCCTGCCTGTGCTGGGGATTCTCCTACATCTGAATTGCTCTAAAAGACATCCACCTTGCCCAATTTCTTTGCCCTTCTAAATGACACATGTTTTGAGCCGTATAATGCCCCATTTACTCTAAACACAATTGCTGTTATTATCATATAATCTTCATCTACATCTCACATTTTAAATATTTTATTTCAAGATGTTTCAAGAGTAGATGATTGATCCTTAGCTTCATTATTCCTGGATAATCTGCAACTTAGTAACAAGTGACAGTTGTTCTATGATATTCTTAAGGATTTGAAAGAATGCTTAACACAAAACAGATTAACAGGAATAAAAATATGAAAAGTAATATATTATATTTAATGAATACATTAAAATTATAAACATTTTCCTGAATATATAACAAGAACAAAATCCAGATTGTGATTGCCTTAAGGGAGGGAGGGAGAAGCATGAAACTGGGGAGCAAAATAATAGTGTTTAATTTTATGTTATTTTTAAGAAGAAAAAATGTGAGACAAATATGAGAAAATATTAATAATATTGTTTTTAATTTTTGTTAGAAGATACATAGTTTCTTTATTTTGTTTTTATATGCATGTTCCCTGAATTTGAAATTAAACAAGAGTATATGACAGCAGGAGAGAGAGAGAGAGAGAGAGAGAAAGAAAGAAGGGGGAGAGAGGGAGGGAGAAAGGAAGGAAAGAAGGAAGGAGAGAAGGGAGGGAGAAAGAATGAAAGAGAAATGGTAGCTCCTTCTTCCTCTGATGTATCTTTTCCTAAATTAATCACTCTATTCTGTCTCTGATACTTTAGTTTCTGTTTTCAATCTGTCCTGATTCTTGCCATCTGCCCACTATTGATTTTGGCTTCATGTGTTCTATTCCTTGAAGGTCATCTCAATTCAACCCTGTGAATTATAGATAGGAAAGGCACTGAGAACTATAAAACACATAGAACCATGCACCCAAGTATAGGAGTCCACAGAGAAAGAGGGCCAGATACAAGACTAGGCTGAGTGACAGTGACCTTGGACTTTTGGACTATTTGAGAGATGGATGGCAAGGACATAATAAGGCACCCAGTGATTGCCTGGGATAAAGATATTCTATTTGAGTAAGAGTAGGGTTATATAAGAGTGAGGGGTATTTATGGGAACTGCACCAGGAGATTTGGGGAGGAATTAGGGACAGCTTTTTCAACTGATGCCTAGTTTGGTACAGAGTGATAGAAAGAGGCATGAATGCAAATAGATAGATAGATTTTTGTATGTGTAGATGGTATTTAAATGAGTGAATAAATGACATATTAAACTTATAGGAAAACATTCTCAACTAGATAAATCAGGAAAAAACTGAGCAGAGCAAAGTAAATTATATTTTAAAGTGGGTGAATACTATTAAGTAAGAAAAATTTAAATCACCTTCTGCATTAACCCTTCCACCCACCCACTCACACAATCCAGTGCAGGATATATCAGCACCTGAATCTGAACAAAGAGACAAAATATCGAGTTTACCTACACTCTTTATGTGGTTCTGGGGGTGAGCCCTTTTGTCTTTACCATAGAGAATCAACACTTTCAAGATTATTTACATTTGTAAAATTCAAGTTGTTGTCTGATGTAATACTGTAAGAAAGAGTAGTCCAAATGAATTTATTCCTCTAAAAATTGGGAAGATAATTCACAGTGAAATGCTAAGTTAAAATATGGTAAGTATCATAAATATACCAGTATCACTGGCATTGTAAAACTATCCAGGGTCTAGACTGCATTCAGAAATGAGTTTTCTGAAAAAGGCACAAAATTATATTGCAGCTTCATGATTTATTCATTATTTTTGATGGGCTATTGAATATAGCTTTCTAATGTTGTATCTGTATTTACAGTGACAAAATTGTGCTTGGGAAAAATCATGGCTTATTCAATTCCATTTGCTTATAAAATATTTAAAAATTCCAGTTAAGATTGAGATAGAGATGGGATAATTTCTAATCTCCTAAAACCAGTTTTGCAAAAGTCTTCTAAATGAGTCATACACATAGTATGACATTCATTGGCAACTTTCAATCATTTTTGAATTTTTTTAATGTCATTTTTACATTATAAGTTTTGAGATTATGGAAAACTCAATATTGACAATCTATTATAGTCTTATTTTCACTTATTTCTATCCATGTGTGATTATCTCCAAATTGCACTCTAACAGTTATACCTTATTTTTCTACTTTCTCTTTACTTATGATTGGCACATATTGTTGAAATACATATGTGATAGATGCTGCTATTTGTTTCCCAAGCACTAGTCTCTCCTACAGTAGTACCTCCTGGTTGTTAGCTGGGAATATGGAAAATAATGCTATGATATCCAAACCTCTTTGCAGCTAGGAGGTCTGTAAGTAAGTTTGCCAATTAGTTGTGAAAACAAACAGCATGTGCAATTTCCAGGAAACATCTCTAAAAGGAGTCAATGTATCCAATTCCTTCTCCTTTCCTCCTTGCTAGTTGCAATCAAGCATGTTGATTGAAATTGGGAATATACTTAGAATCCAAAGTTTGACTATGGTGACTAAAAAGATGGAAGGTGCTTGGGTTCCTTAAAATAATGCAGTCATCATATCAGTCCTGAAATGGTGAGTGAACCTCCATGTGAGAGAAATAAATTTTTATTTTGAATAAACCAGAGTTTCTTTTGCTTGCAGTTATTCTTTATCATAAATGGACAATACATCCTAAAAAGATATATATTATATGCTATAGATATCTCTATTATTTCTGTTTAAGAGGTAAACAACAAAATAAAGGGATTGGATAAACACATGATGTTTAGGGATTGGCTATATTATAGGGGGGGAAAGGAAATTTAAATACTCTACAGACAGCCAGGGTATTTTATTTGATGAAATATGATACCTCCAAAGGTGGTTGTAGTTTTTTCCTCCTCTCTTCTGGGCTGAAGACTTCTCAATCCACTTTCATTGCCTTTGTTTTCCATAGATGCCCTTCCAATTCTACTTCCTCTATTTCCTTTTTTTTCTTTTTTAATTTCAGAATATTATGGAGATACAAATGTTTTGGTTACATGGATTGCTTTTATAGTGCTTGAGACAAAGTTATAAGTGTGCCCATCACCCAAATAGTGTACATTATAACCATTAGGTATGATTTTAGCCAAACGCTACTACCCCCTCCCACCTACTTGATTTCTGTTGAGTTTTTCTTCCATTTGTACACATAACTTCTGTTAGGTTAGTTCCCATTTAATAATGAATACATGTGGTGTTTGTTTTTCCATTCTTGCATGTTCTCACTTAGGAGAATGATCTCCAGTTCCATTCAGATTGTTACAAAAGATATTAATTCATTTTTCTTATAGCCGAGTAGTATTCCATGATATACACATACTACATTTTATTAATCCACTCATGAATCGATGGGCACTTGGGTTGATTCCACATCTTTGCAATTGTGAATTGTGCTGCAATAAACATTCGAGTGCAAGTGTCTTTTGTATAAAATGACATAGAAAAACTCTTCTAGATATAGGCCTAGGCAAAGAATTTATGAAGAAGACCCCAATGGCAATCACAGCAATGAAAAAAATAAATAAATGGGACTTTATTAAATTAAAAAGCTTGTGCACAGGCAAGGAAACAATCAACAGAGCAAATAGACAACCTACAGAATAGGAGAGAATATTCACATATTATATATCTGATAAAGGGTTAATAACCAGAATCTATAAAGAACCCAAGCAAATCAGCAAGAAAAAAAATCAAACAACCCTATTAAAAAGTGGGCAAAAGACACGAACAGAAGCTTTTCAAGAGAAGATATACTAATGGCTAATAAACATATTAAAAAAAGCTCAACATCACTAATCGTCAGGGAAATGCAAATCAAAACCACAATGAGATATCACGTAACTCCATTGAGAATGGCTTTTATGAAAAGTACCAAAACAATAGATGCTGGCGTGGATGTGGAGAGATAGGAATAATCATAGACTGCTGGTGGGACTGCAAACTAGTGCAACCTCTATGGAAAATAGTATGGGGATTCTGCAAATAAACTAAATTAGACCTACCATTTGATTCGACAATTCCGCTACTGAATATTTGCCCAAAGGAAAAAAAATCATTTCATATTTCCTCTATTTTAATTAAATTATTTAGTTCACATCACATGTCATTGATTGTCATCTTTGTCTCTTTGCTTTTATTCTATTTATTTATTTCTACTGTCATTGGGCTTCCATCACATTTCTTGGGTTTGGTGCATGTTTTTCTTCCACAGTTAGAGTGGGGTTTTTTTATTATTATTATTTTAGTGGACAAAATCTCAGCATCTTCATTCAATTTCTTTTAATTTGCTCCCAGGTTTTCAACAGTGATTGTGTGACACCTTTTTCCCCCTTCTCTCTCCTCTCTCTCTCTCTTTCTCTCTTTCTCTCTCACACACACACACTTTTATATTTTTTCTTAAAAAGGTGAATGTGCTAAATAGCTAAAAAAATAATATATACATCTAAAATAGCCTAAGAGGTTCTAAAAAGCATTGAGAATAATTTGTATTAACAGCTCTATTCTACTTTTTCAAATCCTAGTGATGCTGCTTCTCAATTTAATAGTAGAAAATCCAATGATGATTTTTAATTGCTATATAAAATTGACTTATATCTTCAAATAAAACAATTTACTACTTATACACAACTGAGACTCAGACCAATAGAACGGGAAGATATAAGTATAAGCAGGCTGTTACAGAAGAGTCTTGAAAATTTCCAAATATTTGAGTCTGGTTTAGAAAAAAAGCACAGGCTTATAAAACACACAGTTCTATAAATATGTACTTGACATTTTAAAAAGACAAAGTAAAGAAATTTTAATTGCCCTCTAAATGGAATGTGGCTCTTAAAAAGATAAGAAACATCAGCAAAAAGATCAATTCTTTAAAATTCAACTTGTTTCACAGACTATATGTGAAACAGCCTGAAATAAAATACAGTATCCTGATAGTGCCAGTTATGAACCTGAAATCAAAATAGGGGAAATATTGCTGCCAGCCATGGTCTTAACACATGATTCTGTTTTCTTCATTTTAAGTGTTTTTTCCTGACAATTCTTCTAAGTTATTTCTCATGAGAAAAATTGAGCTAATTCATCCCCAGAAAGTGAGTCATAGTATCTAAACACACAGGAGTACCATTCCATGGATGAATAAATGAGAGCAGTTCTATTTCAAACATGCCAGATGCTATACATTTTCTGGAAAGGATCAGGATTTCAGGTCTTTAGTGAGACTTCCCACAAAGCGAAACATCTGTTCATAATATATTGCACACTAGCTAGTAAGCCTGAGAATGCTAAGGCGATTAGAACATCTTGATTGTGTTTTCGAATTGTATATAGACAAAAGGAGATGTTGAATTGGAGCATTGGGCAGGCAACAAATCAACACTCAGCCAACATCCAAATAGGCTCCACCTTGTTTCCCCACCAGTCTCACTTGCTAGTTGTTAGAAATTTTCAAAAATATAGTGGACATGTTACTTTAAAAAAATCCCTGCCTTTGTCAATAAAATAAATGAATAGCTAACTATAAGCATATTTAGATTAAAAAATAACTTTTACATATGCAAAAACATAGCCATCATTTTAAGTGTTTAAATTTCCTTGGCTATTTTGTCTGTATTGTTTCTTTATACCACTGAAAATTGTGAAGTAATGAATACAATTAGCATAACCTTATAGGACATATGGAATTGATCACTTTGTGAAATTAATCTTCCATTTAAACATTCTTTTTTCCATTAGGTTACACCTCATCATTTACCAAATTCTTTTTGACTTTTTCTTAAGCAATGACCTTATATTTCTAAATACTGCCTTAAAAATTTATGTAGTCTATTATTAATATTCAAAAAATTACTATAATGAAGATGAAAAGCCATCAAGTCAATGTACATTATTTGCAAATCAAAAAGAAATAAGTTTTTAACTACAAAAACATAGTTCTCCTTTTAAACCCCCTAGTTTACCAGTGATAACAGATTAAGAAGAACAGTAAAAATGCAATTCTTCCCTTATACTTAAGGGAAGAATATACCTGATTAAGCAAATTTGATTCAATTGATTAAGTGTATATGTGGCTAAACTCTAAAAACCTGAATATACTGAGAAGTTTATAACATTCTTTTATTTTGTAAGAAAAAGATGGTTAAAATTATAGGTAAAGGAAAGATAAGAAGATTTTTATTAATACTAAAAATTATAATCATACCGAGGTCATTATTATTTGATCTTCCATACTATCTTTGAAAATGTATTTCCTATATTCGTTTTAAGTTTAATTCAGACAGAAAGCATGATACTTTGGAGAGCTAAGGGATGGAATTCAGTTTTCAAGATTTAAAAAAATATAATGGTGATCACACAGGTGATCAAAATGAGTTCAATACCATACAAAATTGGTAAATAAGTTTGCCAAAAATATGCCAAACTTTGGCTTCTCAGACTTAGAAAGCAACTTTGTCATCGTTTTTATATAATTATAATATCAGATTGTTAAAGGGAACAAGTGATTTAAATGGAGAAATCCGGTCCTACATCTCAACTTTCAGCATGGTTTAGTAGATTATTACAATCACCCATGATGATATGAAAACAAAACCATATATCATAGAAAAAAAAAAAACATGTCATGGGACATCTTATTTAAACTGCTGATTCTCATTAGGTAAATTTAAGAAAATATAGCAGCTGTACCAAATCACATGAGTTGGTAAAATGTGTATTTTACGTACATTTCCCCAAGTAACTCAATTCAGAGAAGAACATCTCAGTAATTAGCAGTAACCAAGAGGGAAAAGCTCAAAATGGATTCCTAAGAGTAATGTAATATCTTCACAAGGGTGTTTTATAACAGGATTGGTATGTTCTATAACCTAAAGTACTGACTGTTGACAATGCACCTAATATATGATGCAGTCTATTTACATGTCTAGGAAATATGTGTGTGTGTGTGTGTGTGTATTCCAATTCTGGTGTTTTTCAAAGCTGAGGTAGCCTTTTACTATCATTCTTACTTACTGTAATAGATCAATTATTAATAGCTTTGCTTGAAAAAATATAACTCTAAAACCCTGAAAATTTTAAAATTATAGCAAAGTGTTTATAGTTTTGTATTTTTTGGCTCAATGTAATCTTTTTTATTTGTTTAAAGTTTCTTTATTATACTTCCTTCAAAAAGTATTTAATCGTGTATTATATGAAAAGGAAAGCTTTGTTCACTTATTCTCTGGGTATGTATTTTTAGAACTTAGATTTAACTTTGAAAATAAGTAAGATTCAGGTAATTGTTAGTGCAAGAGTGATTACAACACAACTTAGTTCCTGTGAATGAACTCATGTCTCTTTTTCCTGATTGATTTATGTAATAGAACATAGAGAAAAGTATGGAGTATTCTGTTGACCCATGCCTGTGTTGAGCAGACAGGAAGAATGGAAAAGAAGCCACAGATCTGAAAACAGAGAAATGTCACAATTAAAAAAAAAATTCACCAAAAAACTACTTTTGTCAGACTTCATTTGCCTTTTAATTGGGGTTATTAGAATGTGAGTGGCCATAATAAGGCATTTCTACATTTTTTGCAAAGCATTTTTCAAAACTTCTCCTAATAAACTTGTGAAAAAAAATGGAAAATGTGATGTTAGAAGAAAATCCTCAAGTAAATTAACTGACTGAACGTCTAGCTTCATGAATGGCCAGTGTCTTAACACTATCCTCTTAAAATTTTTTTTCAAGTACTTGGCTGAGACACTAGTGATATCCTCAAATATGTTCAAATTGGCACAAGGCTGGAGAGAAGGGCTGATATTCAGATATAACTATTAACAACAACAAAAAAAGAAAATATCATTTCTGCAGGTTGGATTGAAGGGCCATATCTATCGAGAACTTTCATAAAGATAAATATCAATTTCTACTTAGGTCTCAAAATCTACTAAAACACTGGAGGAGAGGGGAAGTATAGTTTCAACTTTGTGAGGCCATCATAGAGAGGCTATAAAGCTTTGGATGGGAGAATAAAGTGAATCACGTTTCATGTTCCTTCTCCCTTTGAAGTTAAATAATAATATGATATATTTATTATAAACCAGAAATTTGAGAATTGTTTTGAATGTGTAAATAAAGCTCTTTATATCTTTCTGGGCAGACAGAAATCCAGTTGTCCATGAAAAGATTACTCTTGGCTCTCTGACTCACATTAGAATGATCATGATCTATATAAGCTCAAGGAAAAAAACATAATTTTTTTTCAAATTCTCCTGAAATTAGAACACTTCATCTATTATAAGTAGTCCATTCATTTTAATGTTGGAGAAAGAATGCGTCTGCTTTTACTTTTGTGGGAACTAGTTCTACTTCAGATATTATTATATGATATGTATTGTGCTCCTTTTACTCAAATAGACAGAATAATTAGAATACTAATTGTAAATGCATATTAAATATAAGACTACACTCATAATTTTGGTATAAGAGATCCTTTTCAGGTATTTTTAGAAACTTAATTTTTAATCAAGTAAATTTTATGTTGGCAGTAAGGTCAGTTGGAAATGGATTTATTACAAATGATATTTTTAAAAATAAAACTGGTGTTACTTTTGTTATAAAAAATCAAAAGAATTATAAAATGGTGATCATATTGATCTTATAAGAACATTACTCCCACTGAGACACTAAGTTTAAAGTTCTTAAATAACCCAATTAGGGACCTATAAGGGAGAGAAGAAAAAAAAAACAAAACCTGGCCAAATGATGACTAATTAGAATGACAGGCGTTCTTCTGACTCATGGGGGAGTCACAGTACCTAAGCAGTAAAAATAGTGTCTCATTAGTCTTTTAAACACTATTCCCAGGTTTCTGTGAAATTGATATTTAATCACTTTCCCAGTGTACAGCAGCCACTTATTACACAGGGAAGACATAGGGAGTGAAAAGTTTATAAAATTTCTGTCAATCTCTTCTCAATTTGAAGAATGATTCATTATAATGGGCCACCAGTGGCAGAAGGATGCCGAATAGGCGCCTGTAATTAACTTCCCTTCCCACTTTATTGATGGCATTTGCTGGGTTCTGAGATTAGATGGTGTACCTTGGGGGATGTACCCTATGGAACATGCTGTAAAATATTCTAAACTACATCTAAATCATATCTACAGATATATTAGTCACAATTCTAGATCTTGGTTTTTGGAAATTTGGGGCTACTGTAATGTATTTGGAGATTAAGTTTGCTACTCAGAAAAGAGCATGCAGACAGAATTAGTAACTGAAGGAAGAAAAATGTATTTCTAAATTTGGGGCCGATTCTGTAAAGAACAAAAATTGACCTTAATATAGGACACCTACATTTAATCTGTGATTTGATCTTATCAAGTATGGCTATTCTTTTAGAAATGTTGAATAATATTTTATTGTTGTTAGATGCTTAAAAGAAAATAAAAGTATGGTTGTAAGTGGTATTACATGTTGTCAGTAAGTCCAAAATTTAGCTTTTATGTGCATACACGAAACTATAAGAAATGTCAATCCAGCAACTGCCTCTAAAAAACACAAAGACTATTATTTCATATTTCACCAAAAGAAAATAGAAAAGAATGAACACCCTGAATTCTTTTGTTCCATTGCTCATTTAACAAACAGCTTTATATCATGGACATAGCATGACAAATCTTGGGATGGTCACTCCAGAAGACGGGTAGGATGCTCATTCTTTGTTTTTATTTTCTATCCTAATAAAACATAGTCATGACATATTTACCATGCACTATATTGTAAAGTTCATCTATTTTTGGTTTCTCATTTCCAGTCATCTCCTGGGAAAACAGTTTTCTTCATTGAGATAGAAGGTTGTCAGGGAGCCCTGTGGCATTTCCTACTAAACTAGTACAGGGTTGTCCCTATGGAGCTCATAGTGGGGGCAAAGACAGCAGAACGATTATAAAACAATACTGTGAATATTTTCTATTAGATGATATAACTTTATTAGCAAGTGTTAGGAAGAGCATTTAGAGTCACTGTTCATCTGAGGCTCATAAATGAGTAGTATCGGTAAATATCTTTAAGTAACTCAAAAATCTTTGCATTTATACTCATATAGTCCAATAGAATGTATTAATCTGTAAATCAGGGAACTGGTTCTGCTATAGTCACACTAAGTAAAATTTGGTAAATAATCACATTAATAATTTTATTTACTAAAGCAAAAATGAGAAATAGATTTTTGCCTTGACTGGAAAATAAGAATTTATAAAAAGTCTTTCTGAAAATTGCATTATTACCTGAAACCCCCCAAATTACTATCTCTTTTTTAATTTCAAAATATTAAGGGAGTACAAATGTTTTTGTTACATGGATACCTTTTATAATGCTTAAATCAGGGCTATTAGAATAATGTTCACTGTACCTGTTAGGTAAGTTTTTACCCCTCCCCTCTTATTGCCTTGCTCCTTCTCTATTTCTAATGATTTTTACTTCTCTATGTGCCCATGTGTGCCCATTGGTTAGTTACAAATTATTAGAGATTAGAGACTACATGTGGTAGTTGTTTTTCCTTTCCTGAGATACTTTGCTTAGCATATTGGTCTCCAGTTCCATCCAAGTTGCGGCAAAAGACATTATTTCTTTCTTTTCTATGGCTGATTAGTATTCCATGGTGTGTGTGTGTGTATCATATTTTGTTAATTCACTCATGAATTGATTGGCACTTAGGTTGATTCCACATTTTTGCAATTGTGAATTGTGCTACAATAGACATTTGAGCTCAGGTGTCTTTTTGATAAAATGACTTCTTTTCCTTTGGGTAGATACCGGGTAGTGGGATTGCTGAATCAAACGGTAGGTCTACTTCAGTTCTTTGAGGTATCTCCATACTGTTTTACTTAGAGGTTGTACTCATTTGCAGTCCCACCAACAGTGTATAAATGTTCCTTTCTCTCTGCATCCACGCCAGCATCTATTGTTTTCTGACTTTTTAATAATGGTCATTCTGACAAGGGTAAGGTGATATCTCATTTTAGTTTTAATTTGAATTTCCCTTATGATTAGTGATGTTGAACATTTTTCATATGTTTGTTGGTCATTTTTCTATCTTTTGAAAAGCTTCTGTTCATGTCTTTTGCCCACTTTTTAATGGGGTGGTTTGTTTTTTTTCTTGCTGATTTCTTTGAGTTCTTTATAGATTTGGGATATTAGCTCCTTATCAGATGTATGGTTAGTGTTCTTATACAATTAGAAATTTAAAATAAAATGTATAATATTCATGTAAAACTATTTCAACATCTGTTGCAGAACCACAGTATTATTAAAACCTTCTTTATACTGTCATATGGCCTTTACAAATCATGTGCTGAAAGCAAGACCTAAATTTTACAATGTGCATTCCAATTTTCTATTAAGTGAGAACCCTCTAAAGACCACAAAGGGGCCAAATTATCTAAAATATTAAAGGCTTATTATATTTCTACTAAATTATCAATTTTGTAAAACAATTAAACAGGGAAAGCCAATTAGTGCAAAAGTGGTCTTTGGAGTATAATCATTAGTTAGAAGCTCGTTTGATAAGGTTAGGTCCAAATCTAATAAGTTAAACCCCCAGCAGAACCGTAATAGAGCCTTAGTGGCAGTTTTTAACAGCATCAGTCTCTAAATAGAAACCACCAGAAATTAAGGAAATTAAAAAAGAGGTTATTTTTGCTACAATCAACAAAATCTCTGTAGAGCTATGTCAAGTAAGAATCAGAGTAGTTTCTTAATTATGATCACTAGAAATTTATTTGTATTATGAATCAAAATTATTATTAGTTCCAGTTTCTTCCAATAGAGTAATAAGGACTAGAGGTTAACAAACTAGGAACAGAAGAGGCAAATATAATATAAAGCCAATACTTTGTAACTTTGGGAAAAATAAAATAACGTTAATGCAGTGAAGGCACACAAATCTAGTATAGACTTCCAGTGCTGTACTATAACATTTCCAGTTCTGTTAATTGTGCCTCATTTATGTTCAGAAAATATTCTTTATATAAAAATAAAATAAATTGAAGGAAAAAAAGAAATGATTTATACAAATACATCTGTATACATAGCATGAACTCAGAACAAAACTTCTGGGTTACTAAATTGTTTTGCAGAGAGAATTGGACTATTTTCAGAAAAAGAAGACACCGCCTAATAAATACTAACCTATTGGCTTATTCGGATAAGGGGAAAATTACCCACTTTAGAATAGTGTTCCTTTCTTTTTCTTTTTAACCATATATAGTTTAAAATAAGGTCACCATAATTTATTTTATAAACTTTTTTGACTTAGCTACTTACATTTCATTTAACTGTTGCATGAATAGACATGAATAAAAAATGATATATTACAGATCAGAAAAATTATCTGTTGAACATTTCCTTCCATCTTGATAAACTCAGTCTTTTGAATTGCAAAGGAAGCAGATAATTGATGTGATCAAATCATCTACCCATCAGTAAATCCACATTCAAAAAAGGACAGATTGGTCATTAGGGAACAGTTGGCTGATTATAATGTCTCCTACACCACCCCACACAAATATGTCCTTCAAGTGGTTATATAAGCACTATAAACAGTCATTTACTTCTACTATTCTTTTTATTTCTCTATTATTTTATATACATATATTTTACAATTTACTTTTAAATACCAGTATAATTTAATAATCTATTTTGATATATTTATTTGGAAGTATCAATCTTTGTTGTTTTAAAGTATTTTGAGTGCACGTTTTGTTCTTTTTTACCAACAATGTTCCGAAGCCATATCTTATTAATATAATTGCATAAATAATCATGCCAGATCCCTCAGGTAATTAAAAAATAAAATAAAATGAGCATCTGTTCGTACAAATTAGTAATGTGAGTGATAATATGCAGGTTAAAGGTTAACATAGAAGAAATTGGACATGGTGCATGAACACAAAATGAATTATTACATGGCTATGTAATTTTATTGCTACCACTTAGTTAATTATTCTGTATACCAAACTAATAATTAAAGAAGCAAGTTTTACTTCAGTGTTCTATTCATACAACTATAAATTATTCCGTACATTTAAAGTTGTGATTGGCTGTAAATCTCACAGCAAGTTGTAATAACAAAATACAATTCCCCTTACTACTTAGGTATAACACAAATGTACTTTTAAAATACATTTCAAAAGAAATCACATTAACTCTAGCAGACACAGCATAATAAATTAAAATACCTGAATACAGAAAAATATATTTCAGTTAACTAGTGCTTCATGACAAATTACCTCAAATATTAATGGCTAAAAACTACAATCTTTAATTTATTTCCTTGCAGTTCTGCAATTTGGGCAGCAACGGCTCATCTCTTTCCCACATGGCATCAGCAAGGTGGCTTTGCTGAAGCTGGGTAATCCACTTGTAAGGTGACCTCTCTCACATTTCTAGAAAGTTAGTGTGGACTTCCTACTGGGAACACAGCTGAAGCTGCTGTCTAGGGTCTTTTGTTATCCTTTATGGGATCTCTCCAATCAGGTAAGCTGGACTCCTCATAGCATGGAAGGGGTGGCACTCAGGGTAGTCAGATTTCTTACATGGTGGTTGGTGTTCCCTAGAACACAAAAGCATAATCTGGCAGGCCTTGTTAATGTTTAGATTTTGAATGGGCACACATTCAACTCTTCTGCATTCTGTTAAAGACCATGGGCCAGCAAATATTAAATAGGAGGGAACTGTACAGGTTCATGAATACTAGAAAAAACTAAAGTAACATTTTATCTAAAAAAAAAAAAAAACCAATTCTGAAAAAGTACAAACCGATATGCTTCTAGTTAGTATAAATTCCATTTCAACATAATATAAATAAATATACCTGTCCGAATTTTTCCAAGAATTTAATATCAAGTTATCTAACCTTAGTGTCTTTTGTTGGGCCAGGCATAGTGGCACATGCCTGTAATCCTAGCACTCTGGGAGGCAGAGGCAGTAGGATTTCTTAAGCTCAGGAGGTCGAAACCAGCCTGAGCAAGAGAAAGACCCATCTCTACTAAAAATGGACAAATCCGCCTCTACTCAGGACGCTGAGGCAGGAGGATCGCTTGAGCCCAGTAGTCTGAGGGTGCAGTGAGCTATGATGACGCCACTGCTCACTACCCAGGGTGACAGAGCAAGACTATGTCTCCAAAAAAAGAAAAAAAAAAGTCTTTTGTTAAAGCAATTTAATGTCCTAGGACAAAATTCTATGTATTTCATCCATATTTCCCAACTAATTAAATTTGTGTTTTTTTAGCACTGCTCATCACTGGGTAGAATTAGCCCACTTGACAATAGAAGAAAACTGGTGTAGCCACTGGGGTCCTAGTACTTGAGGAGCAGTAGTAATATCTACACCATCTTTAACCGATCACAAATGCACTCATGGCCATGTTTCTCACTTCCTATTCCTGCAGTGTCCAATACTCTTCGAGTCCATCAAAAGCAACAGTAATGTTGAAATAAGTCCATTCTTTAAAAGGTAATTCCTTTGAATTTTATGCAGTAGAAGATGGTAAAATAGCAATGATAATTCAAACTAATGATTTATGTTAGTTATTTTTAAAGGCTAATCAAAATATAACCAAATTTTCCAATCACTAATTTACTTTTTAGATTAGCATTAGAAACATATTGGAAGCTGATTTTTTGCTTTTTTTGTTTTAAGTGGCTTATTCTATCATTTAATAAATCGTACACCAATGATATAGCTTCCAATTGAGCACAATATAAATTCAAGGCACTTACCTGTCAAGGTTCTGATGTCTGAACCAAGATTCACTGCTAATAGCCTTGAATATAAAAATCTGTAACAAACTTGTAAAAATTAGTCTCAAGCACACAAATAAAGACAGTGAACACAACTAATTCAAATAGATGTCAATTCATTGTCTTAAAATGTGTACAGCACTATACTGGGTGCATCTAACATTTAAAATGTTAATAAGATGGCACTACTCAGTGAGAACTTATGATATAGAAGAAATATTTTGCATGCATGCATAAAACAATTCGACTTTATAAAGCAATACATTTTTAAATGTAAAAAGTATTGATAAGAATACGAAATGTAGAACATCAAAAAAGGGAATGATAAAACATAGTCTGAAAGTAGTGGTAGAGATTGTCATGAAGAGTTCAACATTAATATACAGATAGCATTGAGGTATGTGGAAAGGATTGAGAAGCAGCATGAGCAAATACAAAGATGAGACAGTGTCTGTGTTCAGAGTGTCATGGACAGTTTTCACTTTTGGCAATCACAACCTATTCTCTCTCTTCTGAATAAGGACACTATTTTAAGAGGCTGTGTCTACTTCATTGTGTGTACCATTCACTAAGAAGTCCCTCTTCCCTCCCACCATGGAAACTAGAGGGTTCACTGGATGCTACTCCATCAAGACTTTTGCTATTCCTAATGAACAAAAAGAAAAGAAAGGCAGGTGACCTGATGGCCAATAAAACACTCTTTTCTGCATCTTTGAATATCAAGTAGCGTAACATTGGTTGGTTGTGATTCTTTAATTCCTGAATTCACAAAGCAAGTTTGATTAACTGTTACTGCTACCAAGATTTGTAAAGGCACCAAGTTTTCTTTAGTCTTAGACTAGCTATGCAGTCTTAACTTGGATCCTGTGAGTACCTCCATATCCTTCCAAAAAATGTGTTTTTGGCATTGATAGTGAGAAAACTTGGAGCCTCAATATTTAATGGTAACTTACTGAAGTTAAAAATGTTCCACCAGTTTTCAAGATTTAGAAATCTGGACAATCACTGCACCTGTCAGTTGCTAGTCAAAACAATGTGGGTCTCACTGGGGCAAAAATGATGGGCAAAATTGAACACTGATCTGAATGGAAAGTATTACAAACCAGAGGGGACACGTAAAGGATGAAAATGCAAAGGAAGTTGGGAGAGGTAAGTGGTGGGAGTGAAGTGAGAGTAAATTAAGAGAAGAGCCACAAAAATTAATATCTAGCATTTATCGAATATATATTCTGTACTTAGTGCATTAATTGTATTATTTAATAAATTTTAAAAGCCTGCATCCCACCACAACTTACAATACTTACACAGGAGAGCAAAGAGCAAGAGATAAGAGAAGGCAATACGTGGTCAAATGAAAGAAAGTGGGCAAAAGTCTGAGCAAACACCAGCGGGAAAGGCCATTGCCCACGGCTGAAATGAGTGCTCCACAGCTGAAATTATTAGTACATGTGCCAAAATGGAGTAGGAAGTATCACTGCCAAACATAGAGACACATAGGGCAGAGAGGAACCCCTTTGTAGGAGTGGGTAAAAAGGATTTGGATAAAGACACAGTGAGCTTGGGGTGATTCAGTAACTAACACAAATATATGGTATAGTAGTGGATCCAAAACTAGGTGAGATACTGATTAGAGAAACATAAGCATAGAGACAAAAAGAAAAAAAATACATTTCATTAAGTGATGAAAGTAAAAAACAAAAGAACAAAATTACAAAGTGTCAGCATTGGGGGAAATGTTTTTTTAAAGAGGGGGAGAAAGAACAGAAATGAGGGAAAAGGTAGGAATGAAAAAGTAAGAGAAAAACCAATATTGTGTAGTGTCACAAACAGCACCAAAGAAATATATGAATGTGACTGGCAGTATCAAGAACAAGTAGGACTGAGGAAGCATGATTAACATTTATGTTTAATTTTCATTTTAGAGTAATGATTTTAGAGTGATTCATGTGGATGTGTTTATCTAATACACATTTATGACAACAACTCAGTTTGATAATAGATTAAGGCACTATATTTTTTAGGGAGTGATTTCAATGATATATTTCTCTAATAGTAGTACTGTACAATATTCTATAGATGCTTTAGAATATTTAATTAATTACTCAATTAAAGTGCTTACTGACTTAATATATTGACTACACATAAAATAATCTGTATTTTCTTATACTGCTTAAATACTAACTTGGATAAAATATTATACAATTAAACACAAATGGATACAATTAAGAAAGTTCTATCATTATCCCTTATAAATAACTTCCTCCTGATCTTGATCTTTGATATTTATTAGGACAGATTAGCCCCATAAAGTAGCTCACAAAAGAGAAACTTCACTGAAAGCCTATTACAGTTGGCCCTTGCACAACATGGGGGTTGGAGTGCCAAAACCCTGCACAGTCACAAATCTGCATATGACTTCGACTCCTCAAAAGCTTAACTACTAATAGCCTACTGTTGAGCAAAAGCCTTAAGAATAACATAAACAGTCAATTAACACATATTTTGTATGTTATATATATGTATTATATTCTGTATTCTTACAATAAAGTAACAGAGAAAAAATGTTATTAAGAAAATCATATAAGGAAGAGAAAATATATTTACTATTCATTAAGTGGCAGTGGATCATCATAAAAGTCTTTATCCTGGTCACCTTCATGTTGAGCAGGCTGAGGAGGAGGAGGAAGAAGAAGGGTTGGTCTTGCTGTCTTCGGGGTCCAGAGGTAAAAGAAAATCCATGAAGTGGACCTGCATAGTTCAAACTTGTGTTGTTCAAGGGTTAACTATATTTGTATTTAACAATACAATTATTGCTTTGTACATTGTCCTACACAATTTAAAAATATTAGAAAATATATTTTTAAATAAATACTTTTTTGTAACCTCAGAGATTCTAGAACAGTGACTGTTTTATTGAACTATACATCATTGTACTATTGTACTATACATCAGCCTTGATTCTAATTCCTCTACATATATTACCTCATTTTCATTCTCACAAAACTCCAATGAGGTAGATACTATTGTTTTCTTCATTTTATAGAGTAGGAGCTTCAGGCTCAGAAGTGTGAAGATTTGCTCAAGGGTTCAGAACTAGAAAGTATTATAATAAAACAAGTATTCAAATTCAGACTTTTTGTCAAGTGTCTAGCTTCTTTATCACACCCAGACGATAAAATGTCAGATGACAGGGCAAACTGGCCTCTTATTAATAATTGTCCTACCAGAAATTTAAGAAGTATAGCCCTGAGTTAAGCCATGTGGTATATGGCTAACAAAAATACGTTGTTAGAGACTCTAGAGAATTTGAGAGGCTCTTTTATGTTCAGAGAAACTATTAAGAGATTGGTCCTAAAGATTTAAAAACCAGACTTCATCAGAGCAGCTGCCCTTCAAGGAAACTAATTATAGATAGTGGCTTCTTCTATCTTCCACATTCCTTTACCTAGCCAACCAAAACCCTATAACCCTGTGAATGACTCATGCCTTCAAACTCTTTAAACATTGAGATTACATTCAAAGAGATTAAAGCTAAAGAATCCACATAAGGACCAAAGAATAAATCGAAAGAGAAATTCTTAGAAAATATTTATGAAAAACAATAAACCCATGTTTGCCCTTTATAGCGACAGCTAACCTTTACAAATATCCAGTGCAAGATGACTTCATCTAACCCTTGTTCCTCTAATTCATTCTTATCAGTGTCTTACTTCTTGATCCTGTGACCTTTCCTGGTTTTGCCTCAAACAGGTAAGAATAAAATCTATAATAAAATTATGAATAAATTAAATGGATAAAAACATCATAGCAAACAATATTAAATTATTTATGTATCTATATTATATATTAAAACTTATTTTGGCTTCTAATAAAATTTATACGTGTTTATTCATTGTAAATATGTGCAGAAAGTTTAAAACCTCTCATAATCCTACTGTATCATTTGTCTCTTTAACTTCTAGAACAAATTAATTTTGACATATATTTTTGGATTTATAAACATTCAGGCACACACTCATATTCCACTATTATTTAACATAATACATACACTTAAAATATTTTAAATGGCTGAATAGTTTACTATTGTCTTCTTCATTTGCTATATTTTTTAAGCAATTTAATGTACATTTAAGGCATAGATTATATGATCAATCTGACAGGCATATTTACTTTCTGTAATTGTTTTTTCTATTGCAGCAATTATGTATAAGCATCCTTGTACATATTTACACATTTATATTATCCCCTTATTTAATTCAACATATACTGTTAAATTGCTATTTTAAATTGGCATATCAATTTTCATTACCACCAACATTGTTTTCAAGGAGGCATACACCTACACCTTTACTAACAGTGGGCGTTAATCATCTTTTTAAGCGATTTTATATTTTTTTGTTCATTTCACTGGGATTTTTAAAGTCATGGGAAGTAAAGAAAGGAACAACTGACATCCCAGAACTAGAAGTCAAGAGAAGAATTTGTTATACTAATTTGAAGTAGTGTTATAATTCTCACTCATTTTTAATTAAAAAAAATCAAAGTAGGAAATTTTGCTATTATATTAAAAATATATTATATCTTACAGATTTGTTAAATAACACAAATCTTCAAGTTTCTTAATGTAAAAAGAATACAGATTTTTCCTGTAGAAATATCTTTTTTTGAAAAGTTCATCAGGGTTTTACAAATGTTTTTGATATATAAAAAGTCAAAGTCAGGCACAGTGGGTCATGCCTGTAATTATAGCACTTTGGTAGGCTGAAGTTGGAGGATTGCTTGAGCCCAGAAGTTTGAGGTTGCAGTGAGTTCTGATGGTCCCATTGCACTCTAGCCTGCGCAACAGAGCAAGACCATATCTCAAAAAATTAATACTAAGAAAACAGACACACACACACACGCACACACACACACACACACACACAGAAAGCCAAAGCATGAAAATCCTCAACATAAAAGGGAAACCACATTACACATACATAGACATATAAATGTATACCATTCATTTGCAAGCAAAGCTCAATATGCTCTCTATAAACTGAAATCAATATGATGAGGACACTGTGTCACCTTGTTATTTGTATGTCAATGCTCAGGGTAAAAAGACTGTCAACTGAAGGCAAATACTAATATGCTCCAACTTGAGAAGATGACATTACAATAAATAACTTCTTCCTTGAGTGAAGTTATTACTGTTCCAAAGAAAACACTAATGGAAATTTCCATTAGGAAAAAGTTGCCAAGTAGGAAAAAAAAAGGTCAAAAACAAAGTTAGAGAAAAGGGTGATTCTCTATGATACCTTGGATCAGATGTCAATAATGTGTTTTTTATGACCACCACTAAGACCCAAAATAGCCGCTGTCATGAACAAATCTGGAAGCTTTGGGGACAGAAACCAGTGCTTCTGACATGCCTCCCTACTTTTCTATAAAAAGCTCATGTTCATTTCTTAAGAATATATAGATATAAATATACATATAAACACAGATATTTGTACATATATATTTATTTATTTGTGTATGTGTGCACTTATGTATATATATGTGTATATTTGTGAATACAATATCTCAGAGATATTTTGGGTTTAGTTCCAGACCACCACAATAAAGCAAATATTTCAATAAAGTAAGTCACAAAATTTTTTTGGTTTCCCAATGCATATAAAAGTTATGTTTATACTATATTGTAGTCTATTAAGTATGTAATAGCATTATGTTTTTAAAATGTACATACCTTAATTAAAAATACTTTATTGCTAAAAAATTCTAATAATGATCATCTAAATTTGGAGTGAATCCTCTCAAACCCTGCCATTGTTTTATCAACTAAGCTTGTATAATGTTCTGGATTCTTTGTTGCCATTTCAACAATGTTCACAGAATCTTCTCCAGAACTAGATTTCATCTCAAGAACCACTTTTCTTTGTTCACCCATGAAAAGCAAATCCCCATCCTTTCAAGTTTTCTCATAAGATAGAAGCACTTTAGTCACATATTTAGATTCAACTACTAATTCTAGTTTTCTTTCTGTTTCCACCACATCTGCAGTTACTTTCTCTACTGAAGTCTTATTTCCCTCAAAGTTATCCATGAGGCTTGAGATCAACTTCTTCCAAACTGGTGGTAAAGTTGATATTTGCCCTCCTCCCATGCATCATAAATGTCCTTAATGGCATCTGGCATGGTGAATCCTTTTCAGAGGGTTTTCAATATATATTATCCAGATTCATCAAAGGAATCATTATCTCTGGCTGCTATAGCCTTATAAAATGTATTTCTTAAATAATGACTTGAAAGTTGGAATTTACTCTTTGATTCATGGGCTGCAAAACAGGCGCTGTGTTACCAGGCATAAAAGCAGTATCAATCTCCTTGTGCATCTCTATCAGAGCTCTTAGGTGACCAGGTGCATTGTCAATGAGCAGTAATAATTTGAAAGGAATCTTTTTTTTTTCTGAGTAGTAGGTCTCAATGGTGGTTTTAAATATTCAGTAAGCTATGCTGTAAACAAATGTACTTTCATCCAGGTTTTGTTTATCCATTTACAGAGCAAAGGCAGAGTAGATTTAGCATAATTCTTAAGGGTCCTATAATTTTTGGAATGGTACATGAGGATTGGCTTCAATTTAAAGTCACCAGCTGCATTAGCCTCTAACAACAGAGTCATCCTGTCTTTTGAAGCTTTGAAGCCATATTTGACTTCTCCTCTCTAGCTATGAAAGTCCTAGATGACATCTCCTTCCAATAGAAGGTTGTTACATTTGCATTCAAAGTCTGTTGCTTAGTGTAGCCACTTTCATCTTAGCTACATCTTCATGATAACTTGCTGAATTATCTATATCAGCACTTGCTGCTTCGCCTTGCATTTTATGTTACAGAGATAGCTTCTTTCTTTAAACCTCATGAACTAAACTTTGTTAGCTTCAAACTTTTCTTTTGTAGCTTGATCATATCTCTCAGCCTTCATAGAACTGAAGTAAATTAGGACTTTGATCTAGATTAGATTTTGGCTTCAGGGAATGTTGTGGCTGATTTGATTTTCTATCTAGACTGCAAAACTTTCTCCATATAAGATAAGACTGTTTCACTTTCTTATCATTTATGTGTTCTTTGGAGTAGTACTTTTAATTTTTTTCAGAAACTCTTACTTTGCATTCATACCTTGGCTGTTGGATGCAACAGTCCTTGCTTTCAGCCCATCTCAGCT
>VBSM01000361.1:49624477-49659449 GCA_008086735.1 Cheirogaleus medius
GTGAATGCGGAGAGATAGGAACACTCCTACACTGCTGGTGGGACTGCAAACTAATTGGCCTAATTTCAGTGTAGTTGTGCCTCAGGAAATAGGGAGGTCTGATGATAGAGAAAGGCAGAAGAAAGAGCTGGTCGGTGGATCAGTCAGAACACACATGTTTTTTGTTGGCTGTTTTACATGGATATAGTTCATGGCACCCCAAGACAATTATAATAGTAACAGTAAAGATCACTGGTCACAGCTTACCACAACAGACATGAACATAATGAAAAAGTTTAAAATATTGCAAGAATAACCAAAAAGTGACACCCGAGACGAAGTGAGCACATGCTGTTGGAAAATGGTGCTGGCAGACTTGCTTGAGGCAGGATTGCCACAAACCTTCAATTTGTAAAAAATGCAGTATCTGCAAAGCAGAATAAAATGAAGTATACTTGTATGTGTGCCTGTATTTATGTATATTTGTACTTATATATATGTATATATGATATATACAATTATATGAATATTATAGTTCAGTAAAAAGATTACCTCAACATAAAATACAGAATTTTATCACAAATCTAATCATCATTACATTACTATATAAATAATTAAACTTTAGGATTCAAGGGAAAGAAGAGGGAATGAATACCATTAATACTTTTCTCTAATTGTATTTGTATAACTACCATTTGATAGCTCACAGCCACTTGCCCTGACTCTCAAATTATGCCAGATTGTTTCTGTGAGATTAAAAAACAAAGCAAAACAGCAAACTATATAACTCACATCTCATAAATTTATTTTGTCATGCCATATAGATATATATTACATATAATTAAATTATAATTATATGTAAATAAATTTAACTTCAGTATTTGAAATGAGAAGTACTATAATACATCTTTACCAGACTTATTGCTCTAATAACCTTATGCTCTTTTAACCATTCTTTGATTTAATCTTATGTGTTTCTTCTGTCATGCAAATAGTTTTCCATAATCAAAAAGCAAGTGTTCAACTTGTTCATCCTTATTTTGGTTTAGTCCTGAGTAAACAAGAAGATAAGGCATGTTTCTGCCTACTTATTGCTGAGCCTGGTCTTAGGTGACCACCCAGATTCATTGCTATTAGATGTGATGTTATTAATTTTATAAGGCTAGGAGAAAGAATTGTAACAACCTCAACTAATGAAAAGTAGTAACAAAAGAAAAGGAGGAAAATTGCTCTACGTGGTCGGATATTCTCTTTACATATTAGCATCTTTTGCAACTCCTTACCTAGATCATTAAAGAAATGTAAATATTTTTTCCTGAAAACACATTGATGTTTATTAAAATGTTAAAACATTTTAGCATGGTTTCTCTGTAGTTATAAGTGATAATACTTCAACCAGGGTTCAGAAATTTCTGAAATGCTTTATATCTTCAAATTAGTAAATTTTATTTCCTGCTGCTCTTTTCAGCCTAATGTCTTTATTGCCATCAAGGGTCTTGGATCTAGGTCAGTCAGGATGTAGCCAAGGCATGTTAGAGCTGTTGTGGTCAGTCAGTGGACATTAAATAGAAAGTAAAAGGGATGTTTCTCATATACATCTATATAGAATATGGGCACATATTTTTGTTAATTCATATTTATTCTGATGATAACAGGAATTTGAAAACTCTGCCCCTGGCATATAATGCATGTATTCTAAAAGGACTGGGCAGATTGGAGTTGGAAGATGCCAGCAAATCCAATCATTCTAAATTAGTGACCTGGGGCATTGGGCATGAATCCTAAGCACAGTATGAGAAATTATTACTCTGTAGTAAAGATTTCAATAATACATTACACTCATTTCACTACTCAAAACACCAAAGGAAATATGTATATATAAATAGCAACAAAGCAGCAACATGGTTAATACCGTTTGTTTCTCTATTAACTTTATGTTGCATAATACTTATATAATACTGTGAAAATGCTCACCTACAATGAATGGTAATGACTACAATAACACTTTATTCAATGCTTTAATTTGTCCCATGAATCATTCAGCCCAATGTAATTGCATTGTTAATATGACACTTTTGTATAAACAGGTCATGCACAAATGGAATGGGTCCTTCTTAACTGGGCCATGTTAAGCTCTTCTAGGAAAGAATTTGATGGGTAGTTTTATCTTAATGTGTCTTATTGTCAGTTCTCACAGGGAATGTACATTTTTTGTAAATTTATACATTAGAGAAAAACTGAATGGGGAGATTTTCTGGTTTTAGGAGTGCTATATTAATTCCTATAAAATGTTTATTTCTACTGCATTAGTAGTTTTATGCTACCCACTATGGAGATTATATCTGCTTGTCCTTATACATAAATGACAATAAGAGACATGATAACTAAATAATAAAATGTGATCTATACTTATTTATATAAGAAGTTAATGAAAGATTTCATGTAAATGAGTGGCTATGTGGAAAAGTTTTTAAAAGATTACTGGGCATTGTAATGATTACGGGATATATTTCAACAAGCATGGAATGAGATAGTGTTGATTTTCACCACAGAGTAAGAGAATGTCATTATGATTAATAATATAAAAACATGTTTACAATTATATAAAAGGGATTTTTTATCTTTAAAATGCATTGAAGACAGGGCAAAATATGCTCTATCTGAATTCCTATCAAAACTTTGAAAATTTTCAAAAAACAATCTACAGAAACAGGCTAAGATTAAGGAAACGTCTATAGACTTTAATAAAAAAATAAAGCATAAAGTTCTACTATAGGTGGGGAGTTTAGTTTTTCTTTCTTCTTGGTTTCCAAAAGCCTGATCTTTGAAACCCGCAGATTACAAAAACTCCAGCAAGAATAGTGATAACCCTAGGACTAGAATTAATGATTACTACACACCTAGAACCTTTCCAGGAAAACTACAAAACCAGAAGAATATCATGGTTTAGTAAATGATGGCCTATACATGTGATGTGGTAATATACAGCCATTAAATTAAAGATGGTGAAAACCTCATGCTAATATAGGATGTACTGTGCTATAATGTTATGTGAAGAAAAAGTACAATAAAAAATTAAATATCAAATGATAATTAAAACAGAAGAACTAAGGTAAGAAGAAATTCAAAGATATTAACAATAAATGGCTTTGGATTATCAGAGAACAGGGGATTTTTTTCTATATTAGTAATTTTTTTCTATATTTAAAAATTACTACAATAACTATATATTTTAATAACTTAAATGAATCAATGTGATTTCTAAAAATGCAACTGGCTGCTCATGTTCATTACAACCATGAAAACAGAAAGGAAACCAGCAATGATGTTAGAAGAACATGTTAGAGGGAATCAGGTAAAGATTGGATCAGGAGAAGAACTCCTAGCCTGGAAAATAATCATTCTGTTAATATGTTCAACCACCACTGCTATTTTGCTGAAAGTTTCAACATTTAACAGGAGTCATACTTTTCTGGACATTCAAGTCTTAGGGTGGTATAGAAAAAGAAGAAAAAGAGTAAGGAGGTAGGAATCAGAATGCCAGGGGCTATTTGAGGTAGGAGGGGTAGGGGGCACAGTACTAAATAAGGCTGTCAGATAGTCCTCAATCTGAGGGTAAGATTTGAGCAAGTCTTTGAGAGAGTCGAGGGGGTTAGCCAAGTGGATACATGGGGGAAACTCTTTTAAACACACTGACATATTGCTCTCTTTCTGAAAGCCTCGGGAATTCTAGTAACACTAATGCAAACAACCACTTGACTTCTTTGAAACATTTACACGAATGACCCTACCACACTCATAATTAAAGTTAGTTTCTATTCTGGGTGGCTAGCTGAAATTATTATTCTATTAGGATTTTGTTCTATATTATTATGTTATTAGCACTTTGGGAGTTACCAAGAGAAACTGCTCAATGATAACAGCCCCATTAATGCCTACAGTGAAACACTTAAAAAGTTCTTTATTGATCTTGGTTCCAAATACATCAAAATGTTGTATTACAGTTTTGTTGAACTATTCACCCTACTTGCATTCTCAGGTGAATACATTCCCAATTCAAAAGTCCTTGTTCTTGAACTCCAGATAGAATGAAGAAATAGCAAAACTGACCTTTCTGAAAGGTGTGATTTAACTTTAATCAAGCTTCTTAATAATTTTTAAAAATATTTTACTTCTATTTTCAATATTATGAATATGCTTCTGGTTATTTATTTGTATTTAAAAATACATATTTGTGAGTGTGTGTATATATATGTCTGTGTGTAGATATATAGATATATATATATATACCTATATATAAAATAAAAATAAAGGATAAAAAATAAGGAAATCTCAAGAATAAAAACTTAAATAAAAATAAAATGTACTATATGAAATCCCTAGATTCTAATCCACTACTCTAAGGCAAGTTCAATTTACAAATAAATGAATGGCCTTCTGAACTGACCCACAGGCTTTGATCAAGAGATCTTGAATGAATTTTATTTTAACCCTAGTGAAGGCCTATTTAAATCAAAGTTTCTGTCATAAAATATGTGTATATTTTCCACTTGTGACTGAAATTAAGCCAAGCTGAATTTTCAAACAACTACTCTATATTTATCACTGAGCCTCATGGTACGCAGGTCTGCCTGGTTCTTGTGCAAATGCACCATCACTGTAATGTATGCAAGTCTTGCACAACTGTAGCTTCCCTTTGACAGTGTGGCTACAGAGGACCACAAGGAACGTAGAATAACTGAAATCACTAATGTCAACTCAATAGTATGAATGATTATTTAGATACTTCATTTCTATCCAAGTAATTTTCTAATTTCATGACGAGTAAGATCAACAGCAAATGGACAAAAGGTAGATGGCATTAAATAAATTTAAAATCATGTCCATCATGAAGAATACTTACCATGACACTGTTTTCACATGTGATTAAGGTAGTCACAGTGCCCACGATCATTACACTGAGGCAAATAGGTATTTACCAAAATATTTGACTCTTTTATTATTTAGTCAATTGGTTAAAAATTTATTTTTACCAGAACAAATAAATTTTGCTTTCTATACTTGATCTTAGCCAAAAGGCCAAGCAGCAATTGAATTTTGCTTTCTTTTCCTTCTAATGTGAATGTAGATTCATACTCTAAGTGGTATCACCTGACTATTTGAATAAAGAGCAAAAAGTTTGAATGAAAGAAAGTCTTAATGTTTTATACACACACACACACAATAACAGCAACATAACATGTTATTTCAAATGCCAAATAGTGTCATAGAGTTTGCTATAAGCCTGTGACTAAGGTCATTCCTTCATTTCTATCAACATGAAATAATATGAGTAAAATAAAATTTAAGTAATTAAAATAAATATTTTATATTATATTTGGCAGGTAGGGAACTTTAATTCTGTAGCGTTTGTGGTTCCAAATTATATCCTGTATCACTATTGAAATCATGAAGGAATGTAAAAACTCTAATTTTTTTTAAAAGCCATATTCTTCTTACCCATGCAGTTAGATATGCCATGTGTTAAACAGATTTTTCGCTTGTGCTTTTTACCTAAAAAATTTTATTTTTCTGATGTTAGCTTTGAAGGTTATTCCATTGACCTATCTAAATTTTTTGAGATGAACATAGACTCATATTTTTAAAAGCTAATTTAATTAGTCAGGCTTCAATATTTTTGCCAGTATTTATTTTGGCAAAAGTAAATAAGCCTATATTAGGCTGTTGTGAATTATATTGGAAAAAAAGAAGTCTATAACAAGTTAACTTTTTTTTTTGAATCTGCTCTTCATCTTTCTAAAACGCCAATGAAATTAAATCAAAGTTGTACTTTGGGAGGCAGATCTGTGGACTAAAAAAAAGAACTGCTCGTGAACACAGAGCATGCTCCTCCTTTTAAATGCTTACACTCAGGCTCATAAAAATGTACAGTAAATGAACTGCACATAGTTCATTACGTAACTGTAAAAAATTCATGGAAGGTGACTAGATTTTTTATTATTAATGTTCAAAGTACATAGCAAAAAATTGGATCATGAATTAAAAATACATATTTCCCCACATTCTCTATCATAAAACAGTAAAAACTCTCACTAACACCAGAAAGTTTAAATTTTAACCATATGCTCAGAGCTCATATATGATTTTCAGTTTCTGTGCCAAATGCTTTGATTTCTAAAGCCTTTTTTCATTTTCTCTTCTATATGAAAATAAAGTATTTTGATATATACCTAGAGTTGAATAAGCATACACGTTTTATATCTATTCCCCAGAATAAACATGCTGGGTTTTTCCTGCCCACTATCAAGACGATTTCTTCTTGGGAAATCACAATGCCTAGTGCTTTGCTGTCCTCTATTGTCGCAGTTTCAGTATAACACTTCTGTACATGCAGTCTAACATCATTTTGATATTTTTGATGAAGAAATAATATGTAGTGTAAAGTTTTAAATGTGGACAGAAGAATCTACTCTCACATTATACAAAGAAAACTAAGCAATTCTTTTGAAATAATATATGACATAATTGTCACACAACAAGCATACAGGCATATTTAAATCAGAAAGAGAAAAAAAAAAAACTCACCTTCCAAAAGTTTCCTTAGTTACTTCGTATAAGTCAATTAAATAGTGAGTCTTGTCCAAGATCATTTATGATCCTGGCAGTCACACTAAGCATGGCCTGGTAGAAACCCTTAATGTATTTCGCCAAATGTGATGTTAATACAGATTGAACATTCCCAATTCCCAAATCCAAAATCCAAAATGTCCCAAATCCAACCTTTGAGTGACAATGTGAGATAGTGATACCTTGTTTTCTGATAATTCAATGTATACAAACTTTGTTTTATTGTACAAAATTATTAAAAATATTGAATAAAAGTAACTTCAAGCATGTATATAAGGTATATATGAAACATAAGTAAATTTTGTGTTTAAACTTAGGTCTTATCTCCAAAATATCTCATTCTGTATATGAAAATATCCCCAAAATTGAAAAAATTTGAAATCTGAAACATTTCTGGTTGGTCCCAAGCATTTTGGATAAAGGATAATCTATGTTTACTCTGTAATGCTGAAGAGAGATTGTGTGAAGTCGTCAATATATACTGCATTGAAAAATACATCCAGGCCACAATGAACTTATTTAGAATCCAGAGATTAAGATTCTATAATATATTCTCTGTGTAGAGATGTTAAAAATTTACATACGAACTTCACCAAAATATGTCAGAGAATGTATCCCAGATTTTGCTTGATAATATACTAAGGCACACGATTACTAGAGATCTGTTTTAAGGATATATTAACTGTTTTTTAGACTTATCTGCATAGATAGAGACAAGACAAATAGCAATGAGATGCTTTCTAGGGTATTAGAGTAAAGGATGAGAGTAAATAGAAGGAATTGTTGTCTTAAAAGTGTATTAAGTATGAGCCAATCATCTTGATCTTGATGTAAAAACTCAACCATCATCTTTGCTGACAGACTAAGGCTTGATAGATCACACTGCTGACTCTTCAGGTAGTCCTTTTCCACACAGCTATTGTCTAAATCAGCGCTGTGCAAATGAAATATAATGTGAGCCACATGTATAAATTTTCTAAGTAAAAAGAATAAGTAAAAGAAACAGAGAGAAAGGAAGGAAGGAACTTTCTTCATAGATCTTATATTCTTGAGTTGGGAGAAAATGATAAAATAAATAAGCAAAATATTTGGTATCTTAGAAGACGTTAAGTACAAAGGATAAAGGTGAAAAAGGAAAGGAGGGTAGATAGATTTGGAGGCCTAGGGCTTGCTTGCAAATTTGAAAGAGCGGCCAGACAGGATCTTATAAAGATGATGATATGTAAACAAAACCTTAAAAGTGGCAAGGAAGTAAACCACGTGTATAAAGAAAAGGAAGAGTTTTCTAGGTATAGGAAGTAGCAAATGAGGAGTCTCTAAGTCAGGTGCATGTCTAGTGTCAGAAAGAAAGAGTGAGGAGTCCTATGAGGCTCAGGCAGAGTTTGCCACTGGAAGAATAACAGATGTGGGCAGAAGGGAGAGGGGCGGCCAAATCGCAAAAGACCTTATAGACTATTACAAATGTAAGAATTAGCAGCTTACATTAATTAGCTATTAATGTAAGAATTAGAATGTCTATGAAGGATTGTTGATGGCAGCTAGAGTAAGAATAAACTGCACAAAGCAATGAGGAAGTGTGAAAATGGGAAAAACTGTGCAGTAATTAGGCAAGAGGTAATGCTGTCTTATTCCAGGGAGATGGTGTTGATACTATCGTCACTTTCTAGGTATAGTTTGAAGGTGAATCTAATAGAATTTGAAGACATGTTAAATATAGAGTACAAAAGAAAGAAGAGTCAAGTATAACATTAAGGTTTGCTTGAGTAATTGGAAGAATGAAGTTGCCACAATTTAGATGGAAAAGGTCGTGGCAAGAGCAAGTTTAGAAGTGAAAAGGAGTTCTGTTTTGGATTTTTTAAGTTTAAAATCTATATTTAAATGTTTTGATGACTAGAGGCCTGTGAGGTAAAGAAAATAAAAATCAATTTGGTTTCCTACAAGCCGGGTGGAAAAATGTGCACCAAGAAAGGAGATGTAAACGATTGTATTAAATGTTACAAAGGGATCAAATAAATCGTAGACTGAAATTTGAGTATTTCATCTAACACTGGAAACAAGAGAAATTTGTTTTTAGAATCTAAGAAGTAAAAGTGGATGTAAAAAAATCCATATGATAGAAGAAAAATGCAATTTCTAAAAGAAGAGGAGTTAATTGCTGAAATGATGGGAGTAAGCAGATAAAATGGGATGGATTCTAGTGCACAAGAAGAAGCAAAGATTTTGTATAGGAACACTGAGAATTCATGCAGAGTAACAGGAGAGAAAACAAGGAATATTGGTATAGTTGCAAGTATAATAGATTGCAGACTTATAATGTGGAAGCATGTGGAAGTTCTCCTCCAATTGCATCGATTTTATCAGTGAGTAAGCGTAGGAGTAGATGTTGAATGAAGGCTGAAAAAAAGAGACAGTATGAACTAGTCATATGGAAGAGTGGATTGTGAAGTGTAGCATGATTGCTGGGTTACACAAAGGACTATTTGAGATTAGCAATAAAAGAGCAGACCAGGATCAGTGGCTCCTTTGACAAACATCTTTCTAGGATCATGGCCTCTCCACATGTGTGATCTTAGAGAGTTCACATAAAACACTCTGTCCCTCTAGTTGAAACATTGTCTGAGACTGTGGTTAAAAAAAAAAAAAAAAAAATGTTTGGCTATTTAACCTCAGTTGAATTCCTGCCCAGTGAAAACAAGTTGTGATGAGAAATTCTTCAATGATTTTTTAAATATATTCTATTCTTATGGCTTGATTGCTTCTCTCATCTAAACACAATTAGGTTTAGTGCAAGTGAGATTATCGCACAAGGAAATTGTCACTTCTTTGGTTACAGAAGATAGTCTGAAAAAGTTGTCTGTGTTTTCAAAACTTTAGTTATTTATATAGCACCTTCAAGATTTTCTTCTTATCCAATTGTGGTGAACGGACTTATGCCAATTTGGCTGTTTAGCAATCGTTGGTACTTTGGGTAAATATTGGTAGCCCCTGGCAGATTGAGATAGGTAGGAGCTATGCATTCTTCCTCCCACAATCTCAATGCCAGCTGATATGTTACAATCACTTCAAATCTTATTCCAAATTCTGATAAAGATACAAACATTGACTAGAAACAAAAGATCCAAGCAATCTGTTCATAAAGGCTTAGTGAAGATCACATTCTGTTCCGAGACATTCCAGGGAGCACCTTGCAGGGAAGTTTCACGCTGAGGTAGAGGTAACAATATTCTGATTGTGGAATCAGCCAAGCCTTTAGTCAGATTGGTTGGCAGAATCTTCCAGTTAGTCAGGACTAACAGATTTCTAAACCTAAAGTGGAATTCCTTATGTGTGAGAATGTTAGACTTGCTAGTTTCTTACGTTATTCACGCAAGAGTGGAAACCTGTAAAAATCTTTCTGGCCAAACCATGTGTTTTAACAGCACTCATCTCATCAACAAAATTATATTGCAAGCACCCCTAATGAAAATTAATAAATGTCCTCATAGATATTTCAATTATAGCATTGAAATGATTAAGCAAGCTGAAGTATAGACTCCTGATTCAGATAGTACAAATGCCAACCAAACACTTGGTTATAAATTAAGGTTAACTAAAGCACGCAAACTCACACTGATATAAAACTCAGTTTATACAGAGTCATTGCTCTTCACATGAACCAGTATTCTTAATCAAACCATTTGTATATATGTATATGGAATGTGTCTACTTTAATTTCTTCCTAATGCATATATAAAATCATAAATTTGAGAACTAGTTACATTTTATTCTAAAAATGCACTTTTAATAAATGCTTGACTCCTTAAAATGATCTGTAGACAATCTGAGGATGCACTTTGAAATTGAATGACTTTTTTAATATTCATCAAGGTAAATACAGTCTTCAGCATTAAAATTATGTTTTTGGAATAGCATAAATGTTAAGATCTATCAACTCGATAATATTATTAGTATTAAGGTAGAGTAAAACAGCACTAGAATTGCTCCCCAAAAATAATTTTCTCTCCATTTGCATCCTAATGGAACACAATTTACAACAAATTCACAATTTCAAAAATAATTTTAATTGTTTATGAATAATTGCATTGCAAAAAAAATATGTCTTAATAATCCTTTAAAAATTGATAAAATAGAATTGGAAGAATCTCATTTCCCTTGCTTGAGTTATTTTTAATTAATATATATTACATTTTTCTCCTAATAATTACTGATAAAACAAATTTTATTCAAATAAACTTTTGACACTAGTAAAGAATTCTCATTATGTCAACTGGAACCTAAAGAATTTGTCTTTGAGTGCCAGATTTATTAATTGTATATAAAAATAAATACTCACTTCTATTTTATAGTCTTGATCCTATTTTATGGTCTTTATTTTACTATATATTATACAAATATTCTCTGTAAGATGTTTTTCTAGTTACTTTTACCTATACTATATTATGAAAATGTAAATTAAAACTATTATTTTCCAACCATTTACATGATCACAAGCATTATAATAATGATTAATTAGCCTCCAAGAGTCTTGAAAACCAAATAAAATACATAGATTTCAGTAAGTTCACAAGGGTAAAATGTGATGAAATGTGAGCAAAAGGAAGAGGAAAAGAGAAAGAATAATGAAAAAAATAAAAAAAATAAAGGAGAGGGAGTAGAGAGATGAAACATGCAGAAAAAACAGAAAAGGAGAAAACAGTGCCAGATCCAAGTATGAGATTATGATCTTCAGTTCAGTTGGTTCTAAAACTCTAAACTTCAAAAATTTTAAAATAAGGCCGGGCATGGTGGCTCACACCTGTAAGTAATCTTAGCACTCTGGAAGGCCGAGGCAGGAGGATCATTTGAGCTCAGGAGTTGAAGACCAGCCTGAGCAAGAGTGAAACCCTGTCTCCACTAAAAAAAAAAAAAAAATAGAAATTAGTTAGACAACTATAAAATATATATATATATAAAAATTAGCCGGGCATGATGGCACATGCCTGTAGTCCCAGCTACTCAGGAGGCTTAGACATGAAGATCACTTGAGCCCAGGAGTTTGAGGTTGCTGAGAGCTAGGCTGATGCCACGGCACTCTAGCCCAGGCAACAGAGTGAGACTCTGTCTCAAAAAAAAATTAATTAATTAATTAAAATAAGACAAATTCATAAGATAATTTTTAAGGATAGAAAAAAATCTGGGAGAAAATAACATGAGAGGGATTACATCAAAATATACAGAATTCCACCCTTAATCTCTAATTATCTCTACTCCTGACCCTCACTCTCATCTGTTGACTTTATTTCTTTTTCACCAAGAAAATTAAATCAATCAGAGAAAATCTTTTATAGACTCCCATTACTACATCTACCAACTTTCTGCATCTGTGCCCATGCACTGAACCTTTCTGAATACTCTCCTGGTCAGGGCTATTGCTTCACTTGCGTAATATCTCCAGGGTCCTCTTGCCTAGTGATGAACACTGCTCCAGAAATTCTCTCCTCATTTTTGTGGTTGTCAAATTTTCCCTTTATTCTTGATAACTTTATAAACACAAAAATATGCTGTTATTTCTTTCATCATTAAAAAAAAATTATCTGTTGACCTTACTTTTCCCTCCAGGATAGCACCACTTCTCTCCTTCTGTTGCAGCAGAATTTATGGAGAGATTTCTCTGTACTTGCAATCTCCAATTTCTCTTTTTATTTTCTCATAAATCCACTATTTTGGTTTTTCATCTCACTACCCTCTATAAATTCTTATTAGCAGTACCAGTGACTGCTTCTGGCACATCTTCGAAACACTAGAATAGTTTGGTGTTCTCTTGTCTTTCAGGACACTCCTTCTCAGTCTCTTTTGCAGGTCGCATGAGGTCACTATCTCTAAGTGTTGGCATTCCCTGGAGCTCATTCCTTGGATGCCTTCTCTAATCTATTTCTATTCTCTCTCCAGTTGATCTCATCTAACAACATATATCTACATGCCCAGATTTATATCACCAAACAGCAATTTCTCCTGAACTCCATGAGGGCTTGGTTACTTTTTTTGTTGAATTAACAAATTAAAAGTACAACATTATTATTCAAAAATTTTTCTATGTGTTGTCTTTAATCACAAGTAATCCAATGTAATCTGTTCAATCTTCTATGAAGACCACATATAAAGAAGTGAAACAATATACCTGACTTGAGGCAGCAACACCTGTAGATCCCTTTCACTACTGTGTTTCTAAAAGTCTTACAGAATTTCTGCCCTATGTCAAGTGACATTGGATATTTCTCCAACAATGAAATGATAGCCTATGAAAATACTACATGTAAGGTTAATTCTGTATAAAATGGGCCAGATCTACTCTTGATACTGAATTTCTTCAAATTCAAAAATATAACTAAATCATGTTTTTTAAAAAAGACTGGAATTACTGTTATAACTCTTATTTCAGGGGTTGGACTAAGGTGTGAGGTAATTGAAATAGTTATTAACTTTTCATTTTACCTCAATTTCCAATACGGTTTGGTATTAAATCTGTATTTACAATTTGATATATTTTTCATAATCCATTTATTGCATTGATTTTTATTTTTTAAATATTTCATTAAGCTATTATTTATCTTGATTACTGAGTTTTTGGTAATCCTTTACATTTTACACCTGAGGCAGATGCCTCACTTTTCTCACTGTAATTCTAAACTCTACTGAAAGAGAACAGATAAATATAAAGAATATCTCCTACATGCCCTTGGTTTCATGGCATAATCTGCTGAGCATAACTAGTACTATCTATTTTATTGACCAGGATGTTCTCTGCCCTTGGCACAAAATTTGGACCCATATTTGACACAGATATGGGAAGGTAGGCCCCTGAGACCACTGGCAAGTGTTTCAGAAGTTAAAAGTCATAATAATCCTTAAAGATTATAGTTCAACCCTGGGTTTAATTAATGATAAAATATGTATACAGAGCAAATATTAAGTATAAGATCACATACAAAAATGAAGACTCACCCAAGAGAATAAACTGAAAGCTCTTAGAATTAATAAGAGGATTCAGTACAGTTGCCATGAAAAAATACAGAAGTCAATAGCTTTTCTTCGGACCAGCTAAACCAGTTGGATAATATCATAGGAAAATAAAATACAATAAAACTTAGCTGAAATATTTAATGTATGGACAGAAAAAAAAATGAAACATGATTATATACTTAAAGTGAAAAAATAAATTGTATGTCATAATAAAAAAAGAAAAAGAGAATAGTAAAAATTTAAATTCTTATATTAATTCCTGAGTTTAGGGTAATGCCAAACAAGGACCAACAAATGGTACTTTTAAAGCTTGAGGGACTTGAGGGATTTTGACTCCCAGAATGGCAGAAAAATACCTCTGAAAATCTACCTCTCCATAAAAGCAGCAAGAACACAAGCAAAACTGTCAAAATAAACTTTTTCTGAACTCTAGACATTAATTGAGGATTATAACAACATAAGGGGTGTTTAATACAAGAAAAATGGCTGAATCTATAAGAACAGTACAATTTGTGGCATTTTAACTTTCCCTAATCTGACTGCCCTTCTCAACCCCAAGATAACCTTAAAAATTAAGTCTTCCATATGCAATAGATGTTAAAACCAGCAGTTTGGCAGCCACTGGATAGGACAAAAGGAGGTAGGAACTCCCTAAAAGCCCTATCCCCAGAAAGTTGTTATTATTTTACCAGTCTGGCAGCTTGCTGGAAAACATCATTCTCAGAGTTTGTCTTTATTTGACCTTAGAGCTCTTTCTCTGTGTGAAGAGCTCTATCCTCAGGGCTTTGTTGAAAATAATCAGCAGCAATTGCTTAACATCACTGCTGTCTGAGGTAGCATTATTTTGGGGGACTAACAAGAATCCTAAGCCCCCCCCCCAAAGAAAAGGAAAAACTTGGGACTGAGATGCTCATAAGGAACTTTGAAAAGCTAAGATACATTCCAGAAATTGGGAAGGCCACATACAAACTCAGGGCTGTGCACATGTTCAGGAAAGAACGGAGAAGAACCTAACCTCTCACATCTGACTGACTTTGAGGGTCTGTACTGAGGCAATACAGAGTAATAAACTGCCTGTCACAGCACTCAAGTCAAGGTTCACCAAACACATGGAGCTCCTTAGCAAAGAATGTGACAATTATTTGTTCTAGGTATTAAAGAAACCTCTGTCCAATCATTAGCTGACCACTAAGTAATTCAAGAGCAGACTTCAGTCACCACACATGACAAAGAATACAGACTATATATAATTAGTCAAAGAAAATCATTAAATTAACTAACAGCAGCCACAAAAATCAATAACAAAAAACAGAAGAGAGGAGGAAGATTCTGATTTCTAGAATTGCCATATTGTTACATAAAACACTCCAATCCGATGATAGAGATTAACAGAATTGATAAAAACAAAAGTATGACCCAACTATATGCTGTCCACAAGAGATACATTTCTAGATTCAAAGACAAAAATAAGTTAAAAGTAAAGAGATAAAAAAGGATATTCAATGCAAAAAGCACTCAAAAGAGAGCTAGAATGGCTATACTAACATAGTTGTTAAGTCAAAAATTTTTACAAGGGACAAAGTACATTTAATAATAATGTGAACTAAAATAAAATCTTAAGCTCCCCCCAGCTGACTGCATAGGCCCCCTCTTGGCCAAGGGGACCCAAGAAATATCCTAATGCTGAGTTGCTGGCCATGAGAATGGAGGTCAGAAACACCTCATCATGTCCCCCTTCTCTTCTTGGAGATGTCCTTTGTAACTCATTAACAAGCCTAAGGCTATATAAGACAAAGCTTAAATCACACATGCAGATCCTCAATTTACTGAACAGATCACTTGAGTCTGGGTATATGTCTGGTGGCTCCTCTGATTAACAGCCTTCCTTATTTTAACTTAAAACATTTAAAACCTTAGACAAAGCTTCATTTCTTTAACCAATTACAAATCAAAGACTCTTTAAACTCACCTATGCCTGTAAGCTCCACTTTGAGATGTTGCGCCTTTTTGGGCCAAACCAATGTACACCTTTCATGTATTGATTTATGATTTTATGTGTAATTCCTATCTCCCTGAAATGTACAAAACTAAACTGTAACCCAACCACAGCGAGTCCACTTGCTCCAGGCTTCTTGGGCATAACTCTGGGCCATGGTCCTCACATTTGGCTCAGAATAAAACTCTTCCTTTCACAGAGTTTGGCTTCTTTTCCACTGACAATAATAAAAGGGTCAATTAATCAGGATAACATAGCAATTATAAGTATGCACATAAAAATAGCTCCAGAGTACATGAAGCAAAAAGAAAAAAAATAGAATAAAGGAAGAAATTGATTTAACAAAAAGATTTGGAGATATCAATATCCCACTTTCAATATGGATAGCACAACTAAGAAGAATATCAGCAAGGAAACAGAATACTTGAATGAAACGATAAACCAACTGGATCTAATAAACATCTATAGAACTCCACCCAACCACAGGATAATGCATGTTCATCTCAAGTGCACATGAAACATTCTACATGATAGTTCATCTATTAGGATTTAAAAACAAGCCTCAATAAATTTAAAGATTGAAGTCATACACAGTATACTTTCTAACCATAATAAAATTGAAATAGAAATCAATAATGGAAGTAAATTTAGAAATCAATGAATATGTGGAAACTAAAAAGGAAAATCTTAAATAATAACTGGATCAAAGAAAATTTACAAAGAACAATAGAAAATACTTTGGGATGAATTAAAACAACATGCCAAAGCTGTGGGATTCAGCAGTAATTACAGCTGTAATAGCCTATATTCAAAAAGAAGAAAGATAAATCAATAACTAAGCTTCCACCTTAAGAAACTAGGAAAAGAACAGCAAAAACACATAAAGAAAGCAGAATAAAAATTATAAAAACTAGAGTGGAAATAAATGAAATAGAGACTAGAAAAATAATACAGAAAAATCAATGAAACCAAGAGTTTCTGCTTTGCTCCTGTATGGGCCAAAAGGAAAACCTACTCTTAACCTTTGGAAGTTTTGCTGAAAAATCGAGTCACAAAAGGCAGATTAATTGGCAAGAGGCATACACAACTTATTAATGTATACATGGAGAGAATCACAGAGTGATTATTTCCCCCAGTGGAATGTAGAAGCTTATATACAATCTTGAGATTACAGAAAGAATGGGAGCTCAGAGCATGACCAAAAACAGATTATAGTGGTAAATAAGGTTATAATGACAAGACAGGTTATAGGAGGGAGAGAAGGGGAGACTTAGCTAGCAACGATGGTCTTCTTATGTAATGAAACCTCGCAGGTAGCAGTCCTTAGAGGGAATAGATGGTAAACATTTCTTTCAGATTTTTAAGATATCAGACTTTCAGATATTCTTTCCTAAATCTGGAAAAGGGAAGGCCTGCCTGCATCTATGCAGATTCTTTACAGATGCCAAGTTCCCCCACAAGACAGCTTTGCAGAGCCACTTCTGTTTGCTGGCTCTCTGACAGTCATCTCAAATTATGTCAAAGAAAAATGTTTTGGGGTAAAATATTTTGATTTTCTTCACTCCTAATGACAAAGCTTCAAAATACAAAAGTAAAAACTGGAACTGCAAGGAGAAAATAGAAATTGCTAATTATAGCCAAAGTAAGTAGAAGGAAGGAAATAATAAACATAAGAGAATAAATCAAGGAAACGATAAACTAACAAGCAATAAAAGAAATTTAACAAAGTCAAAAGTTGATTCTTTGAAAAAATCAACAAAATTGATGATCAATGAGCTACTGATAAAGAAAAAAAGGGAGAGAAAATAATTGGCCAATATTATAAATGAAAGAGGGATTATCATTATACATCCTACAGACTTTAAAAGAATAAAAAGAGCATTTATGAACAATAGTGTGTCAAACTATTCAACATCTTAGTTGAAATAAACACTTTGGAAGAAGATGCAGTAATGGACAATAAACACATACAAACCATCTCAACATCATTAGGCATCAGAGAAATGCAAATGAAAGCATAACATACTACTAACCACACATAAGAATGACTAGAATAAAAGACAATGATAAAACCAGGGGTTGGCAAAAATGTGGAACCAATGAAACTCTCTGCTGATGGGACATCTGGCAGTTTCTTCAAAATTACATCCACACCTAACATAGCATTCAGCCATTTTATTCCTAGCTACTTAAACAATAGAAAACAAAATTCTCACAAATGGAAACTAATCTATTATGATGATTAGCACATCATTGGTGGTCACTCAGGGGTAAAGGGAAGGATAGAATGAAAGAGGCACAAGGAAATTTTTGAGGAAGGATGGAAATGTCCTGCACGTCAATTGTGGTGGTTCTCGGGTATATACGTCTATTAGGTAGATAGTAAGGGATTCCATGTCCCCTCAGGACAAAAGTGGGTGCTGTTGTGGTTCACTGCCCCCGTCCCCCAATTTGGGCTTTCAGAGAGGCTCATGGGAGATCTGCATGCAAAATAAGACTAAGGTCATATAACTTCCAACTGCCCAAAGTGATTCCACGGTGGCATCTGAGCCACGAGGGAGGTACCAGTCCAGAAACCATAAAACAAGACACAGACCATAACTAAGCCTCCCTTTCTTTTGGCCCGCTTTTGCTACGACAAAAAAGTACATCATCTGTGGTGTATGCATCTCACTCTGTAAGCCTATATCTTGCTCTTGCTCTACAATCCTATCTTTCTCTCCTCAATAAATTTCATTTTCATGCTTGCCTTACATTTTTGCATCTGATCATTCTTGGGCCAAGAACCAACATTTCAGACTGCTACCCAACACACATCTAGCTAATTTTGCTCTTTAAATTGATGCTGTATTTGTCTATGAATTATACCTAAATAAATTCGATAAGAAGAAAATGTAAAAAAAATCACTCTAATAGTTCCTGAATATTAAACATAGTTCACTTATTTAGCTCTTGTCTAAGAACTTTTAGAAATCCTTTTATGGTCAAAGATTTTATTTATTTATTTATTTTTATAAGCTAGGTCATGCGACTCTGTGGAAATTATGGGCTTATTAATAGATATCGGTATCCTAAATACAAGGTAAGAAAAATGATCTTTCCTTCCTAAAATATCATTTTACATGTGTTTCAACAAGGTAAAGGAAATGAAAATTTTGCAAAACTCCTGTGTGAACAATCTTTCAAGTAAACTTAGCTCAGAGTATGCAACATAAAACAAACTTGGATGACAAATCAATATGCTTAATTAATGTATCTTGAAGACTCAAACTACCATTTTATTCTTTAAGTCTCTATAGTGGAATTAACAAGCAGATGATACCTCCTTTCCCCACATGCCTTTTAAAATTGCTTGAGAATTATCCAGTTTAAATTAAACTCTCTTCTACAGTGAATGACACTATGTTAAGAGCCCAATATGATGAATTAAGTATTTTCCTTTGTTTTTTCACTTTTTAAACAGATATCTTTCAGTCAGATATTTATGTATGCATTAAATTTTTAATGACTCTTAGGTAAGCAATTTAAAAAATAAATCTGGCGGTTTTATCCAAAATAGGTTAGTAAAATAGACTCAATCTTGTTAAGATATTTCTTAGTACCATTAACCCAACAACAAGTCACATATGACACATGGGTAACTTCTCTGTCAATAGTCACAATATTAGTAGAACTGTTGACAAGTAAAACAGAAAGAATATGAAGTCCCAAATTTTCTGTTTTAATTTGACTTTTAGTAAACATTTCATATTTATTTAAAACATGTATGCTTTAAAAATATTGTTAATGAGATCTACAGTAGAGATATTTTCTAATATATATTTCAGAGGACTTGATGTATCTTATTGATAGTATTTATATTTCTAGCATGATACTCCTGAAGAAAATAGTTTTTTGAAGTATTAGGTAGTAAATCTTCCATTAGAGTAAATAGTTATTCTCTGACTTTTTAAACTTGCCTAGAACCACTAGAGGGCAAGCTTTACATTGTAATGAAACAAGAATTCACTTTCACATACATAGGAATAGCACCATTTAGCATTTAAAATGACTACTTTGAGAGTAGAAATCTAATCTCAATATAACTTTTTTTTCTTTAAGAGGTAAATTAAGCTAAAATCATATTATGTATACATATGCCTTAATTTAGCTACCGAAGTGCAGTAATTTTTTTAAAAGTTTGAGCTGAAAATTTTTTTAAAATCAGTAGTAGATGTAGGAATTATATGCAACTCTGCACCTTCATAAAATTATTTTCAATACCAAGCACTGTTTTCTAATCATTAGTTCAAAAATAAATTACTGATTGACCTAGACTGAGTGCTTCCTATCCCCTGACTCTGGATAAGGCAAAAATAATTTAGCCTGAAACTTTAGCAACTTGGCTAAAGTTTTGAATGTGGCACAAAGTTCCTTTGGTTATTTAAAAAAATCTTTGACAATGATAATTCATTGATGGGTTACACCATACCATGTGTGTTACATATTGTATGAAATTCCTATTTCACTATGAAAATTTATAGTCAATGTAATATTTACACAAATATGTATATACCAACCTACATTAACGTATATGCTACAGTTTCTCCGCAGTTTCCTGTGCTCTGCTACCCAGGATAAATGGATCATTACACAAGTACATTTGATAATTGGTAGCATAAGTATATTGAGCACTTAACATTTTACATTAAGAAACCTGCTGAAAAGCACATAATTGGTGAGGTTGAGCCTGGATTAATACTGATACCTGACACTTTGAGAAGAGACTTCAAGTAAATCTTCAAGGTCTAAGTAACTACTGATGGAGAAGTCCCAGGTGTTTGAATTAACTGACCTTCAATCCATTGTAGAACCATGAGGGAGTTTAGCTGTGCCTTGCTGTGGGAGGAAGAACAGTGGTTCCCCCAAAGATATCCATGTTCTAATATATTCCCTTAAATGGAAAAAGTGATATTGCAGATGTGATTAAGAATCTTAAAATTGGCAGATTATCCTCGATTATCTGAGTGGGCTCAATGTAATTACAGGAGTCCTTATGAGAGAGAGACAGGAGGGTCAAAGATGTCCTAACAGAAGCAGAGATCAAAGAGAAAAAGAGATCTAATGATGCTTCACTGCTGGCTTTAAGATAAAGAGGAAGGGGCTATGAGCCAAAGAATGCACGTGGCCTCTTGAAGATGGAATAGGGAAGGAAGGAAACAGATCTCCCTGGAGCTTCCAGGAGAAAAACAGTTCTGCTGATGTCTTCATTTTAGCTTTGGAAACCCATTTCAGATTTCTAACCTCCAAGTTGTAAGATAATAAATTTCTGTTTTAAGCCACTACACCTGTGATAATTTGTTACAGCAGCAGTAGAGAACTAGTACACCAGCCTAAATCATACCTTGAGATGGATGAGTTAAATAAGTAGCTGTGGTTTTGATTTGAATTACTAAGTTTGGGGGTGTTTTATTACCCCAGTGCTAACTGATACACTCTTTGGAATATAGATTTTGTTTTTCATATGTAAAAATATTCCACCAATTTAAAAATGTGACCCATATGTGTGAATCTCAATACTAACAAAGTGTTTGCAGAACAAGCAAATTAGGAAGAAAAGGAGAAAGAGGAGGAGGTGAACAAGTTGCATTTCCAGTATTTATCTTTTTCAAAATGCTTTTTTCAAAATATACATTATATTTCATTCAATTTATACAACAACCATAATGCTGCATATTTTTTCAGAACCTAAAACACATACAATGTGAGTTCTACAGCTAGGAAGAAGAGGTCTTGAAATAGATGTGAATCCTATTAATAGTGAAGTTTGTAACTTTCATAATCATACTACTAAAAATATAATAGTGTGACTTTTATGTAATAAAACAAAAGCTTTTTATAGGCAGTACATAGTATTATATTAAATCTATGACCTAAGAAATCTATATGAAATTCTATGCTTCAGCAGAATGTGTCTTCAGATGAATGCTTGCCTCAATCAGAAATAATGAAGTTATCATGCAATAGTAGAAACAAGAATATTATACCAGCTTTGCTTTGAATGTCTATGCAAATAGTGCCAGGAGTGCTTAAAAATCTTAATGTTATAACAAACAATTCTAATTTGTATAATTTGCTAAGAACTTTAGGGCTAATGGTGTTTCTTTTAAGTCTGTTCTAAAGCTATTTTTCATAAATGTTATACTTTGTAGTTCAACTGAATATGAATTCCAAGAATGAAAAGAGAAATATAAAGATATACAACAAAGCACCACAGGAGAAAATGTCATCTAGTTTTTGCTGTTGAAAGCATAGGTCCTTCCAACTGGAATGATTACATTTCATAGATGGGTATTACACAATAAAACCAATGGCATTATCATCACTTTTCACAAAATTCTTGCCCTTTACTTTAATAAATGTTTCTTCAAAGGAAGCACCTAGCTTTTATTGATATTAAATTAATCATCTAAAGTAGTGCTATCAGATAAGGAAAAAACAGGTGGTATCAATTTTAATAGTATATTTTATTTAACAGAATACATTAATATCTAAAATATTATTTCAAAAGTTAACCAAAAATCGTTAATGAGTTATTTTATACTCTTTTTCATATGAAGTTTTTAATATCTAATTTACATTTTACACTTACTTCATATCTTAATTCAGACTAGCCATAGTTAAGTGCTCCATAGCCAAATGTTACCAGTAGCTATCCTGTTAGAGAGTGCAGCTCTAAAGAGAAATAGTGAAAGAGAAAAATGATTATTGACATCACCTTTCAAATAAGAAGACTGAAAAAAGAATTGGAGGAATATCCTAATTGTTTTTAGGACCTTGTGCTGGTGAATTTTATGTGCCCACTTGAAGATATCAATGGATGCCCAAATAGCTGGGAAAATATATCTCTGAGTGCATCTATGAGGGTTTTCTTGGGAGAGATTGGCATTTGGAGCAGTAGACTGAATAAAAAAGATACTCTCACCAATGTGAGCAGGCATCATCCAATTCTTTGGAGCTAGGATAGCACAAAAAAGCAAAGGAAGGGCAAATTCCCTCTCTCTCTTTGAGCTGTGATATCCAACTTCTCCTGCTCTTGGATATCTGAGACACTGGTTCTGGAGTCTACAGAATTTAGGACTTACACCACTGGCTTTCCTGGTTCTCCAGTTTGCAGAGGGCAAATTGTGGAACTTAGCCTCCATAATCATGTGAGCTAATCATGTGAGCTAATGCCCATAATAGATCTCCTCGTGCACACACACACACCAACACACATACATATACACACATAAATACACACAGAAACATTCTATTGGTTCTGTTTCTCTGGAGAATCCCGACTAATATATAGGACATATCTATGAGCTACTGAATTAAATCTCTATGTTGGTAGAACCTGGAAATTGTAATTTTAAAAATCTCTCCAGATATTGTTTTGTGGTTTTCAATACAGATTTAGGGAACCACTGATACTGTGTTAAGGTGGCTGTAAATTCTGACAGGTTACATAGTAGTAAATGATCTAGAATCATAGAATATTCAGATTACAGAGTTGTAAAGACTGATTTGAAGTCAGACTCTGAATTATTGCCAGTGAAATGGAACCAACTTACTTGACTCTTTGTTCTGAGCCTTGGACTTTGATAAGATTAAGAATACACACACACTCCTCATGAAATTATTAATGGCATAAAAAAATAATATATATGAAGAGTCTCATAGAGTACCAAGAAATTATGGTTTTGCTAATTATAATATTACACTAATGAACTCCAAGAGTGGAGTTTTATCCTCACATGGGCCATATTTCTGGAATCCCTCCATGACTCCAATAGCATTTCTAACTCTAGTTATCCCTCTTAAAATTTTCTGCCTATATTAGTCTGTTCAGGCCACCATAACAAAATACCACAGAGTGGGTGGTTTAAACAACAGGAATTTATTTTCGTATAGTTCTGGAGGCTGGAAGTCCAAGATCAAGTGCCATCAGGGTTGTCTTCTGATAACGCACCTCTTCATGGCTTGCAGCCTGTTGCCTTCTTGCTGTGTCCTCACATGGCCTCTTTGCTGTGTAAGTACAGGAAGAAGAAGAGAACTCTCTGGTGTATTCCTCTTCTTAACCTAATCCAATACAGTTCCACACTTAGGATCTTATTTAACCTTAATTACTTCATTAAGGCCCGATCTCCAAATACAGTCACAGGGAGGATTAGGGCCTCAACATAAGAACTGAGGGTGGTGGGGGCACAATTCACAGTTAGTATTACTATGTACTTATTGTTCAAACACATACCTGCAGAATTCCAGAAAAGTTATGCTGGATTGAACATTAAAACTTCCTCCCTGCAGCATCTCTTGCAAATGAAGAATAGAATCAGTCTGCTATGCCTCTGACCTATGTCCCTGTGTATTGCAGATAGTTTTAGCCCCTAGTCATCATGAAAATATTGGGCAGAAGCTTCCATAATTGCTAAGCACATCATGCCAACTCACAAATAAAAGAAACACCAGGTCAGACTCTTTTTGTTTAAATGATGAAATTGTAAACAAATAAATAAATCTGACTCACCTGGCGGGTGTCTTTTCATGGACAGTAGCTGTATTTTAACTGTAAAGTTAGTTACTTGGGTTTGTAATCTTTTGGAAGAAACCGTGTGGCTCATCAATTCTTGACTATGCGCTATCATTAAAATCACACAGAATTGCATTTTGCCCAATTTTACATATAGTGTAGGACTTCTAACTTGAGGAAATGATCGAATGATAGTCCAATGAGAAAAGGAGTTTGAACTTTTCTCTAGCCTTCCTATTTGAACTTTCCAGTATATAGAGAGAGCTTGCCCTTCTATTGTTCCTGTCTACTTTTTTGGACACTAAAGCCTATTTTTCCTGCTCTTCTTCCCTACTATGACTTACATTCTCTGTCACATTATAATGTTCACTCCTTCTAGTAACCCAACCAACAGGCACCCAGGACCTTTTCTATTTATTATTTGCCAAATGTCAGTGATGACTTCATTTTCTAGCCTAAGCCTAAGAATCAGTTCTTTTAAAATAAGCAATGAGGGAAATATTCCAAGTCAAAATATAGCCTTAGAAACAAACTAAAGTGGCATTCTTCTTACCTATGTTCTCTACTAAAATCAATATTAGGTAGTCCCACATGAGTTTCGGCTCTCTTAAAAAAAATTGGCCATTTTTCCCATGGGTTTAAACCTAACTGAAATCCACATTTTTTTTTTTTTTTTTTTTTTAGCAAACACCAAATCTGTTGTCTACATTTAGATGTTATTTCAAGTGAGAGAGATGTTTCTGACTCTTTTATAACTCTGATATGATTGAATGTAATGACATACAATTATAAATGTTTTAAAGTATTTGGTCAGGTTTAATGCAGGGTTAATTCTCTTTTGTTTAGTTGTAACAATAAAAAACAAAGACCAATTTTTAAAGAGATTTTTCCCAGAATTGATAAACTTTACAAATTCCTTTTGTTCTGTGATGTGAAATTTATATGCCTAATGAGTATATATATAAATTGGGTGGACTTATTTGAAAATTATATTTCATACAATCAAAATGTATTATTGCCATGATTATCCTAATAAATAGGAAGAAATATTTGAATATATGTTAAATTTTAAGAATGTTTTGACATTTTCGGATATCCTGGAAAATCCTGCCATTTTTGTCCTATGCTGGGTTCTCAGATGTTGGTACCAGTGCAGAGCTGTGCTTGGGCTCATCCCTGGCTTGCCCCACACTTAGCTTTCCAAAGGGCTCAACAAAAAGCAAGAATATCCCAGACTTTTGTTTTGAGTGAGAGCTGTTATTTTACCCCAAATTTAACATTGCCTATGGTCACTTCTCCTTACTCATTGATAAAATACCTGATACAGCCTTATTTTTCTTGAATTTTATTTTTATTTTGGCATATTACAGGGGTACTAATGTTTAGGTTACATATATTGCCTTTGCCCCACCCAAGTCAGAGCTTCAAGTGTGCCCATCCCGCAGACAGTGTGTACTGCACCCATTTGGTGTGAATATACCTGTCCCTTCCTCCCCCCTTCCATCTGCCCAACACCCGACGAATGTTACTACTCTATGTGCAAATAAGTGTTAATCAATTAATACCAATTTGATGGTGAGTACATGTGGTGCTTGTTTTTCCATTCTTGTGTTACTTCACTTAGTCTAATGGGCTCCAGCTCTGTTCAGGATAATACACTAATACAGCTTTTAAAGAAGGTTAAAAGGAATTTAAATTTTATTTTCACAGGAATTAATAATGCAATTAGTGTAATGCTATTACAAGTAGTTACTAGGTATATTATTTTTAGATATTTTCTTCTTTTTTTGTAAGTGAAATTAGCCATCTCTGATACAGATGAATAAAATCACTAATTATGGCAATTTGTTCATGTATCTTTTTTTATTTTTTATTTTCTTTATTTCATCATATAATGGGGGTACAAATATTGTTAGGATTACATACATTGCCCCTACCACTCCTCCCCCCCCCACGTGCCAGAGCTTCAAGTGAGTCCAGTCCCCAGGTAGCACGGCACACATTATGTAACTCTACACTTCCTCCCCCTCCCACCTGCCCTCCATCCAACAAAAGATTTTTTTTTTACACTTTGGATACATTGTATAACTTTGCCTCACCCTAAGAAGGGTTAGAGGTATGCCCTTCCCCCCCACAATGCTCTCCACATCCCTATGATGTGGGTCTTGCCCCCCCTCCCGAAACCCTGGTGTACACTACCACCATTTGAGCACCATAGTTTTAAACATATCTTTTGCAATTCTTTGATATTCACTCCCTGAAAACATAAATATCATGAATAAATGAAAGCTCTATCCCCTATATGACACATATGAATGAGCAAGTCATTTTCTGAAGATAATTTTTACTTGAAGAAGTTTCCAGGAAGTGAACAATTTAAAACTTTGTCATTCATGGTAAGGCAATAAAATTCCAGGAAAAAAAAACAAAACAGAAATTTAACAGGAAACAAAATCTGGCACACCAAAGTATTTTTTTCATAGCATTACATATATGCAGGTGCTTTATGTCTTGGAAAAGATGGAATACTTCATTTCTTGGCAAGATGCAATTGTTGCTAATTACAAAGAATTGTATTTGCTGCTATTTTTGTCCTTTTTTTCTTAATATACGACTAATAATTTCAGAAAGTGGTAGCTCCATGAAAAAAAAAATACAAGAAAGAGAACACAGAAAAAAATATATGATTAAGCTGTAGTAGTTAAAAAATAATTGAATATGTTAGACCAGAATCAACTGCTGCAATATGAATGTAATGAACAGCATTTGTTATCAGGAAATAATTCTCTATAAAGTTTACAACTGTACACAGATAAGCCTATTTGGTTTTGATAATCTTCTGAGATAAAGATCCATGAACCTCCAACTTCATATATGATAGATATCTCAGGGTAAATTAGACAAGATCACTGATTATTTATTATTGTCAGACATTTTTTAGAATATCAACTATTATTAGTTTCTCTTACCAACAGTAGACTAGAAAACTGATATTTGATTCCATTGATAAACTATAATTGCTCAGACTATCATTCTATATGAATTTCATAATTATTTCATCAATATAGAGTATGACTCTCTTTTATTTTTATTAGCAGTTATTTTTATGATGGTGATTAGAGGTCTCTTTCTCCAAAAGGATATGGATAAAAATAAAATGAAAATTGACTCACTGGAATTGACTCATCCTCCAAGTTTAGCAGTGTTTTCAAATAAGTGCCTAAAAGACTTCAAAGGATTTTAAAAATGAACAAATTACTTGTACAGTATTATAAAAAGCAGAAAATTTCTGAAATAATATATTGATTTTAGCCTTTATAGTAAAGAGAAACACACAGTTAACCATAAACTACAAAAAGATAGAGTATCATTAGAGCTATTATTGGTATCAATTGATGTATAGATTGCAAAAAGTTTATTGATAAGAGGACAAAATTTGATGCATACTGTATATCATGAGAATTATCAACATTACCACTGAATCTTTGTATGTAATAAAAAGAACACGTTTTTCTTTTTAAAGTTTGTAAAATAAGTAATTTTAATGCAAAAAATCTGTTATTTATCATGAAGATGTTTTCTAAGAAATACATGATATTTCTGGTATGTGTTTCATTGCAGGGTATTATTTTAGTTTTTTGGGAAAAGCAGAGATAATCCTGAGAATTTTATAATTCCAGTGTGGTATTTATGATTTATACCTTAAATATCCCATTCCTTTTATATATTTAGCTGACAAATGTCACTTAATATAAAAATGTTTAGGAGACTATAAATCAGATGAATCATTTCTCTTTTTTTTCAACATTCAATAAATATTTATTGACCCTTTATTTTATGATAGGCATTGTTCTTGGAAAACATCTGCTATAAAAAGAATAAATATTGAATCATTAGCATGTTGGTTTCTCTTTTCTATTTTTCTTTACTAACTCAGTCTTTTAACTACAGTTTAAAAGAGGTAAAGATCATTCTAACCAAATCAATTTGGAAACCCCATATTTTTTATATAATGACAGCACTTAAATATAAATGTATCTAGATGTGCTCTAAAAGAATATATATCACACAAGTAAATACATTCCATCCCACACCATACATAACTAGGAGTCAGAGAATGCTAACAAGTTATATAACAAATATGACACCAGCTAATGAGAAAACAGAGACTAAGTGAAAAAGGTAGAAGGCAAAAGGTGCCTAGTGCCTGATGAAACGGAAAGAAAAACGAATGAAAAAAAGAAATGAAAAAAAGTCTCACCATGAATGGAGGAATAATGTCAAGAAATCTGAGACCTATGAATTAATGCACTGAATTAAAAAGATAGGGCTCAAAGTGCACCGGACCAGGGAGGTAGTCTTGGGAAGACAACACTTTGAAAGAAGACAGAGATTACATAAAAGAGGGAAGTATTCCTGGAAGACTTGACAATGAAGGAAAAGATGGAAACATGTGAAAATTAAGAATCTTATTTTAAATAGTTGAAAGGAAGAACAAAATGAAAAGGCAGGCCAACTTAAACTCTCCCTCCAATAAAAACCCCATATGTTAAGTAACTAAACTCCACTGTAACAATCAAAAAGGATACCGTATAGCCAAAAACCCTATGGAACTGCTCAAAGCACTATAGGCCTCCTCTACACAGAAAATAAGCATGTTAATCTTTATAATGGTTAATTTTATGTGTCAACGTGACTGAGCCAAAGGGTGCCCAGAAGAAACACTATTTCTGGGTGTGTCTGTGAGGGTGCTTCCAGGTGAAATTAATATTTGAATTGGTGGACTCAGTAAAGTAGATTGCCCTTCCTCATCCAATCCACTGAAGGCCTGAATAGAACAAAAGGCAGAGAAAGGAGAAATTCACCAATTTTGCTTTCTGCCTGCCTGCTTTACCTGGGACACTGGTCATTTGCCCTTGAAATAGGATTTATGACACTGGCTCCCCTGTTCTCATATATTCAGACTCAGACTGGAATTGTATAGCAGGCTTTCCTGGTTCTCTAGCTTACAAATGATAGATCGTGGGAATTCTCAGCATCCATAATCATGTGAGCCATTTCCTCATCATAATAAATTTTTCCTGGTGTGTGTGTGTGTGTGTGTGTGTGTGTGTGTGTTGTGTGTGTATATCTTATCTGCTCTATTTCTCTGGAGAACCCTGACTAAAACAATTCTGGCCCAGGGAAATCCAATATAAATTAAAATTAATAAATATTGGCAGCCAATATCCACATGTAAAACTAAGAAGAAAAATTTGTCAGTTGATAATAATTCTCTTATCTAAATTAAACATAAACATGAGAGAAAATGCAGCATAAAATATAACATAAAAATATTCCAAAATAATATTTGGTAGTATTTTAAAAAAACAATCTAAAATTCAAAAAGCCAGAACAAAAATGGGTAAAAATCTTGTAACATATAACATGAAAAGTGAACAAACTCAAGAAAGATATTGAAAAAAAGAAAAATATATATAAAAAATAAAGGCAAAAATCACAATGTATTCAAAGGAGCATTTAATTAAAATATAATGAGAACTGGGGAGAGAAATAAAAATTAAGAGAATATAAGGAAAATAAAAACTGAAGTAAACAGGATCAGAAAAAGTCTTAGACATAGACTATAAGCAAAGAAAACCCAAAATACAATTATTTTGGGGTCCCTGAAAAAGAAATACAAATCAATGGAATAAATGCAATCCAAATGAATTTTCTAGAAATAAAAGAAGATCAAAATATACATATTGAAAAAGTTCACCACATACCTTTGAAAACTGACATGGAACAGTCAACACTGAGAGGTATCGAAAGACAATAATTTTCAACTTTAAAATATCCTCCGCACCACCGAGACATTTACAGGAAAGAAAATCAAATGTCCTCAGATTTTATGAGAGCAATATACAACCACAAAGCAAAACAAAAGTAGAGCAGCATTTTCAAGAAACTGAAATAACATAATGAGAGTCAAAAAAGAAAAGAAAATAGACAACATAGAGGAAGAAACACAGTAAATATAACAATATGTATAGTAGCTGTAAAATAATACCTATGACAGAGGTGATTCTAAGCATATCAGGTATAATACACCTATTAAAAATAAATTCTAAGCAAAATGCAATTCTGTCGGGTTTGGTGTTCTGTTAGAGAGAGATGAATAAAACATCATGATTTAGAAAAGACTACATGAACATAAGGACAAATGTATGCCAGACAATTTCAGAACAGTAAGAAAGCAGGATTACAATCTCAATATCAGTCAATGCTAAATTCATAAAGCAGAAACCACAGAAATGAAAGAAGAAATAACAACCTACTCTATTCATTTATTAATATATTGTATCAGCTTTGTTAAACTGATATCTACATTTTCCAGAAATCCCTTCCCAGTGTATCTCATGTTAAAAGTTGATCATAAAAGAAATGTGCACAATATTTAGAGGCAGTGAAACAGCAGCTGGTACTCTCTAAAGTTCTTTATGCAATCAGATGAATGATATAGATAATTTAAAAATGAATGAGAAAAGGCAAGGAAGGATCTATGGTGTTTGATTTGAATTGGAGGTTTCAGTATGAATTCACAATTTATTTAAAATTTTCTCTATGATCACTGAAAAAGTATAGAAACAATGACAACTTAGTAGCAGAGAGTACACCAATCACTGAATCTAGTCTGAAATGTCTGCTTTAAGTTCTGCATCAGTGAAAAAGGACTTGGAACAATTTGTGAAACAAAACAAAGAATTGGCAAAAGTTTTATGGGTACAGATTGAAATTTTATAGAAATTAGCTTGAAGAAGATCCCACTGGTCAAATTTGAGCAAGTTGAGCATCAAAAAGGATGATGTCAATACAAGATTATGATATATTGAATAATAATAATAAACAATTCATAAATCCATTGCAATAACAAGTGGAGTGGAATAGGGAAAGCTTTTCTTTACAGAAGAATACCAAATAATAATTTAATAGGAATGATAGTAGAAAATCACTGCTTTCTGACCACTGGTGTAGTAACTAATAGGGACAAGGTTATTATTTGTTGCATGGGGGGAAATGATTAAAGAGCTGATATTCAGAAATTCTCAGAGCACCATCCAAAAGACACTGTCTAATTAGAAAAAAGAATTTGTTTACAGTAGACAGATTTGGTAGTCAAATTTAACATCATCACTAATGGGAAACACAAATATTATATGCCTTCTGATATGATAGCAAAGGGAAGTAAATGCTATCATTTATGCAATATTACTACTGAAAATTACGTGTAAGCTGAATCTAATAAGTAAAAATATAAGCAATTACACATTGTGGGACATTTTACAAGGTAACTAGCATAGACTCTTTAAAATGTCAATATAGTTCTCCACATGAAAGCTTCAAAGTGATGCCCACCTGCCAACCACTCTGCTACTTAGAGTTCCCAATTGATCTTTCTGGTGCCACACTCTAACAAACAAGGATCCATAGGTTTATTTTTTTAACAAAATTGTTTAACATGTTAGATAGATTGAGTTAAATGGGGAAAAAAATGACCTTGCAAGAAACATAAACAATAGGAAAGACAAGAATTACAAATGAACACACACATACTATATGACAATAATAACATATACACATGTAAGATGAGAATTACAGATATATGTGTCTATACACACACACACACATATATAATTAGTAATGTACAATGTTATTCAAGAAGATATGCCATAAATTAAATAAAAATAATACATCATTAAGAAATATAAAAACATGTCATAAAGATTAGATGAATAGTACAGAAGACTACAGGAAGGAGTTTTCTAGGAAAAAGAAGGGTGCTTTCCATTTGATTCTTCATACTTCCAGAATTCTTTTACTGATTCTTTCCCATCTGGATCAACTGTTGCTTCTTACCTTCATATAATACACACCCAGTTTAGTCTCTGAGCCAGTAGGTGGTGCTTGTGGGTGGGATTCAACTACATCCTGTATGATGAAACACTAGATGCAGTAAAAGGGTGTGCAAATTGACCTCCCTGTCAGTAAGTGGCACTTTCTGGGAGAAGCAGGCTGCAGTATTGTTTTTGGATCTGTAACCAGCTGTCCTTCCTCTGGAGAGACACTCTAGTGCCTCAGGTTGTGGGTGGGGCACTGGGACTTCCAGGTGTGTCCTATTCTTCACCTCAGTGAAAGCAGGTGAGTCTGGGCAGAGCTGTATTGGGTGAGCCTGCCCTCAAGCTCCACAAATGCCGTTAGCTGGGGTCAAAGGTCTGTTCTCTGCTTCCGGGCAAATGTGCCAGGGAGGGGCTGAAATGGCCCCACTCAGCCAAAAAGTCTGTGTGTGGGGGGCAGGGCTGTCTGAGACCTGCAGTCGGGAGCAGGCCTCACTGCTTTCCACTCTCCCAGGCCTCTGCCAGAAGCCAGGACCTCAAGGCAGTGGATCTCCCCTGACTGTGATGAGAGCCAGGAGGTTCCCTGCCAGCCTGAGCTGGGAGCCAGGCCCCCGCCAAGGGAGGGAGAAGGGTTACCCCTCAAGCATGCTACAGCCAGGACCCACTCTGATCTGCCCCTAAAGGCACACAGACCTCAGCAGACTGGTTCACAAACATCCCTTCTGTGCCCCCGGGCAATGCAATAGAGACCCAGGTGTACAGGATCTGGCCTGCAGGCCTGTCTCCCTGCGGAAATCAATCCCTGACCTTGCCAGGGAGAAGAATGCTGGTCTCAAGTCACCCATGTCATGCCCAAGCTGGATCAATGTCTTTCCACCTCAGTATCTGCCCCACTCTGCTGAAGACAGCAGGCAAGCAGCACCTGGGAGGGCTGGGAGGTAGGGAGCTCACAGTCTGGGTACCCCTGAGTGCACTGTAGGGCCCCAAAAGGAAAGGTCCTGTTCCTTGCAGATGCCTCTGGCTGGTGGCCAAATTGTCAAAAAATGTTAACAGGAACTCCATTCATGTCTTTAGTAGTGGACATATAGGAATAACACTTATCGGGTGTCGGGCAGGTGGGAGGGGGGAGGAGGTGATGGGTATATACAAACATAATGAGTGAGATGTGCAACGTTTGCGGGATGGTCATGCTCGAAGCTCTGACTCGGGGGGGGAGGGGGGGCATGGGCAATGTACGTAACCTTAACCATTTGTACCCCCATAATATGCTGAAATAAAAAAATTTTAAAAAATAAAATAAAAAATAAAATACAAAACAAACAAACAAACAAACAAAAAGAAGTAAATATGTATGTGGCTATTGTTTATTCTACAGCCCATCAGATCCATTCTTGGCCCGTCTCTGCCCTCCCTGTGGCCCCAAGGAGCTGATATTTGTGATGGGAATGGAAGGCACTACCTGGAGAGAGATCACCGGTAAGAGGGAGACTGGTTGGATGATTGATTTTTTTTTCCTGCTTTAGTACAGCATCTGTGAAAGAGCTGTGCCCTCTCATTTTCAATCCTTCCTGAGAGGTTCCAGCTCCCACTGGGCTTCAGCATCTCAATTTCCTCTTTCTGGCTTTATCCCTAACAGAGAACCAGTTTCCAGTTTGTGCAGTGCTCTTGGGACCTTTTCATCTTTTTTCTGGTTCTCTTAATATTATCCATCGACACCCCTACATAAAATCTTTCACTAAAGTCTTGAATCAACAACTATGAATTTTATTTCCTGCTGCATGGGACCCTAAAATCATAGTGACAACTATACAAATACATTTTTTTTCTGGAAGCTATTGGGAATTATAGGAAATTGCTAAAAGCAGAAAACATTAGGACAAGGGGCTAGGGGGCTGCAAGGGGCCACAATTCTTTATGCTATGCTTTTCTACACTGTTTAATTTGTCTAAGAAGCTTTAGATTGTTGGTACAGGGTGTGGAAAAGATAGGCATATGGGTCTGAGGTCTCATTTAAGAAAGAGGAAGAAATGAAACAGTGAAAACATGCTTGGAACAGACAGAATGTGGGTATTAGTCATTGTTATTATCATGGTGTTCAGGAAGTATGAACATATAGACTAAAATTTCTGAAGGCAAAAGAGAAGCAATAACACAAAACAAAGAATTATGAGTAAAAAATGTCCTTCTCTGTAAGTCAATAGAGCTCACCTACAACAAAGGGTAAGAAGAGGGGTAGGATGGAGGAGCCCATCTAGATGAAAGGTATCTGGAACTGAGATTTATGCCTTTTTCAAACAAGTACTAGTTGTTTTAAATCTTCATCCTCCTTAAGTACAGATAAAGGCAAGCCACCTTCTCTTTTTCCTTCCCAAAGCCTTAAACTCAAAAGAAAGATTATAGATTTGCATCAATCTTCATTCACAAAGTTTTCTTTTAGTTATCTTTACCAATCAATACATAACATTTTTTGCTGCTTCTGTTCAGATGTGAGTTACACAATATAAAGTATTTTAAAGAAGGAAATATGAATTGATGTGTGTTAAGAATTATGAATCAATTGATGACTTACTTTAAAAGTATCACTAATGGAAGCTTTTAAAAATCAAGCCATTTTGTGCTATATAAGAAATGACCTTTTAACATTTCTTGTTGTCCCATGAGCCCGAAATCTTTCTCTCTTCAATTAATAACTCAGCAAGAACTGTATTTGCTAAGAGTCAAAGCACTTAAATATGTTTGGATCATATAAATTGCATTATCTACGAACAGAGGCAGATATACTGATTTTTTCGTGCTTTTTAAAGTTCTTCCAACTGGCGGACAGACATATGAGAAAGTTCTCAACATCACTAATCATCAAGGAAATGCATATTAAAACCACAGTGACCTTGCAATAGTGAATTTTGCTGCCATACAACCCAAGTGCTGTCAATTCATGAG
>VBSM01000361.1:49659549-49691915 GCA_008086735.1 Cheirogaleus medius
AAACAAAAACACAATGAGATACCACCTTACCCCTATCAGAATGGCAACTATTAAAATATCAAAAAAAGAATAGATGTTGGTGTAGATGTGCTAAAAAGAATGCGTATACACTGTTGGTGGAAATGTAAATTAATACAATCTTTATGGAAAACAGTATTTTTAGTTTTTTGAGGAAAAACTACCATTTAATCCAGCAGTCCCACTACAAGGTATCTACCCAAAGGAAAAGAAGTAATTTTATCAAAAAGACATGTGCACTTGAATGTTTACCCCAGCACTTACTTCACTATTGCAAAGTTATTGAATCAACATGAGTGCCCATCATTTGATGAGTGAATTAACAAAATATGGTGTGTTAATATGCACACACACACACACACACACATACCCCATGGAGTACTACTCAGCCATAAAAAGAATCAAATAATGTCATTTGCTGTAACTTGGATGGAACTGGAGACTATTACCCTAAGTGAAGTATCTCAGGAATAGGGAAACAAATGTTACATGTTCTCATTAATAAGTTGAAGCGAAATGATGAGTACAGACAGTAATAAAGTGGTATAAAGAACAGTAGAAACTAAGAAGGGGGAGGGTGGAAGGGGGCTGAGAGGTACAAACTTACCTATTGGGTACAATGCATACCATTCCTGTGATAGGCAGACTAAAAGCCCTGATTTCAGCATTATACAATTCATCCGTGTAACAAGAACACTTGTACCTTCTAATATTTTGAAATAAAAATTATATATAAGAACATAATTTCTTTAAAAACATCTAATGAATTCTCAATTTTCTGTGTAGTTTCACGATCTTCTATTATAAGTTCCCAGCATCCAGTGTTCACTATAACAAAACTTAAAAAAAAAAAGATTTGCCTTTTTTTTCTTTTGAGCATCATGAGTTTCAGGTATGACTAGTGGTATCACACCAACCCACCCCTTGTTACTTTCAGTCAGAGACCTTCCACTCCTTACTTCTATAAAATTTATAAAGATTGTTGCAAAGCTGATATGTGCTGGCAAGATGATTGATGAAAGACAAAAGTATATTTCTTCAGCTTAAAATTTATCTTCAATGAGAAATCTATACGTATTCCCACCTGGATATTTATTTTTAAAGATTATCAAAGAAAATAGTTGATATATTTACATCCCAGGCCAAAAATATCTAAAAATTATAGTAACATCGATGTGATCTTTTGCAAATTCAATTTCGCTAGGACAACAGAATTCTTTTTTTTCGATTATTATGGTAGGACTATATACTTATCTTTGTATAAATAAGATTCTCTTTAGACCAAAATATTCATTTGCAATTTTTATGTGCAAGCTTAAAAAAAGGTCTGGTTTTCTTTGCCTATTGAAAATTACATTTAGAGTTCAATCTAAAAAGCAAAGTGACTTTCAGGTAAAATTTGCTTATATGGTTCTGAAATTAATACTGGAACCATAGGGCAGCAGGGAAAAATGTATGTGTTACAAAAAGACCTAACAAAATACTCTTTTTGTTTGTTTGGTTTTTTGTTTAATTCTGATTTCTGTTGACAAAAAAAAAATTACCTATTTGTGTAATGTTAAGTTTTCTAATTTTGAGAAAATTTTAGGGGCATATTACAAATCACATGTAATATCTTGATAGGAAAAATATCCCTGAAAAGCAAGCATTAATGATAAATGTGGATCTGCTTTCCCTGCAGTGTGTACTTTAAAACTAAGCAAAATTTACATTTGAAGTACCAATGCCCTTCAGCCAACTACTACCAGAAACATTATCTGTAATTGAACAAATTTGTATTTAATGACTCATTACAAGGAAGGAGAAAGCACACCATTGCAGTTGGGGGATGTCTTAGTAAGAGAGTGCTAGGAAGAACTTGTTATAGAATTGAGGCTTGTGATAGGTGAATTTGGGGAGGATCCATGTAGCTGGGCTCTGCTCTGGAATGGATGCTGTCAGAAAACAGGGGCGATAACGTTTTCTAGGAGTCAAGAGGAATAGAATGAGGCTTAAGCTGTGACTGGTAAAGAAGCAAAAGTTAGCCAGGACACGGAGACCTTTAGTCATATTCATGGCTGGGACAGTATGCATGTTTTTGTTTGTGTTCATATATAATTATGCATTGATCTTGTGTTTGTCTTAATTAATCGAGGTAATATGGTGGCCTTCTCTGTGAAATTGTTCATTTTAAGAAAACATCCCAGCACAGCAGAGAGTGCCAGGCCAGGTCTCTTCTGGAGGGGTCTTATTTTTCTTTCTCAAAAAAAAATTGCTTCATTGGGAAGAGTCTTAAATCCCTCCCTAAGTGATATGTTTGGACAACTAAAGATGTTGCCAAAATTATCACTTTATATTTTTCAATTATATATGGGTTTTTAGAAACGCTTTTGTAAAAATATTCTTTGGATGATGTATATAGAAAGATTTAAAACAGTAATTACAAAAGCAAATTTTAGTAATATAGAAGTATTTGCAGGTTATAAATGCTAACAGCTTTATTGAGCTATAATTCACATATAACAAACTGTACATATTTAAATGTCACATTGTATAAGTTTTGATGTATGTGTACACCTATGAAATGGTCTTCACCACAAAAAAAAGTTTCCTGTGCCAACTGATTTCCACCCCTTGGGGAACAGTGCTATGTTTCCCTCCCACACCTACCTCTCACCTCCAGCTCACAAAGACCATTTAGCAGATGTGCCTCAAGGCAATGTATCTGCAACATCAACTTCAATTCTCAACTGCCTCAGAACCCTGTTATCAAAACTGGGAAAAGTCTGCATCTCATCAACAACGGCTCTTGGAGCTATAGTAAGGCTTGATTTCTACCTTAAGAAGGAAGAGAGAAGCTTAATTATTAATATGCCTCATCCCTGGGTGTTTGACTGTACTATTTTATTTCTCCTTCTGTATTGTCCAATAAACTTGGAGAAGCTTGAATCTGCAAGTAGGATGAAAAATTGGTCCAGTTGGAGCACTGGAGATAGCAAGCCAGATGTAAGAATGTTGATAATAACACAGCATGCCATATTCTACATAAGCCACCAGCAATTGAAACCAGCCAGCTTCACTGGGTCTCTTGAGAGATACCCAAATTGACATCCATGCAATCACCACCCCATCGCCTTAAATTAAAGAAAGAAATCCTTCAACCTTCTGAGGAGTGCATTATTTGTGAACAAAGGATATTTTCTCCCTTTTGCAAGGAGCAAAAGAGGTAATATTCTTCTTCTAATCCAAGGGGAATGGGGAAGGGACTTGAAGAAAAAAATGCTCATATATATTGGTATTTTCTTCAAGAAGGGAGAACTAGAATTTCACTCCCTATTGGGATGTCTGCTCATGAAGTAGAGCTACTAAATTCCCTGTATCACATGTAGCACAGGGCAGAAAGGAACATGGGTCAGTTGTTTTGGTGGGGAATTGGCAGATGTAAAGAGAGTTAGGACCGTACTCTTAACTTCCCAGTTCCTAGCTCTCCTAGCTCCCAGGGACTATGGAATGAACATGAGCCCATCATGTCTACACGCAGGATAGAATACTAAGACTACACTGCATAGCAAACAAGGAAGTACATGTATCATAGCAGGTGTGACACAGCAGTTTGCAGGTGTCATGATGTCACTACTTGTTTGGAGGTCAGTAAGGAGAGGTGGCCCATCTCCTAAGGATTCCTAGGAAATTTCCATTGGAACAAGCTGTTCAGGAATGGAGCACATTGGTGCTATCTCCATTTCATGCCCAAACAAAATGAACTACAACAGCAGTTAAAGTCAAACAACAGCAGTAAAGTCAAACAAATCTATAAAAGAGATGTTTATAATTTTCTCTTTCTGTCTTCCAGAGCAAAACACCAGAGCAGCTAGTTCCAAAGAGACCATACAGTCTGGGAAAAGGGGATGAGAAGCATAGAAGCAGTTTGCAAAAAGCTCTGTTCTAAGAGTAGAACTATTTTTGAAGGGTATAAATAGTGAAGTAATATGTATGAAGCTGAAATAGAGGCCACATAGGTTGGTCACACTAGTTACTACCAGCAGAGTCTTTCATAAGCCCAGAGGCTGAATGCACACTCTTGACCCTAGTGAGGCATATATGCTGCCGGGTACTTGGCAGTCTCTGCAAGCTAGAACCATCTTTCCTGTTTTCCTCTAGCAGACCAGTCAATTTGACATTCCCTGTTGTTTTTGGAAGTTTTCTTTCTTCAAAAAATGTTAACACTTTAGACAAATGTATAGAGTTCCCATATGTCCCCTGCCCCGACCCAAGCATGGCTCCTCCATTAACAACATCTTGCATGAGAGTGGTACATTTGTTACAATTAATCAACCCATCTTGACACATTATCACCCAAAGTCCATACTTTACATTAAAGTTCACTCTTGTACAAAATAGGTTTATAAAAATGAATAATGATATGCAGCCATCATTATAGTATCACACAGCATATCTTCACTGCCCGTAAAAATCCTCTACACTCCACCTATTCATTACTCCCTCTCCAACCCGTAGCAACCACTGATCTCTTTACTGTCTCCATAGTTTTGCCTTTTTCAGAATGTCATATAGTTGGAATCATATAGCATGTAGACTTTTCAGATTAACTTCTTTTGAGTTTCCTTTATTTCTTTGTATGGCTTGATAGCTCATTAATTTTTAGCACTGAATAATATTCCATTGTCCGGATGGATGTACCATAGTTTATCCATTCACTTACTGAAGGACATCTTGGATGCTTCCAAGTTTTGGAAATTATGAATAAACTACTATAAACATCTGTGTGCAGGTTTTTTTGTGGACATGTCTTCATCTCCTTTGGGTAAATACCAAAGAAAAGGATTGCTGGATTGTACAGGTAAGAGTATGTTTAGTTTTGTAAGAAACTGCCAAACTGTCTTCCAAAGTGGCTATACCATTTTGCTTTCCCACCAGCAATGAATGAAAGTTTTTGTTACTCCATATATTTGCCATCATTTGGTGTTGTTAGTATTCTGGATTTTTACCATGTTAGTAAGTTTACAGTGGTATCTCATTGTCATTTTAATTTGCATTTCCCTGATGACATAGGTGTGGAGCATGTTTGCCATCTTTGGTGAGATGTCTGTGAAGATCTTTGGCCAATTTTTTTTTAGTTGGGTTTTTTGTTTTCTTATTGTTCAATTTAAGTGTTGTTTATGTATTCTAGATAACAGAGTTTTTTAAAATCAGATATGTCTTTTGCAAATATTATTTCCAAATCTGTATCTTCACTCTCATTTTCTTGATAGTGTCTTTCACAGAACAGAAATTTTTAATTTTATTCATGAACTTTTTTGTGTGATAGAACTCTCTGCAGATATAAATCTGCTAGAGCTTTTGCTTAGTTAAATGTTCCTGCACACGAATACATTTTTGGATAAAATTTTAGGGGTGATTCACAGACCCCTTGCAAACTTTCTTAGTCAGTTTGGACTGCAATAACAAATTTCCACAGACTGAGTAGCTTAAACAGCAAATATTTGTTTCTCACAGTTCTGGAGTCTGGGACGTCAAAAATCAAGGTGCCCACCAATTCAGTGTCTGTTGAGGGCTTGCTTCCTAGTTTGCAAGTTGCCATCTTTTTGCTGTGTCCTCACAGGGAAGAAAGCAGAGAAAGGAAGAAAGCTTAGTTGTGTCTCTTCTTATAAGGGCACTAAGCCTATTATGAGGCCTCCATCATTGTGATCTATTATAATTACCTCCCAAATTCCCCATCTCCTAATACTATCCCATTGGGAGTTAGAGTTTCAACATAAGAGTTTAAGGGAGAGGGAAATATAAATATACTGTCCATAGCAAGGGACAGTGTATAATATTTAGGCATTCTCAGACCCCAGATTATGAAGATCAGATCTATCCCTTTCCTTTGATGCTCCATACACATGCAGTTATTTCTGTCACTGCAGCAGGCGGGGGCAAAATATGAAGGTGACTGATCTGTTTCTCATATCATGATCTACACAAAAGCAGTCCCTCTGCTAGAACATTTTGCCCAGCTCTCTACACCTATCCCCTACTACTTCCTCAGGGTTCTGTTCAGCATCCTGACTGTCAGAAGCCTTTCAAGACCTTCACCTCCAGGATGAGTTAGCTGCCTTTCTTATTTGATTTCAGAGCAACTTGAGTAGATGTTTATCAGGGTACTTTTTATAATGTAAGTTCCCTAAACTATAAGGATCATACGGTCAGAATCCTGTTTGTCTCAGTGTAGAGTGTTCACATGCTCACATTCTCTCTCTCTCTCTCTCTCCATTTTCTGCTTAGCAGTTCTATGTCCTTCCTGCCTTGTTTCTGGTGGTCTGTCTGTACTCTCACTGTTTTCTGCCTGTTTAATTACTACCTATATTGCCACATAAATCCTGCATCTTTCTCATTCTGTAGCCCAGCCAGGCTTCCTGTTCTCACACAAATGGAGGGGATTTCATACCACCTGATCCAAGACCTCTAAAGTAACCACACTTGGGGGGCAGGGGAGATTCAGACATATGGTACTGTAGACATTTTCTGATTGCCTTCCCAACATTTTTTCCTTCCTTATATCATAAGGCATACTACAATTATTTTTGAGAAGTTATCCCTCTCCTATTATCAGAAGTGCATTTTGAGTGGAATTCTCATTTCTCCTGGCTTTAAGAGTAGACCCTTACTGTTTTAAACCAATTTTGTATATCTCATTCTTTTAAGCCCAGGTGGTCACGTGACCCAGTATGAGGCAAAGCATAAAAAAATAATTCCATGCCTTTTTGGGAAGTATGGGGAAATAGCCTCTGTTTTCCTCTTGATAGTGTAATGTATTGTAGAAAAGCTAGAATTACTGTAGCCATTTTGTTAACTCATGGAAAGAAACCAGAGCTTTGGGGGGCCACTATAGCTGAGGATTAAAGATGTAACTAGATCTGGTTTCATCAGAAATAAGACCTACTTTTTTTGTCCACATTGGAACAATATCCTGTATTATTTAATCCTATTTGAAGTATTTTTATTCTTTTTGTACCTTTGACTTTTATAATCAAAACAATACAAACTCAAAGAATTGGATCACAATGAAGATTTTATATCTCACCTAAATAATAGGTCTTTAGGTTTCAGGTCTCAGAGAAAATGATACTAAGAAGAAAAGTTACAGTAATAGATACTTAGAGGAGGGACACGAGACAAATTATGATAAAAATAAATTTCAATAAATCTGGACTAATTTTAAAGAGACACCAATATAAAGAATAGTTAAGCAATTTGATTCCCAGTATAGGAAATGTGAGTAAATGGGAAATCAGAGAAATAAATCAAGTCTTATAATTTAATGAAACTGAATAACTACAACTCTATTACTATTACCTTGTTAATGTGTATATTTTGTAGGATTCCAGTTCAAGTCATGAAAGCCAAGAAGGCGATTTATTTAATGGACACTGGAATATTTAAGAGAATTCAATAATAGATATGCAACTCAGTCTCAGGAACAAACCAGAACCAGGAACATATTAGGATTTTGCTCTGTTATTCTTTTTATCTCTTTGCATGCCTGCTCTCTTTTCTTTCTCTCTGCAGAATAGCATCCTCTGTCTCTCTCTCCCTATGCCTTGTTCTAAATCCTTGGGAAGGGGATTCTAATTGACCCAGCTTAGGTCTAGGGCTTAATCTTGGTTAATTAACCGATGCCATGGAGTGGAATCATAATTTATGAATATACACAGAAAATTCAAGGAGTTGGATTTTGGCACTTACCTGAAAAGGGAGAGAGTAAATTTAACCTAACTGGTGCCACTACAATTGGACAAGAGAACCATGGACTATAGTTCTACATTGTTATGAGATTGTTTCTCTGTCTCTATACTATGATATCTAATGCTTGGCTCTCACATCCACTTTTACTATGTAGCCTTCCAATCTTGTTGCTCTAGTAAAATAAATAACATATATGAAGGTTTTCATTTTGTCTATATGTTTGTCTGGTTTAATGCTAAGATGTGAGTTCAGAGTCAATGCTCTATGATGTGGCATATAAGGCTTTCCAACAGAGGAACTGTTTATTGACAACAATTACTGACGAGCACAAAGCTCCTTATCCCTAAACCTGTTAGATATTAATAGACCTCCTTTTTATATAACTCATTTCTTCAAATCTTAACATTGTATTTCATCCTATAGCATTCTCCTATTAAACAAGGAGTATTTTATTAAATGTATATCACATATAGCACCTTTAAAATTTGTCTTCTTTTTTTCATTTTTAACTGGCTTTTCCTCTTAATCCCAAACTCAACTTATTGTTATGTTCTCCCATTTATGACCACATATTCAGAATATTTAGTGCACAGTCCACATGAGAGCCTAAGGTGGAGATTTCTCCCCCCCTCCTTTTAGAAGGTGAAGCTTTAAGACCAATTTAGTTGACTTGATTTCATTCTTCCACACAACTTTGCTATTTTTCATTCTGCTGCTCAAAAATGAAAACGATGCAATTTGTTGCGAAACTAAATCTTCACAAATTGTTTGTTCAAGCCCCAGCAATTCTTAATGGTCAAATCATAAACACCAGAAAATAAGAGTTTAAAATAGAAATGCTGACGAGCCCTTAACTACAACACGTTGAGTGATGCTGCCATAATGCACTATATTAGATGTACTCCTTAGAGGATATTGCCAGTGGTGAGTCTATAAATTTCTGAATTAAACCTCTAATGCTCACAACTTACACTTTTAAATTAGATTTCCTACTTCATGCTTTCCTTAGAGAAATCTGAGCTGCAGCTGCTGTTATACATAGGCAAATAAAAATAGAATAAACTAAACTGCTTATACCAGGTCTGAAATACATTTCTACTATGTTGCTACTATGGAAAATGATGTGTTCAGCTTACCGAATATGTCATTGGGCATTTCATGATTAAATACCTGTGGCCATTTCCAATAAATAAAGGAAGAACAGTGGAAGGACTGCTTAACAGCATCCTCTGAAATAGAAACTAGATGATTTAGAAATTTTACAAAGTAATCATTTGTTTTAAAATATTTTGTTGAATATTTTTAATACATTCTGATTTTCCCACTTGTTAAGATGTGAAATAATAAGGCCAATTTTGCCACTTTGCATTCTTATTGGTAGCAATTTTCACCCATAAATGTTTCAGAATCAATTTGGTTTTAGAATCCATGCAACTCTTTTCTAAGACAGAGTCATTTGGAAAATGTGACCTTCATTTATTTGGTCTTGACGTGTTAATGGTAATCTTTGTTAAGTTAAATGAAGATGGTTAGCTAACATTATTGCTAAGGCATTCTGAATGTGATGATCGGAGAGTATGAACAACATGATGAATGTTCTTCCTAAACTCTTTAAGCAAGATTTATTAAGTTTTCGATTTTCATATGTTTTATAACTTCAACTAGAATTTCATCTTGAAACTCTTCTACTATGGACTTCAGAAAAATCAAGAATGAACTACATGGAAAACTATCATTAAATTATTCTTATAAATCTCTCAGAGATGCATTTTTTTTTCATTTTTATTGTGGTCTTAAGCAAGCTGTCAATAATCAAAACAAGCAATGTTGAAGACATTCAGGATGCACATAGAAAAGCATAATGCTTGAATATTTAGAGAAAAATTTAAAGATTTTATGCTCCACAGGTTTTAGGAAAATGAAAAGAAAACTTAGTTGCTTAAATCATGTCAGCTTTTTCTATACCAATAAAATAGAAAAAGCATTTCTAACTTGTCTCATTTACTTTCAAGTATAGACTTTCAAATAAAAGTCTTTGGAATGAAAAGACTTTCAAATAAAGACTCAACATGAAATGGGAATGAACCAAATTGAGTAAGAAATCATCATATCACATAATAATTTTGTTTCTTTAAATTGGCTTATTTTTATCAGGCTCTCAGACACCAAAACGACTCTTATTAAATATGTTTGGGTAATTTTTTTGAATCATAGTAATGTTTATGTGGGAGCAGATGCCCAAATAAAGATGTAACATTCAGAGGCAAGATTCTCTGTTAGGACATGTCACTGAAATCTAAAGTTTATGCACAAACTTAAAACCTACGTTGTGTTAAAGCCAAAATGCCATCATCAAGGCTACCCTCTGGAGAAGATATCAGTGTTAGGGAAGATGCCTCTTTCTTGAACTGTTTGTTCATTGAATTTAATGGGAAAGTTTTAGAGACAGTATTAGATGTAGAGTCATTGAAGGGCCACCCATGTGTGGAATGGTTAGTTCAATTGCTGAAGATCTCGCACATTTCCTTTTGCAATTTAAGCTTTCTCTTCCTGGTTGGAGATAATGTGATTAGGCTGGATCCTTAAATAGAGAAGCAAATTGAAACATTATCACCCAAACTAATCTTTTTGTCATTCCAACTTTTTAATGAAGCTCAAAATGTACTGCATAGTGTTAAACTATATCACTTATCCCTCTTTTCATATATTTTTTAGGACAATGGATGTATTGTGATAGTTTTGGAATCTATTCCCATAAGTTATTAACTAATAGACACTTACTGATTTAGCTAAAGTCTCAGTTGCATGAAATTTCTTGGATTTTATCTTTGTTAAATTCCTCCCATGGCTAAAAATTGTTCAGTCTCCTTGAGAAGGCTGAATACTAAAAACAGGTGGAGTATTCTGTCCCTACTTATATTTTCTTGATGCAAAGGGAGCTGGAATGGGCAAAAAAGTACATGTTCATCTCTGTTATCCTTTTAGAAGGCTGCTTTAATAATACTGTCATCCTCTCTTTATAAATGTTAAAGCACCAGTAATAACCCCAAAATGAAAGGAAAAAATCCTTGTATAGAGACATTCCTTATATATAGGCTCAAGCCTCTTTAGCTTTATTTTCATATTTTCTTCCTAATCTAATCCATCTATTCTTCCAACCCAGAGTTCAGGGAATGTTTTCTATAAAATTCCAGATAAATATTTTAGGTTGTGTGGGCCAGAAGGTCTTGTTGCAACTACTCAACTCTGCCATTGTAGCATAACAACCATTGGCAATACTTAAAGGAATGAGTGTCGCTATGTTCCAGTAAAACTTCATTTACAAAAATCAGGTGGCAGGCTGCTGCAGTTGGCTGACCTCTGCTCTAGTTCATAACTTTAACCATCATTTCGACAAATATGTGTGTCTTCTTCTTGCTCAACTCTAGGGCCAGATTTCAACCTCAATAAACATTACTATTGGATGTGCCAATATTACAATATACTCCACATGTGTTAACACAGTTTGATACCAATCCTCTATTTTTTATTATAAAATCTCTTCACTTTTAACCAGTCTGAGAAGAACCCACTTTAAGATTTATGAAAGAGAGCAAAAAGAATAAAAATGTGTGATGTGTTATTCAGCCAGGCTCCTTTACCTCAGCACGCTTTTCTACTTACTTCTCCCGTGTACCTCTATGTAGGATATGCCACACATAACTATTGCCATTCCCCACATGTAAGATGTTCTTGCAGGCTTTCCTGCTTCATTACTCATCCTGAAATGATTTTCATCATCTGCCTCACTCTCCATCTCTAAATATAAAAACCATCTACCTTTATTAGTACATAGGTTCCATGAGGGTCTTTATCTCTCACATTCACTCCTCTATCTGTGGTGCAAAATCAGTGCCTGGCATACATTATATGTCCATAATTATATTTCAATAAAAATATATGAAAATAATTTCAAATAAATAATGACAATAATTACAGATATTATTATAAATATTGTGTTCCAAGCCCCTTTCTAAGTGCCATAAATACAAGTCATTTAATCCTCATAAAGATTATGTAAGGTAGGTATTATCAGCCCTATATCATAAATGAAGAAATTGAAACAGGTTAGGCAATTTGCACACAGCAATTAAATGATAAAGGATTTGAACCTTGCAGCTCACTGCAGGGCTACATCCCCATTATGCTATCTCTGCTTCCATGAACCTAACTCAAAACTTCTATAACTTTTTCCCCTTACTATTCCTACAATATTTATTCTTCAATAAGTGTGTTCATCAGTCAGAATTACTAGTTGCAAATAAAAAAGCCACATTCTGGTTAGCGTAAGGTGAAAAAGAAAGTATAGAAAAGATGGCAGTATTTCACAGAATGCGTGCAAAGTCTTAACAAACAGATTTGGAAAACTGGCAAGACCTGAGATAGACTAGGGAATAAGAACTTCAGCCAAAATCATCCCAAGGAATAGTGGAATAGGCAGCCCTGATGCCCCTGCTGATGCTCCACTTTGGCTGGTCCTGGACATGGAGGTACAACCATAACAACTGTCACAGCACCACAGGCTACTCCTGCTGTTTTCTCCAGAATGAATTCTAAGCTCTTCCTTGCCTCCTTGCTTCCTTGCATTACTTGCCCCAGTTCCAAAGCCATGGACAGGAGTATCCAAGCATTTTAGCTAATGTTCATGGTCTGGCACTCAGGAACTGAGAGACTGAGTATTGGTTAGGGTCTTACTTCTCAGCTGTCCTGGAATTTCTCCCAAATATGCAGGGTTTCTGGAGGCCAGGCAGAAAACATAACAAATGGCCACTTTAGTGGCATATTCTCCACTAAGATGCAGTCTCACTAAGGGAAGATACCAGAGATTTCCAAGCCAACGTCCTGCGGAGTCCTGATTTTTATGTTACTGCCTCAGAAGCACTCAGCCTACTTTTATTTCTCTTTTACATCTATTTTCTTTCTCCTGCATCTTGGGATATCCCTCTTCTCAATAGATTATCAGTGGAGAAGAGCATAGATGTATCCTCTCCAGCCACTAAATCATTCCTAATTCCTTTCTTGTTTTAGTCTTTTAAAATTCTCAATCTGAAAAAAATGATAAACAGCAAAAATTAGGAAGTAAGTAATTTACAATGGATCAATGAGTCTTATAAAGTTCTCGTTGGCACAGTTTCCAATCTAAGTGCATGATTTCCTGACCAGATCATATCCAGAAACCTCATTACATGATGCAGAAAAGCAATCATATGATTTGTGCTTTAACCCAGAATATATTTCCACTTTTAAATCATTGTAACTGTCAGCTGCTGTTGTTAGCAATTGACAAATCTTTTTTGAGACATTTATACTATCCCCTGGAGTCTAAGACCCACCCTGCTTGACCTGATTGAGAAGAATGTCCTCTCGTCTAGGTCTCTGCTTCAGTCCTTCTTCCGTAGATCTGCCATAATATCCATTACACTCTTTGGAAAACAATTGGATTTAAACTATGCCCTTTACACTTTAGCTGTCACGCACTGTTAGCTCTCAGTGAATATCGGCATCTTTATGTCTAAAGTTTTTTATCTTCTCATACTAATAGCTGCATGGCCTATCAAAAGACTGGCTGCTCTAATTTTTTCTCTTACCAGTTTTTCTAGACAGTGCTTTCTTAATTCAGAGATTCTCATTTCCTTTCCACCTATCATCCATTTTCTATTGTCCATTAAAATTATTTTAGTTCAGTCTATTAGCAAGGTGAAATAATTTGTATACCTTGAGAGGAAGAGCCCTCTGTAGTTATTCATTAGGTCTATATATACCTCAGGGTTTCCTGAAATGGCTCTCATTCAGGTATCTCATTTATCTAGTATAGCCCAGGATCCATTTCTGCTTTTTATAGTTGCAATTTTTACATGGTCAAGATAATGCAGCATTATTTTGCCTCATAATTTTCACCAGTGAGAGAGATATTATCAATTCAAGGTAACTGTCTCTATCACCTAGAACTTTGCTATTTCAAATTATAGGTGCTCAGTAAATATTTAATTTAAATTGAACCAAGAAGACCATAGGCCCCCCACATGATGAGACCTTTGGGTTATTTACATGTGAGCCTTAGTGGGCTTTATCTTGGGGATACAAGGATGGTTCAACATATGTAAATCCACAAATGTGATCCACCACATAAACAGAAGCAAAAACAAAGACCATATGATCATCTCAAACGCAAAACAAAAGCATTTGACAAAATCTAGCACCTATTTATGATAAGAACTCTTAACAAAATAGGCATAGATACCTCAAAATTATAAAAGCCATAAATGACAAACCCATAGCCAATATCACTTATAGCTAGAAATTGACAACGTCGCCCACTGTCAACACTTTTATTCAACATAGTGCTGGAAGCGCTAGCCAGAGCAATTAGGCAAGAGAAAGATATCAAGTCTATCTAAATGGAGAAACAAAAAGTCAAACTATTGACCTTTGCTGCTGATATGATCATATGTCTAGAAAACCCCAAAGATTCTTCCAAGAGCCTCCTTGAATTGATAAATAAGTTCGGCAAAGTCTCAGGTTACAAAATCAATGTAAACAAATAAGTAGTATTTCTATACACCAACAATAGTCAAGCTGAGAACCAAATCAAAGACTCAATACCTTTCACAATAGCAACAAAGAAAATAAAATACCTAGGAATATATTTAACCAAGAAGATGAAAGACCTCTATAAGGAGAACTATGAATCACTGAGGAAGAAAATCTCAGAGGATATAAATAAGTGGAAAAACATATCATGCTCATGGATCAGCAGAATCAACATTGTTAAAATGTCTATACTACCCAACGTGATTTACAGATTCAATGTAATCCCCATTAAAATACCAACACCATTTTTCACAGATCTAGAAAAAATGATTATATGCTTTGTATGGAACCAGAGAAGATCCCGAATAGCCAAAGCAACCTTATTCAAAAGAAATAAATCAGGAAGCATCACTTTATCAGACTCCTAAGTTAAGTATCTAAAAAATGGAAAAACAAACACTGCATGTACTCACTATTAAATTGGAACTCATTGATCAACACTTACATGCACACATGGAAGTAAAACTCAATGGAAATCAAGCAGGTAGAGGGGGAGGAGGGGATGGGTGAAATCATACCTCATGGGTGATGGGCACACTTAAACTTTAACTTACAATGTAACTGAATCATTCATAGCCCCATGATATTCTGGGGAAAAAACCACAGAGCTTTATTTTTAAATGGTTCTTGCCTAATCTTAGGCCACCCTCCTCTAAAACAATATTCAGAAAGTCATGTTTGGCTCTGATGATTGAGAAAAACTTCTACTTGGTAGATATACACTACACATTTTAGTTAGAGAAATGGTTACACATGTACCAGCTTTTTTAAACTTGCAATTTATTAAATCAACATTACTCTCTTTAATTAGGAGTTGTGTTCCATTTGCTTAACTGAATGAATACTTTAAGACAATTTTTCTTAGCAGCCTAGCTTACAAACACATGACAAATAGAATTATCTCCATCTCCCCCAAACTCAAAATCAATCACTAGAATAAAATATATTTACAAGTGTTTTTTTTTCTTCATCATTTTGATGGTAGTAATTCTTTATCATACTTTCAGCTGAAGCAGATACAGCACCACCTTAAAGTTTAACCAACAACACAAAGATATTAATACACTTAACTGAAATCAATAGAGAAAAATGTAAAGCAAGAAAAATAGGTCACCCATGTTGTTTCATAATTATACTATGGATTTTTCTTCCAATTGATTACTCTATCAACACATCTTGCAAAAATGTAAATTATCCATGGAGGATTTTACAGATGATCAGTGATGACATTAACATATAGCTCAGCCAAAATGCATTATGCTAAAACAGGAACCCAGTTCCCAAAGATTAGAAATATAATCAATAACGTGCTGAAAGAAAATTTATTAGAGAGAATTTGTAGTGATTTTATGGAGAATAAAGGAGCCAAATATTAAGTAAGGCAGCCAAAATTAATGTTTTATTTCTGATCTGTGAAAGCATTAAATTTGTATAGTAAAACTCCACACCATTATCTAAATACTTGTTTTTGTTTGCCAAATTAAGTCAAACCAGAACAACACAGTCATTAAGCAAGTGATCTGGTGTATATAACTTGCATATAGAATAAATAGAAAAATTCAATCCACAAAGTCAGAATTAGAGTTTCTGCTTTTTGATATTCAAAACACACCATGGTGACTCCCTCAAGAGGAAACTTTTTAGGAATTAATTCAACAGAATTTCCAAGCTCTGTATCTTTATTCCCTGATTCTCAGGGCACAGTTCTCATTCAGATCCACATACCTAGCATTTTAGGACTCCAGCCTTTCACAGAGCATAAGGCAAAAATCCAGGTATAGAAAACCAAGCAAATTTATCTCTTGTGTATTAACCAAATAGAGGAAGGTATGGAAATTGGGAACATTAATACATATTTTTTCCTAGCCAAATTCATGAACTCTGAAAGATTTCCAAAAAAGAAAATTTTTCCAAGCACATTTTATTGAAACACACATAAAATATATCAATCCTTATTTTTCTAGTACCGTATTAGTTTACATTGTTAAAATGTCCATTAGGCAACACTTCTGCCTTTATTCTTACAATAACAGTAGTTATTAATAATGACTCCAAGACCAAGAAAATTTTATCAATCAAACAGAAGTCAAATTATTGTTGTTATCCACTTCAAACTGTGTTTTTATTACATTCTAATTCTTTCAAAATTTATAATTTTATACTGGTATGATATACTAACTCTTTCTCTTGATGAGAATATTTGCTTTTTATAAACTCCATCCCATTAACTTCACAGACAGCAATGTGTTTGCTTTTACAACATTCTGCCTAATATAGCCATAGAAAGTGTTGAATCTCCGGTCTCAGTGTTGTGTCTCACAGGTTTATGCTACACTTGCCTCATTGATGAGAAAAATAAAACAAATAAAATAGAGGTGCCATAGCAGCTGGAGCTTGGGGTACTCATTTTCAGCTGAGAACTGATAATTAGGCTGCATCCATTCAAGCACATAACTAAAGGTAAGATAGTTCAGCCACAGACAAAACTGTTCTGAAGCAATTTCATTTCTAATTATGGGTCCTGATAGAATATGTGTGTACCTAATGTATAATGGAATGTAACCTCCTGGGAAATAAGGGAACCAAGATATTAAAATCGCATTTTTAAGTTAGAAGTTAGGAATAACTCCTGTTTGAAAATGTGTTTCATAAATATTAAAGAGTAATTTGTAAAAAGATAAAAATCTATAAGAGGAAAGTAACTATTTTTCCAAGATTCTGGCTGGGATAGCGGTAGATGCTGATATACATGTAGTTGTGGATATGGAGCTATAGAGGTATGTGTCACAGAGATAGCAAAGGGGATAGAGGCAGAAGTGGAGACCAAGATGAAGAGATAGAAATTTGTATTAAAAGATTTCTGAACACATTCATATATTCTGTCCTAAATTCTCCCATTTAGCTGTCAAGTGGAAATAAGTACTTTGAAAGTATCATTAAATTTATCAGGTCACTGAAGTAATAAATTTCAAACCATGAATTAATTCACTCTTTCAAAAATAGTAAAGTTATTCCATTGAATAAGCTTATCTACTTAGGTAAAACTGGCTTAGTCCATTTACCATTGGATCAACAGGTAGTGTAAAAAATTCATATTGACCAAATTATATATTTTTAATATTTTCAAGGCTGAATAGGACTAATAGTAGTCTATCTTAGAAATTTCCCTAGGTTTCTAAAACTTTTCTCTCTTTTCATATGCATGTAATATAACTCAAAGTAAACAAAATGAGTAGAATTGTAAATACAAAAAATTGGCTCTAATTTGAGACACAGACAGTTAGATTTTAAGCCTAGTTGCGAAAACACAGTGTGGTTGGAATTGGGTTATGGAGGGCTTGATCACAGGGCCCTCCTCTCTGACACTAGATGCAAAAGTGATTCCGTTTCTCAAGAAAGGAATTTATAGTTTTACTTCTTATTCAATGACCTAACCCCTTGAATGCATTCAAAATTTCCTCACATTCAATTCAGGGTCTTGTGTTCTCTAAAATGAAATGTGATTGTAATTATTAGAGAAATATAACCACTACAAAATTTGCCCCACTGATCAGTTTGCACATCAGTGCCACTTAATATTTGAAATATCCTCAGAACTCATTTGAATGTTTCTAAAATGTATCTGTATGCCTGGATCAAAATGTGATTCAACTGTGCTCAGTTTACAAAGGCTGCATAACATGGTTGCATCTCTAAAGAAAAATTTTGTTGCATGATTTAAAAAGCTTATTGTAACATTTCACAAATTCTTGAGAGTCAGAGAAACATTATTCCTGTGAGATGTTCCATGAGGGAAAAAATGTTCAATGTGCAAATATATTTTGCAAACTCTCTGGGCTCATTTTCCTCACTGGAGAATCAAAAAACACATTAGAATAATATAGGCTCTGAGGAATTCCTGATCAAGAGAAAGCTGTTTATAACTGTTAACTTTTGTTTAACTCAGCATTTCTTAAAAGCTTATTTGACTATGAAGCCAAGAAAAGACTATCAGGGTAACATATTTTCACATACACAAAACTATTGATCCGAAGAACACACTTTCAAAATGCTGGCTTATTGAAATGTATTGGTTTTACTGTATACAAGGTAATAACTAATAGTTAATTGCAACTTTTTAATGCTTAAATCCAATTTCACATCTTGTAATCTAGGACACCAGTCTGTAACCTGTGGTCCCTGGGCTGTAATGGATTTAGTAAACTCTTGAAAATTGTACGTAAATATGTGGATATATATTGACATTACTATAAGGAGAGAAAAAATAACCTTTGTCATATTACAAAGGGTCTATGATTTAAACATTAGGTACCTTAATCTAGTAATGCTAAAAATCTATTTTAAAAATGAGAATTTAAAAAATACATTAGTAAATATATTAAGTGCTTATGAGTGGAACCAGTGGTGTATGAAGTCAAGTATATCCTTGAATAGATAATACAAACAGAAAATAAGTTTCACATCAATAGTACACCTGTATTGTGGAAAACAGTTGCAATTGCACCTGCTTCTCAGCTTCTGTATCGCATCAGTTTATGCTTCAAAATAACCCTAACATCTTCTTTGAATCACTTTTGTTTTCCTGCTGTGACTAATTCTCTTCCACCATGTTGCACAGAAAAATACTTTCTGTGTTTATTACTGCAGTGTTCAAGGACGTGCCTCCCTTTAGAATCAACTTAAGGAGGATGACACTTGCCAGTTTATAAATGAATTAGAATTGTTCACAAAGACGTCAATGAGAAACGGTAATTTTTTACTATGGTAACAAATTTAAATGTCTGCAGTGCTTTACTTACTCTCATAAAAATTAATAAAAATGTGAAGTGCCCCCCCAAAATAAGATAATAATCTAAAAGTGAAAACTGGGATCTCTGTAGATTCTCCATCCCACATAATTTAAAGAAATGTTATTCAAAGAACAGACAGAAAGACCCATGGCATTTCTTGAGTTTTTCTTTTGGAACTGGATATCGAAAGCCAGAAATTGCTATCATGCCTTAGTTTTCCTTGGTTACACTGTGAAAGGAAAATGTTAATCAATAATATCACCTTTGAATTTGGAGCTTTCAGAAATAAGGCATTTGTAGTTTTATAGAGATCAGAGGAAGGTTATTTGTCAAAAACCAGGGAATATGTTTGAGGAATATTTAGTTGTTCAGTACTTATGGGGATGAACACTCTTGAAGCTCTGACTCGGGTGGGGCAAAGGCAATATATATAACCTAAACGTATGTACCCCTGTAATATGCTGAAATAACAAATAAATAAATAAATTCCAAGTTCTTTTCTCCTTTGTCAGAAAGCAGCCAAATGCCTTTTGGGGTATAAATGTTAAGTAGTCCTAACTGGTTTGCAGTAATTTGCCATGTTTCTGGAAAACAAGTATATTCTTCTGAAATTTATTAATAACAAATATACACATGATAAAAGTGATTTAAAATGTTAATATAACTACTAGGGAGATTAAAAGTGATTGCCTAAGTTATAAAGAAGGGATAAAACCTATCTTATCCAGGCCCCAAATAATAATGAGTCTAGAATAATAATAAATAATTAATATATACACAATATATACATAGTGACATATATGTTTTCTTAAATACAGTGGTTCAGATGCCCAAGAAATTAAGGCTTTATCATAGCATGGCTTATACATACAAACAATAGTTATGGTTTTTATTTAATCTAAATACAATATTTTAACCACTTAAATAAAAATATAGTGACTTTCTAAATGTTAAATAACTGCTAATTCATAACCCAATACCAAATTACAATCAATACTCAGAGTTTTTGTACTAAGAATTTAGTGTGCAGTTAATGAGACTCTAACTCTTTTCCATTTTGGCAACTCGTTCTTGGAGTTACTTGGACATTTTTAAACATTCAAAGCATGTCATATCCCAGCATTGTTATTCACCATGCAGTGTTATTATGAGAGAGTCTGAGATTGATAAGCTTAATGAAAATTATGTCTACTGGGCTTTAGGAGATAAACATAGTCCAGTGAGTTTGGAATTCTGAGGTTGGGACTGCATTTTAAGGTATGGTAAGTAAACCTAGCAGAGTTTATATAAACTAATAGTGTTTTCACACCACACACCCTGGCTGCCAATGCTCAGATTTCAAATGTGAAAAGAACTAGGGAATTGCAAAAGAGTAAGAAGAAATATGGATTGGTTTATTAGTAGTTGCTAATGTTATTTTATAAAATATAAAAGTATTCCTTTTCCACATATAAAATAACTTATACACTAAATATTTAAAATCTGTACAGTGTGGTTTTTTTAAACATTATGATTTTTTTTTTACTTTGTTACTTCTACTATTCCCTTTAGGATGAGAATCATGATTTGATGAAGATATTAGACACCTATATGAACCATAGGTTTTGAGGAGGCTGGTAAATTCACTCCTTACTCTCACCTCAGTGTTTGAAAAGCAATCATTAGAGACTTACTCCTTTATGTTTTGAATTAAGATCATTATTTGTCTACATTAATAACTCACTATAAACAAATTTAGTGACCTGCCTTCTTTCATGACAGTATGGGACTAGATTTTTCAAAATGAAATACCAAATAGAAACAAAATGATACAGACCAAAAAAGGGAGGAATCAAACTGGATATAAACTGTGCCCAATTTACAACTATAACTAAGCCTAAGAAGAAATCTATCATAAAACACTTTCTATTTCAACAATACTCTGCAAGCAGAACAAAGCTAACAATTATGAATTATATGAGCAATATAAAATGTATACATATATGCAGTACATATGCATACACATACACATATTCACATATATACACACATACATTTATACATATATGCACATATATAATATAGATTATTAGGGCAATATGAGAACAGCTATTTAGATGTTATGTGTGTGTATGAATAAAAGTGCTGATTCTTCTGAAAATTAAATTATATAAACATTTATTGATCATTGTGCAAGTCCTTTAGATATATAAAATCATGTCATGTGGTGACAGACCAATTTAAGACCAGTTGGAACCAAGATAACAAAGGAATTGGCCACTTCTTGACCTTGCAGTTCATTATGCCTTAATTATAATATATTAGTATCCTAAAAGAAACTCCCACCCAAAACATGACAGTTCTAAGAGGGACCTTATAAAGTAAAGAAAGGGAAGAGTTACCAGTTCTAAGAAAGCATCGCCCCTTTCCAAAAATTAACATAAATATTCCTCCCTTCTTAGCTTATGATTAAGCCATTGCTTAAATAAAGAACTCAAACAAACAACAGGGCCTGTTCTCCTCAGCAGGGAGAACTAGCCTCTACTCTGTGGAGTAGATCTTCTATATTTCCTAAATAAAACTTGCTTTTGCTTAATACTGTTGGCTCCCTCTTGAATTCTTTCTCGTGCCAAGCCAAGTACCCACTTAGAGTTCAAGTGATTCCCAGCATTAGGAATTACTCTCCTCACAGTATCACCTCAGGAGGAAATATAGAGAGTTCTCTTTGCAGATGGACAAAGACTTGAAGACATAATTTGCCTGTCCACATCACACAGCCAGGCTAAACCAAGGATATTGTCAGCCTTCTCAGAATAATCCAGTGGTGGAATTTCAGTGAGTGCAGAGAGCCGGAATGAAAAAGATTCCTGGGCAAAGTATGGCTTTCTCCCAGTTCACTAGGGCTAAACCAGGCTTGCTTTTAAGACTCAAATCTGCTGGAAAATGAATCAAAATTGCTAAACCTTTTTCTCTTTGTTCCTGGGAAGATCACCAACACTATGCTCTTTATACAAATTTCTCACCACTGCTGTGCTCAAAGCCACTTGAGGCCTGATTGCAATTATTCCTTATATCCTGTGGTCTTTATCAAAGGAGAGACTATAGTAACTATTTCAAACAGTTAAATATCTGTTAGGTTAAAACTGCACTAAACCCTATACATTATCAATTTAAATTCATGAACTAGGGTCTAAGGTAGAATTTTAGGCAGTTAGATTTTAGATCAGAATCAAGAACTAAGGGGATCAGGGGATAAAATTTTACATATATTCCCTGATATCCTGAACGTAATCCTATGACACAAATATTGTATTTCCAATTTTCAGATGTATGAAATTCTTATTAAGTAACTAAGACAAGATTTCAAACTATCTCTGAATTATTAAAATCCTAGTGGTATTTACCTTATTAGTTATGCTCAACAATTTTATAAAATTTAGATAGAATGGATCAAAAGACCCAAAGCCAATTTTTCTCCCCTACTCCTGCTTTCTTCCCAGGGAAAATAAACTTAATGATAAAAAAGAATTGCAGTTTAAAAACTAAAAATCCTGTTGAAGTAAACTTATGGCTAGCTACAGATATAAGTAGCTTATTAATGTTTCTAGGTATAACTATGACCTTATATTAATATATGCATATTTTATTATATAACTATGCTATGATACAAAAATAGTAAATTCATTACATTTCTTTAATAATACATTTTAAGTTATTAAATAGTATAAATGCATAGGTAGAAGATAACCAATGAAGCTGTGAATATGTTGGGAGGGTATATATATATATTTGCTTTAGTAATAGTAGCATATATGATTCATCTTTGAACCTCAATACTCACATCTTAAATTCTATTGAAAACTTAGAGGCCACAAATTCATAAATTCACTTCAAATTGGTTCAGTCAATAATCCAAAACTAACTAAACTGATAAAGATGAAGTTAAAATTACAGCATTCCATATTTTAAAGCAAGAAGAATAGTGATTGTAAATCACATCTACTCAAGACACAAAATTACTACAATAATGACAGAATGTATTTCCCCTTATATTCTTGGAGTTTTGATTCTTTTCTGTGTATATAAAGCAATAAGAGTTTTAGAATGTCTTCCAGTCAGACTGCATGCCATAATAGCAATTTATAGTTCTCAGAGGATTCAAGCACTAATGAGAATAAAATTTAGTAAACCTTTAGTGACATGCTTTATACATCACTAGCAAGTTGATTTTTTAGATATAAGGAAGTGCATATTCAACCTAATTACCAAAGAATTAATAATCAGATGAAGGAATCAGCAGGGAATTGGGAGATTTGTTATTACACATAGGGGAAGGAAAGACATCAATGTTAGTTAATGGGGGAAAACCGGAATAGAGAGTGAGAATAATCATGGAGGAAAAGAAGTCAGAGTCCGTGAAATGTTTTGCATTTATTTGACCTGACAATGAGTGGGAGTTAATTTAAGTATTGTTAATTATCAGGAAAGATTGAAACTGTTCACATGGCTACTCCCAGCTGCTTAACAGAAATGGTTCTCCTCCTATAATATACTAATAACACACAATTATAATAATAGTTTTAATAAAACCTGGAAATGACCTAAGCATTAATTGGAGGCTGAGCTTCCTTGTGTTCCTGCTAGATTCACTTTGAGTAAAGTGTAGGGAGAGGTTTGGAGGTAGGTTGTGCCAATCCAACAGGCCAAAGATGGCAAAGAATTTTAATGGAGGTTGAAAGAATTGACTCTATCTTTTAAATTCAAAAGATTGTTTGGGTACCATAGACATGTTATTTCTCCTGCTGAATGGTCATGATTAGGTAGGTAATAAAGCACAAATGTGCAAATCCAGGTTGTCTTACTCATTCTATCCACTGTATGGAATAAAATCGTAAGACTGAGAATGGCTGAAGCTTACTGTCCTGATCCCTGTATAAACTAGATTAGGGATAGATAAATTGAACTAGCCTAATTTTAAATTGTTCTCTGGCTATGTGGATGAGTTGGGTACACCCACAGTGAGGAGGGACAGTTCAATTGGGAGTCTGGAAGTGTTTAAATAGGTACTAAATGTCACTGTTGGCCCATTGCAGTATAGACTGAGGAGTATGGTACTATCACTAAACAAGGGAGATGGTGAAACAAATTAAATAGCTTTCCGGATCATTCTGAAAAACAGTTTTACATTATGGTTTTATTAATTTATTCAGAGTATACCAATTTCCCAGAATATCAGACACACCACAATATAATGTTCCTATAACAACACATTTTAAATAAAATGACAAAAAACAAACAAAAGATCTTTGGTTACTTATGTCACTATGCCATTTTTTCCTTCATTGTATAATTTAAATTATAATTTCTGTTCATGTATAATTAGAATTCATTGCAAATACTGGATATAATATGTCATAAATCATATTAAGAATTTTTTTTGAGACAAGGTCTTGCTCTTTTGCCCAGGATAGAGTGCAATGGCATCATCATAGCTTGCTGGAACCTCAAACTTCTAGGCTCAAGTGATACTCTTGCCTCAGCCTTGCGAGTAGCTGGGACTACAGGCACGTGCCACCAAGCCCAGCTTTTTTTTTTTTCTTTTATTATTGTTTGTAGAGACAGTGTCTCACAATATTGCCCAGGCCTCAAACTACTGGCCTCAAATGATCCCCCTGCCTTGGCCACCCAAAGAGTCATCACTCTCAGTCTCATATTAAGAATTTAAATTATTCTATTTAGATCTGAAATCACTATGATTTGGAAATAGAATAATGGAATAAAATTAATACCAAGAGTCAGAGTGTGTTCAATTTTGAGATCTGCTATTTCAATGGCTTTAAAGGACTCAAAGCATTTCATACATTTAATAACTCGAATTTATTATTATGGGCAATTGATTAGTAATAGCAGGAAACATAATTTTCTGCTGTGACAATTTGCACTGACCACCAGGTCTCCACGGCTCAAAGGTTATCAGCAAACTGAGAACTGTCAAGAGATTTATGCACTAAAACTCTCAAAAATAAATGGTTAATATTTTCTTAATTATATGGATTATGTAAGAAAAAATTAATGTCCTGTTTTGTTTTCCCTTGAATTACTTGAATAATTATGGTCATTTATACTTGTCTTTGAGGACTTATTTATTCCGATTTTTACAATTACATGCATTTAATGTTATTTGGTGAGATATAAGAGCTTATCATTTGCTCTTTACCTAACTAAGAGGGTTGAAATTGATTGGTCATGTTGGATATATTTAGGAGTCAAAATCAGATGCCTCTAAAAATAGCCAATAATATTCATAAATAATTGTTTCCTATTTTACATCCTCCCTGAAGGTCATTAGACTAGAGCAGCAAGGCAATAAGTTTCACTTCAAGCATTACCACCCATTGGCAATATATCCCTACCTACATGTGGTTGTACCCACAAAATGTTTATTGTAACTCAAATATAGATCAAGAAATTGTATGAAATTGGGATTTCAAAGTAAAAACATTTCCACCAAGTACTTACACAGAAAGAAAATGCTCACTAAATAGCTATTACTAATATGTTGCGGAAGGGCACTGAGTTTATTGAAAGATGAAAGTTTAATTCCCAGTCTACCACAAATTTAAACAAAATCCATTCTGGATATATCATTTAAATCATCTTATAGACAGTTCCTTTGTCATCACAGTTGAAAATTTATATCAAAGTTTATATTTATTATCCCAACAACAGCAATCTTATTTTAAAAATTCTGCTTATTCAAACATTGTAAGTTTTACAACACCTCACTAATATTTATAAAATTGAGTATCTTAAGTAAAAGTTCACATGAGATATTAGAGGAGCACTCAACATATTTATACAAATAAATAATTTTAGCTAATTATGAGAAAATACATTGATAATGTAAAGAGAAAAATAATTGTACAACACTAGCAAGGATGCCTAAAAAGACCTAAGTAGCACACTCACTATGGGAAATTTTGAAAAGTTGGTTGAAACTCTAGAGAATTATATTTCTACAAAAATCTGATGAGCCTCCTAAGAAAAACAGTGAGTTCTGAAGTTATTATGGAGAGTGTAGTTCTTGGCATGTGACTTGAGGAAGAAAGGGAATACAACTTAACAAGGGGTCCCAGAAAGCTCATGAAAGATCCTCCTTCCTCATATCCAGGTTAGACAGAATCAATGTATTTTGGTGCCACATCACAGGACTAGTTAATTATTAGTAGAAGGATATAGCCACAGTCCCTGTAATACTAGCTTCTGTTTATGGTATACTTAATGACAATCTCTTATTATATATTTCCAAAGATTACAATGTGTTTCCATTGGCTTAGCTACTCTACCCAGAAGCCCTCAATAATGTTTCTCAATTTGGGGCAAGACATTGCTTTCCTTGCTCTACAGTCCTTCATTCTGAGCTTCTCAGCTAATGGTACCATCTTGTCCCTTAACACCAAATTCAGTAGAGTCAGAAGTCCTACTTTAGGCTATAATCTTATAGCTAAAAGATTGACCTCCTCACTCTCTGGGAGTTGAAGTGCTTAAGAGAATTTTTCTCACTCACACAGAGTAAGTGGCTATGATGGTTAATTTTATGTGTCAACTTTACTAGGCTACAAGGTTCCCAGATATTTGGTCAAATATTATTCTGGGTGTGTGTGTGAGTGTTTCCATATTACATTAGCATTTGAATTGGTAGACTGAGTAAAGCAGATTGTCCTACCAATGTGGATGTACCTTATTCAATACATTTGATGCCTGAGTAGAACAAAAAGATGGAGTAAGGGAGTAAGGGAGAATTTGCTCTCTCTCTCTGACTGTCTTTAAACAAGTACATCAGTCTTCCTTTGACTTGGACTGGAACTGGAGCTTACACCATCAGCTCCCTGGTTCTCAGGTCTTTGGACTCAAACTAGAACTATACCCTCAGCTCTCCTGAGTCTCTGGCTTGCTAACTTCAGATTATGGGACTTCTCGGCCTCCACAAATGTGTGAGAATTTCTTATAATCAATCTATTTACATATATGTATGTATACACACACAGACATACACACATTCTATTGGTTCTGTTTCATTGTAGAAACCAGACTATTATAGTAGAGGAGGGGCAGGGAAGGGAGATACCCTAGCCCCTAATGTTTTTTTTCCTTTTATTTCCTCTTATTATGGGGGTACAAATATTGTTAGGGATACATATATTGCCCCTGCCACCCCTCCCCCACCCCGCCATGCCAGAGCTTCAAGCGTGTCCAACCCTCAGGTGGTGCCCACCACACCCATTATGTAAATATACACCTTTCCCCTCCTCCCCCCTCCCACCTGTCCACCTCCCGATAAAAGTTGTTGTTTTTTTTTTTTGACATTTTGGTTACATTGTATATCTTTGCCTTTCCCTAAGAAGGGTTAGAGGTAATCCCTTCCCCCCCACAATGTACGTCACACAAATGGCTAACCCTTAGAAAAATGGAAATTTAAGTATCTCTAAGAAAATCCTGCAAATTGGTTACCTATGAAAGTATTGCTAACCTTTTTCTTCCTTGCTTCCTTCTTCAATAGTATGGAATATTAAAACACTTATCTTCTTATTACATAACTAGGGTTGGCCTGGGATCCAGTTCTACATGATAAGATATAACTAGAATTTTCAATTGACAGTTTTGGCTATCAACTGACAGCCTATACATCTTTGGCTCCTTGCTCTACTCAAGTTTCTTTATACTTGGAGATATAGCACCATGTTCTGTCTTACCCTGAGCATGAGAACCTTCCACTTAGGACAGAGAAGTAGAAAGGTAAAAATTATGTAGGGGATTTGATGACATTATGGAGCCATAACACAAGCACTCGAGTTACAGATCTTGCTGCAAGAAATACATAGATTCCTAAGTTTTTCCAATTACTATTAATTGGATTTTTTGTTATTCAGAACCAAAAACATTCCTAACTGATACAACTCCTTGGAAAAGCAATTCTTCCTGCACTGTAACACCTACCACATCTAACATTTCTTTGATGATAATTGTTGAGAAATTATCAATGTTATCAAAAATTTAAAAGACCCATGATTTAGCATACTTAACCATAAGCAATGTCATCTAAGCCATATTTAATTTGTAAAGAAAAATCAAATTCTGTAACAATTATATATATTCATCAGGTCCAATATATTAATAGTTAAAAGACTCAAACACAGATGCTGATGGACCAATTGATGTTTACTGGTGTGAAAATACAGAATAGCTACACACCAAAATAAAATCATATATTTTAATGGTATCAAGAACTGTTTATTGATCTTTTTCAAAGAACAGAAGAAGAGACAGGTACTAAGGCAAAAAGACTACCAAATTAATAGAGTTGTGATCATAAACCCACTTTACAAAAAATAAAAAGTATATGTAAATAAGAGATTACTGTTAATACAGTCAGAGATGTAGTAGTTAGACTAAATATTCATGAAGATCAAAACCCAAATTTTATCAAAGTAGCTTTAAGAAAACTTGGAGGTGAAACATATTTTTAAGGAAATATCTAGGGATATGGATATCATTAATTTGTTACTACTTAAGTAACAATTTGGAAAAAATTATTTATAAAGTTAGTGTCATTTGTATTTGGTATCATTTATTAATATGTAAAGCAGCAGGTTTTAAAATGTTGAAAAACATTTCCTCCACACTTTGGTGTAAGAAACGCATACTACATTTTTCCAAACATTTTTTGTTCAAGTAGTCTTTTTTACAAACATAATAAAAAGAGGAAAAATATCAACCTCTATTCAAAGTTTTTCCATTTCTGATTGATGAGAACCAATTAGTTGAGATTTTCTTCTATGTAAAAAAGAATGTTAGATTTTTTTACTTAACCAGATGTAAGGTTATTCCTTATTTGCCTCTACTGCCAATTGAAACAGATTTGTTTTTTCTCAGTTCACTCAAGTAAGCCACATTCACAGAAAAGTCATTTAAAACAAAATACTCGTTTCCACATAAGTTTCACTATTCTGTGACTTATTGGAGCAATTTTGACTGTTATGTGTGTGGGAGGGGTGCAGGAGGTAGGAACATAGCATAACACTTAGGAAAACAAATGGCAAATTCCTGAACTAGTATCCTTATGAATTTATTTTTAAGAAAGTTACAAGTTTCTGTCGGCAAACTGAGTGGCCAATTTTCTATCTAGAAGATACATTAGAAATGACCTAGCTTTAAACAATTATTTTACATATGAGGAAACTGAAGCTGGGAAAGGGAAATGTGATTTGCCCAAGCTCTCCTCCCTGGTGACGTTGGAGCTTGTACATGAGCCTCTGGATGTTTGGACTGGTGCTTCTGCAAGAACATGGCTAATTTGAGCTTGGCTTTGTGGTGGCCCAGAAACAAATTGTACTTTCACCCTTTTAACTTTAGGGTTAGCTATAGTTAGAAAACTTGCTCACTCCTTTTCCTTGATCTTAATTTCCCTTTGTGTTTCCATTTAGTTAAATTTATCAAATAGGTCTTTTTATTTAAGTTTCTTCAAGTATTTTATAAAAAGAAGCATTATATACACATTTTAAAAATAAGATACTTGTAAACTCCCACATATATCTTTGCAATTTAAGATCTTATAGCAAGGATACAATATCTTTCAACAGTTTTACATAAGATTACCTAGGATTAATTTAGAGTGATGAATTCTAGATTGTTTTTCTTAATCAATAAATAGCCTCTATTTACAAGATATCTATAAACTGAGTGAGGGTATTTAAAAAAAAAACCTTGTACTTAACACCTACATAGTAGTTTGGAATACATTTTATATTTAGGATCTAATGCAAAAATATATTCAGTATTACATTTCTAAATTAAAGACAATATTGTAGATTTGTAAATTTATAAGTCTACATTTAATGTGCCACGTTGGCTAAAAACCTATGACTTTTCAGATATGAAAAAGTTGTAGCTATCACTGGTAAGTGCTATAGAGAGAGAGAGACAGAGACAGAGACAGAGAGAGAGAAAAAAACAGAACTCCACATTTTAAAATCAGCTCTATTTGCCAGTATAAATTGGGCATCCATAATCCAAAAATTCAAAATCTGAAATGCCTCAGTATCTGAAACTTTTTGAGCACCAACATGATGCCACAAGTGGAAAATTCCACACCTGATTTGTCACAGTCAAAATGCAGCCAAAACTTTTTTCATGCATAAAATTATTTAAAATATTATATAAAATTACCTTCAAGCTATGTGTATAAGAAACACGTATATGAAACATAAATTAATTTTGTGGTTAGACTTGGGTCACAGCCCTATATCTCATTATATATATCCAAATATTCCAAAAATCAAAAGAAATCCAAAATTTGAAATAATTCCTTTCCTAAGAATTTCAGATTAGGGTTACTCAACCTGTAATATAAATAACACCCTGAGTGTTTAGGACATAAGGATGCAATGAAAAGGGATCAGCTGCCTGAAATGATAAGCTTGTGGTATGGTACATCAACCAAGGAATAACAAAGCAGAGTAATCTTTTAATCTGGCTGCTGAAACAGTACTTGGGAATAGCCTCCACCTTGAGTGCTTGGGTGGCACAGGGAAGCAGAGCAATCCCAACCCGAGAGTTCTCTCCCCATCCATCCTACCTGGTGCTATAGGCAAAGTACAACTTGACAAATTTAGAAAGAAGCAATAAAATCCACTGAAGCAGCTAAATTGTCTCTAAAACACACTGGACACTACCTAAAATGAGGCTATAAAAAGGAAATGCTTTCCAAATCACCTTGCAGCAGTTTGAAGTAAACATTTTTTGTAAAGTTCCCCTCCATTGTCTTTACAATTTTCGGCACGACATTCTTCAGATCCTAAGGCTGGTATTTGGCTTTCTTAGTCTACATGCTCCTTTTTGCTTCTATACATAAATTTATTTCTAAAAAAGTTTGCTTTGTGCTTTAGAACATTGACTTTCAGAGAGTGAAATATTTTTGTAAACTTTGTATTGTGTATCACAATACAAAATTGTTAAATTGTGGTTGCTCTCTTTCTAGGGAAGAATTAAAAACTGATGCTTTGATATTATGATGATTAACATCTAGTTGTCTGATAAATTGAGACAAATATACTGATATATTAGCTACCTGCTGTAGAGATAAACTCTGAAATGTCAGTGGCTAAGTACAATGTATTTATTTCTTGTTCTCATGGATTCTTCCACATGATCATTCAGAAACTCAGGTGTAGCATCTTGTTCCTCTGCTTTTTTGTAGGACCTTGAAATCTTCTGTTAACATAATGGACGGAGAAATAGTCTAATTGAAGCACATACAAGCATATTTGCTTCTTAGCTATTTCTGAACTTCTGAAATTAACACACATCATACCCCTCACTTTCCATTGGCAGGAAATTATCACATGTCCCCACTTAGATGTAAGAGGGTTGGGTGGGAACTGACAAAACAGTTTCAGCCTGGCCAGCCACTTCCTAGGGTGAAACTACTTAATGGAAAAAGGGCAGAAGTATTACATAGCTAATAGTTACTTTGTACCTGGCAATCAATTTTACAAGCAAGTGTTTATTTATTTAAAATCTATTAAATATCAGTTTCATGGACTTCCCTAAATTCATATCTGAGTCAACTATGGTTTTGTCAATAATCCAAAGGATGTAAAAGCTAGGCCAGGATAATGGCAATAGTTTTCCTAAGGCCAAGATGTCTTTTTCACAAATCACAATAATTATTTTATTTTCACATGCCTTGTGAGCTATATTATGCTTATCTCTACTTGGAATGTTTAAACATCTGTCTTTTGCAAATTGACCTTCTGTTCGTAGCATTTTTTAACCTCTCTAGCTCACGTTAATCCATCATTTCTCTCTTTAATATTATTTTGCACTTAACCTTTCCCTGATTTCACAATGGATTAGTTTCCACATTATATTGTTAATTTATGGTCAGTGAAAATTATTACTTATATCTCTTTATTATCCTCTCAAGTTTCTGGTAGAGTGAATGATATACATTGGTATATTCAATGAATGCATGAATGAATGAATGAATGAATTCAATAACTGAATGAAGAAATCAAAACAGCTTTAATAGTTTAACAGTTAAAGAAAGAATCTACAGAAATGTTTCTAAACAACATATTGATTTTAATAAAGATAAAGGTACACACACATACATATACACTTATGGTAGTTCCCAGTCAAACCAAGTGAATTTAGAAAGTG
>VBSM01000361.1:49692015-49711249 GCA_008086735.1 Cheirogaleus medius
CTAGTTTTATTGATAGGTGAATATAGGCATGTACATATTAACTAAAACATATATACAAGTAGGGAAATATATATTGTTATTTAAGAGAAGATTTTGAAGTTTAAGACTTAATAGAAAGACATTTTCACAATAGCACTAAGTCATGAATAATGTAACAAATTTGTATTGCTAGTAATAGAATCAATTGTTTTTATAACAATATTGAATTCTAACTAAATGTTACATAATATTTACTACATGTAGATATTCTATTATTATATGTATTCATATAACTTTCTCTGTCCTGAATGATTTTTCTTCCTAACTTATTAAACACCTACCATATGACAGGCATTTTATATGCCTCTGCTCCAAACTTTACAATGTCTCCATTTTCTGTAGAAGAAAGTTGAAAGCCAGAAATATTTGGAAACATTCTTAAATTATGTAACTACTAAATGTAAAGAAATAATCCTTTCATGCATTTCTACAATCAATGAAAAATTTCTGTCTGTTTGGCACCCAACTGAGAAAAAGGAGGTCCAGCACCTTGCTGAACTCTTGTACTGGAGACAAGACATGCCTCACTTAAGAACTCTAGCTTGGCCTATAAATCAGCCAAGTTGAAAACCAGCATCTTTGAATAGGTCTGAGTTGAAAGCTGTCTAGCAAGCTGTGGTATTCTTTCTACCTTCAGGCTTGGATATAACAAGGCACAGGTGATGACCCAAAAGCTACAAGTAATAGCTGGTTACACATCTGTAACATGATTTATGAAATACCACCTGCTTTGTTATAACCTATCCTGGACAAGAAGAGGCAAGTCAGAGCCTCCTCTGGGAGCTGTGGCTTATTTTGGGAATACCTCTCACTAAAATAGATGACCCACTTAGCACCACATCCCATTCCCTACTCATCAGGATCCCACTTTTGAAGGCTGAGTGGTCCCCACAGCAGCTCCAGCTTCTCAAATGCAAACAGATTCCTCTATATCTTGTCTATTTTTCCCCTGTCTTCCCCAATTAGTTCCACAGACATCAGAAATTCAAGGGATTCTCTGGTCCTTCCCAAAGTCAAAGGCTTTCTCCTTATGCTCTGCAGCAAATCACTGTTTACCTACTAACTCCTGTAGACTTGATGCACAAATCACAATTTTATTTGACATGGCTTCTAGAAAATAATTTTCAATTTTTAACACATACATAGAAATATATTGCCCTTCTTAATATATGTTCTAAATTTTGATATACATATATTAAAATATTAATATCTACAATCTCTGTGAGTTCTTAAATATATTTTCTCATGGTTTTCTTTATGCCCATACCTAATTCAAGTGAGTCCTATCTTTTGGTCCCACACTGGACATTATACTAACTGTGACCAACTTGTTATTTTCCAAAATATAATACTAATTACTGTTTTAAAGATGTGGCTTTGATACCTGAGGTGAAGCACTGCAGGAAAGACACATCTTACACTACTCAGGGCCTTTGATCATTCCTTTATCTGCCATGCTCTGCACCCACTTTTAAAACCAAAACCTCAAATTCCTGTCATATTAACATCTCTGCCACAGCCACTACCTAAGGAGATATAGCTCAGTGTCCTGGGGTAGCATCTTCACATATACTAAGCAGCCCTGCTAGGTTACCTGCCTTTATCATCTCTCCAAGTACTCTAGTGATGAGCATCTTCGGAATCTCCTTATATTTATTATAACTCTTCTTTAAGAACAGAGATGTGGAAACTAGATTGTCTGGGTTTAAATCTCACAAACTGTGCCACCTGAACAAATTACTTAACTTCTCCATTTCTCAGTTTACCCATCTGTAAAATAGAGTTAATAATAATTACTTCAGAGAGTGATTGCAGTGATTAAGATAATTAATGTACACAAAGTACTCAGAACAATGCCTAGCTAATAGTAAGGGTTTTTGTAAGGACTAGCTATTATTATTATTGGCATTACTATTGTATCATTCCTTGAATGCTAGCAGTGTATTCTGCTAAAGTTCAATTCCACACTCCTCCACTATCTTCATAACAGCTCTCATGAAGACTTACAGTATATATTTAACAAAAATATATGTACCTAATATGCCAAATGGATTGGAAACCTAAGTTTGGAACCCAGATTACTGAAGCAACACATTAGAAACTATTGAAATGGATGGCTTCAATAATGCAAAAAGATTGAGAACACTTTAGTCATCAGAATTCATTTTTGGAAAGAGAAATTGACTTTGTTAGGTAAATAAATTTCTCAGTGCTTGTAGTAGAAAATGAGACCCCAAGGGTTGGAGGGGGTGGGGGTTGTTGAACATAGAATGATCTGCATGTGAACAGAGGAGACTTCCTCCTAACTGATCCAGGGGAGGGCGAGAAGAGAGAGTTAGGGGACGTTGACATAAGGGTGGTGTGCACTGAGCACTCTGTCTTTCCTTCCACCTGCACTACAGATTTCTGTAAAAGTTCAGTCCCCTACCCCCCAGACCCCCTTCCACACAGCTCTTTGCCAGTGGATCCCCCTCCACCACCAAAAAGTGAAAATCCTGGGCTTCCTCTGCAGACTGACAAGAGTGGATGGATAAGAAAGCACCAAGGCGGAGAGGTAGAGAGAAGCAGAAGTGAGTGCTTAAACTGCCAGGACTCAGAGAAATGAAGAGGCTTGTAGTTTCACTAATCAACAAAATCAGCAGGTTCAAGTGAATTGACCTAAATTTCCAAGGGAAGAACATCCCGGGAGATACTGACCTTTAACCACTTCGGTACCTGCTCACCGCCCCGAAACCTTGCCCGCAGCCGGCACTCATAGTCCGCAAGATAGTTTGTGCTGTGCATTGACGACGAATCCATTTTGCTCTTGTGTGATGAGGAAAGCTTTAAAGCACTGAAAGCTTGTTTTACTTTATAGGCAGCTTTACTTGTAATGTAAATCAGAATAGGTAACATATACATATATGTTTTCATTACGTTATTTTTAAATGTTCACAATTTTATTTTGATAAATGAAAAATTAGAAAAGTCATATCAAGGCTGTCAGCTAAAGTTGCTTTGCGCGTTCATCTGTGGCTGTTGACTATAGTTGACGCTGGTACTGAAGTGGTTAAGAATGTTTATTGAGAAATAGTTAATGCTTTTTACTTCAGTGAATAATATCTAATCCTGGTATATTGGACATCTATGAATTCCCTCCCCATCAACTCTTCTGGGCACTGTTCATGGTAAGCTTTGCGGGCATAATCACATTAGTACACTGTAGACCTATTCTCTGAATTCTGGAATACCTGACCCAATGTGAACTTTAAGGACCTTTCTCTAAGTTTTCTAGAACTAAATTTGTGAGAGTCTCTCTTCTTGGCTAAAATTATAAACTGTTGAATTCAAGAGCTCTCAGTGAGGTGTATACTGGCCTACAGAGCAAGATGTTTCACAATGAAATAGTGGAAAGTCAATGTCTTGAAAGAAACAGAGAAAAGGGACAGGAAAGTCATGGAAGTTCCTAACTCCAGGTATTCCTGGGTTCAGCATTCCCTCTGCTTTCCTCAAGTCTTAATGCTCAAATCTTTCTTGCTTCCCAGGTGAAACAAGTATTTCAACAATGGGTCAAACTAGGTCAAATTGAACTTCTACTTGTTGCTTGCAAAATATTCTAAACTCCTATATCCCAGTAACCTCAGCCAAATAATATTTTTACATTATATAGGCACATTTAAAGTATTTCACTATAAAATTTTAAATGCTACTTATTTTATAATCTCTATTACAAACAATAAGTCTCTTGATAATAAGTGAATATTTCAAAATAAACATTTCATAAACTTACAAAAGAAATACATGCCTCTGTTATATAAGATTGTAATCTCTAATAAAAATATAAATGTTTATTCATTTAATGGTCTTAAGAAGAGACAGGTGATTTAATAATGGTCTTCATATAATTTATATACTAGCTCTCCCAAAGCATATTTAATATAATACACTATTAAGAAATGTTATATAATAGCATTTGTGTAAATAGTTTCTTACTATAGGTTTTCTCAATGTCTTTAATACACTAATGGAAATCTGAACCTTCAAGATGAGCCTATGGAATATAATGTTTTCCCTGATTTATTCTAACATTTTTTTTCTTGCATCAGAATATTCTTTTATGAGACTAGAGTTGAAACATGCTAATATACAGAATTGAAATATATATCTGTGTGAGAAAAGAGCAGTGTAACAAAGTGCGAGAATTTGTGTCACAGGTGCCCACACCGAGAGGCATTTAAAAGTCCCTAAAATGCAAACTTTCATACCTCTTATATGGCCTAACCTGAAATGACAGTTATAATTATAAGCATAACCAATCCCACATTTATTGAGTTGTTGCTAAGTGTCAGGCACTAAGAATTTTTACAAATTACAAAGTGACTAAATTTGTTTAGTCACTGCAAAAAAACCCCGTTAGGTTGGCATGATTGTCCCTTTTGTCCTGGAGAGGGAACCTCTCCTCAGAGTGGAAGAGTTGGGATTCTAGCCCAGTTTGACTAAATGAAAAATCCAATATGCATATAACTGTTAAATATCAAGACATTAGGTCTTAATTAGGATTCATTTAGAATGTTATTAGTGCCACATCCAATAGCAAAGTTAGTTGAGAGCAAAGCACAGAGAAAATGGAAAACTCTAGCTGGAATACTAAAGAGAAGATAAAGAAAGAAATGTATTGTAACACAGAGCATTGCCCAAAATAAACTGGTCCTGGGAGGTCCAGGTTCAGAATGAAGGCATATTGTCTATTTGGGGATCTGGTAAGGAGGAAGACATGCCAAATATCACTTTTCCTGACTTTATAATTTCTTGGGGTTTCCTTAATTAATAATGATGCTAAAAATTAATGGGAGTGAAGTGAGGACTTTGAAGTCATAAATCAGTCATTGCAAATCTTTTCTCTTTCCTCCTCTTCACAGAGCAGATCTCTGGCTGCACAATGCTCATAATAGGCTGTGTCTATGGAAAGTTGTGATAAATCCTCTTTGATTTGAACACAACTGACTTACATGGATGTGAACTGAATTTATTTGAATCAAATTAAACAGAACCCAAACTGCAAGAAAACTGATTTCTATTTTAGATAATTTTCAAAGGAGTCTGGAAAATTGCCTAGTCCAATATCCTCTGATGAGAGAAGAGTCTAATGCATGTCTAAATGTAACTCAAGAGCACGCACACCTAATTAGTGGCACACACAGGACCAAGTTCTAGTTTTCTAACTTCCTGTCCAGACTTACTTCCACTACGCAACACTATATACGAACTTTGTGACCTACAAATCTAGAGACTAAGAAGAAGAGTACAAGAATGAGGAAGGAAACAATTTTATATCAATAAATAAGGGTTGCAAAGATACATTGGAGGAGGAATAGATTGTACAATGATACAAAAGCTTGTATTCCCAGGTACTCGGGAGGCTGAGAAGGGAAGATGGATTGCTTGAGCCCAGGAGTTCAAGGCTTCATTGAGCTATGATTATACCTCTGAATATCTACTGCACTACAGCCTGGGCAAGAGCAAGACCCTGCCTTTAAAAAAAAACAAACAAAATTAAACAAAACAAAAGCCACGATTATATAACATGGCTCTGACTTTCAAAGAGAAAGTGACTTAGAAGTTTACTGGGACATGCTTTTATAACCTGAGGGTAATTACATTGATGTTATGAATGAAGATATAGATACATTAAAATTAAAAATGAATTAGATAATGGCATCATTGTCATTTATTGAATTATTACCATTATTTCTATTCCTAGTGTCAAACCTTTTTGGAACTCACTCTGATAAAATCATACCTAATAATGTAATTTGATTTATAATCTTTACTACTTAGGTTCAACACTGGCTTCCTTAAAATCAATAAAGATAATGTAAAAAACAAAATGAATGTGAAGATAAGAGTTTGGGATAACAGTAGACAATATTCTGAATTTGCAGTGGTACAGACTAAATGTGCTAAATTGTTTCAGAAGAGATTATGATTACAAGTTACTTTGTCTTTTACTTTTTTTGATATGTTAAAAACACCTTATGAAGCAAAACTTATAAGATATTGTAACCTAGAAAAGGGCTATTTATTAGTTATATTAAAGTAGTTCTCCAAGACTACTACTACTACTGCTGACTTTTACAAATCACCTTGTAACTATGGGTGAGTATTTCTTTATACAGTTATTACATGGGAGGAAAATTTGTATGGAAGATTTGATAAAGACTCTATATTTGCAAAAACTAATCACTTGTCACACTTCAATGATTCCTCATCTGTCCACAGTGAGGCAGCACTCTCCAAGAAAATGAAAATCATATCCTAAATAAAACTACATATAGTGCAATTGATTTCATAGACTGTTCTATGTGATAGTCATCACACTTTGTGTGGGGCAGGGGATGAAGGGAGCCTTAAACAGCTGGTATAACTGACTTATGCCAAAATGGTTAAAGCAACATATTGTTTTCATAATTAGACTTTACAAAGTCACACTATAACCCAAAATGCATTTATAATTTTTAATATGTTTTGCTTTCCTCTGTTTCCCCAAATGAATGATTTTTAAAAACATAACTCTACAAATATTTTGCACCTGATTTAAAAGTACTTGTCACTTTTGATGAGAAAATTTGAACATTAATTTAAAGAAATTGTAGAAAAGTCTAAGTCAATAATATTACTAAGTATTTGAGAGAGAAAAAATTATTTAGAATTTTTGGTGTTTAATACTTTCATAAATATTTGGTTTTTGCTATAATATATATTGTGTAGTCTTTCATTTTTGGTGGCAAAATTTTGTTAATAAAAATATCACTCATTATGAATGACATGGATACAGCTTAACAAGTCATTGAATCAAGTATCTTCAAAACTTCAAAAGCCCTTTGCTGTACCCTAAGATATAAGTCAGGGAGCCCAAGTTCAGGAAGCGTTTTTTCAGAGAAAATCCATTCCATATAATCACAAATAATAATATTTGCTATTATGTATGATATATAAATGTAATTTATATGAAAATATATATATAGCTAAATTACATATATATATGTAGAGTGAGCAAAGGAGAGCAAGCTTACTAAGGGTCAAACATTGGTCTCTTTATTGGCTATACCGATTGATATTCCCACTAACAGTGTCAAGGTTTTCCATTCCTCCACATTCTTGCCACCACTTGTTATCTTAGGTTCTGCAAAAAAAACAACAACAACAAAAAATTTAAAATAAAGCTACCATATGATCCAGCAATCCCACATCTGGATATACACCCAAAGGAATTGAAATCAGGATCTCAAAGAGATATCTACACTCTCATTTTCATTGCAGGCTTGTTCACAATATTCAAGATATGGAAGCAACCTAAATATCTATGGATAATAAATGGATATAGGCAATGTAGTACATACATACAATGGAATATTTACTTTGTCTTTAAAAAGAAGGAAATCTTGCCCTTTGCCAAAAAATAGATGAAATTGGAGTATATTAAGTGAAATAAGCCAGACACAGAGGGACAAAAACTACATGATCCCATTTATATGAAGAATCTATTAATAAAATAGTCAAACTCATGGAAGCAAAGATTGGGATGGTGGTTTCCATGGGTTGAGGGCAGGGGGACATGGGAAGTTATTAGTCAAGGGTGAAAAGTTTCAGTTACACAAAATAAGTCCTAGAGATCTATCGTATAGCATAATGCCTATAATAAAAAATAGTGCATTATATACCTGAACATTTGCTAAGAGAATTTATCTTATGTTAAGTGTTCGTTCTCTTATTATTGCCATCAATGCCGTTATCATCATAACTAACAAAAAGGGCAGAAGAAAACTTTGGAGGTGATGTTTATAGCACAGATTGTGGTCATGGTTTCACAGGTGTATCTGTATCTCCAAACTCATCAAAATATAAACATTAAATATGGATCCCTTTTAGTATATCAATTACAACCTCAACAAAGTGGTTTTTAAAAATATCCAGTGCTGTTCAAACTCCATATATATGTTATTTATTTGGAGAATTTTCTGAGTGACTGGTTCTTTTCAAATATGCTTTTTTTTATTTTTATTTTTATTTTTATATATTTTTTTCAGCATATTATGGGGATCAAATGTTAAGGTTACATATATTGCCTTTGTCTGCCCTCCCTCCTCGAGTCAGAGCTTCAAGCATGTCCATCCCCCAGTTGGTGCGCATCGCACTCATTATGTATGTATATACCCATCCCCTCTCCCCCTACCTGCCCGACACCCGATAAATGTTATTCCTATATGTCCACTTAGGTGTTGATCAGTTAATACCAATTTGCTGATGAGTACATGTGGTGCTTATTTTTCCATTCTTGGGATACTTCACTTAGTAGAATGATGTTACCTATTTTAACAGCAGCTTTCTACCCTTTTCTGGCCTCTCATTGTTCCTACAACTACTGTCGACGGTAGTCATCTAAGCTGACAGTTTTGGTCCATCTTAGTCCCAGAACTAATGTGCATCAGTACATGTCCTCCTACTACCTATCCCTTCTCCCACAGCTGACCCCCCGCAGTTCCTGTGCATCTCCCCTTCTGGCCAGACCCCACACAGAGTTCGTTATATTTCTCATGCTTTTTAATATGTATGACATTCTTTCATGAATAGATAATCTCAAAGTGTGTATTGAACTGTTTTTATGAAGCCGAAACATATCTAAAACCAAAGACAATAAAGAACATGAATAAAACATGCACTGAGAAATCTTAATACAAAAAATGATGAAAGAGTTATTCAACAAAACATTGGTAAGTAGAATTCAGCAATAAATTAAATACACTGAGAAAAAGTAGCATTTTATCGAGAAATTAAAGGCTGTTTAATATTAAGAAATCTATTAACATGAAGAAAACCTGTTGAAAGTCTATAGTAAATCAAAGGAAACACTATGCATATGCTGAAACATTAAATACATTTCCATTTAAGTCAAGAACAAGACAACAGAAACTCTTGCATCATTATTTCACATTGTTCTTTATATACTAGTCAAGAAAAGACTCGGAAGGAAACGCCATTAATATTAACAGATAACATGACATTTCCCCCCAAAAAATCATAAAAATCAAACAATAAACCATTAAAAATTTAATAAGCAGTTTTTCAGTATTCAACATAAATCAGATTAAAATTAACATAAGACCCTTTGCTGATAGCAATAAATATGTCGGTTTTTGATGAATTAACCTAACAAGAAACTTTGGCATTAAACGTTACTGATAAATGTAAATTAAGATGTCAACTAGTGAAATAAAAATACTTAATATATTTATGCAGTAGTCATCACAATTAATATCACCATAAAATTTTTAAAAAATTATTTCTGGGTATTTTATTAAGCCATAAATTGAAAAGAAAGTGAAGTGCAGTTTAAAATGGAAATGAAATGAGAGTCTTGTTTTACAAAAATGTTAGAATTTATCACTGATAAGCAACAATGTTAACTGTGATTCTAGCACTAAAACATACAAATAGATTATGAAACAGTTGTGAAAGCCTCAAAGGTATGTACATTAAATACTGTCAAAACCTATCTCTGCATATTTTTCTATATTTTTTCAATGTTTTGCAGACAGCTTATATTACCTATATCATTAAAAAATCTTATTTATACACAAACTTTTAATTGTTTACATGCATGTGAAAATAATCATTTTAATAGTAGATATATTTTCTAGGTTTTTAATCTGGAGCCATCCCTGCAAGGGCTGTGTGCTAATAGCGTATTGTATTATTGTTACTTTTCATTGTAATCCTATGTATTCTGTTTTATATATTGAAAGAGTACTCTGAGATGGGGTTCGTAGGATTTACCTATGCAGAAGTGTTAGTTAGCAGTACAATTTTAAAAAGATTACAAAGCCCTGAATATTCTAGGGAGTAATATCCCATTTTATTTTTATTTGAATTTTATATCTAAGTGTACTTAAACATAAAGAGAAGCATATTTAATTTTGAATATCTAATAACATTATGTCACTTTACTAAAGCATAAACTATAAATTTGTGAAATGAAAATTTTAGCATATATATGCCAGAACAAATTGGAAGCTTTTCTGAAGATATTTATTATCTTACTTCAAGAATAAAATGATTTGGTTAAAAATTTTTGACATGAGAAAAGAATTCAAGTGCTGATAACATTTGGTGAAAAATAGTTTTAAATAAATATTAGCTTGCCTTTTGAAATAATTTTGACAGGACAAAGATTTCTCAAAACTAGAATGATATTTTTATCTTTGTGTGGCTAAGAAATTATTTACATGTTTTGAATTCTATTAATTTAAGTATTCATGAGGCTTCTACCTTAAAATATAAAATTGAATCACCTGCAAATTTTGAGTTTCTTCTTCAGTTCATTTGTAAATAATATTTCTTGTGTTCATCCAACTAGGATAGATTTTTTTAGGAAAATCTTTCCCTTCATTGGCCCACTCTCCCAGTCTTTAACCAGTGGTTGCTGTTATATAAATCACTTTCATATGAATCTTTATCTCAAAGTTTGCTTCTGGGAATGCCAACCCAAGAAAAATTACTTCCTAAAATATTGCAATAAATAGCTAGAGACCTTAAACAGTACTGGAAGCCTAAAGTAAAAACAAAAACAAACAAAATCTGCTGAGATTAAACCAATTATTTCCCACCTTGAAAATGCAAAGTATGTTTTGCAAAATACTGCAAAAAAATGCAAAATCCTCGTTCTCATGGCATGTTATTCTATGTTTTATAAATACTCAATTGGTAAATTTAAGAACTATTCCTCCTATCACCAAGTAGATTATATAATGCTAATGCTCACATCTTTTCTATGGATACTTCACTGAGTGTCAGCAAGCATTGAAAACTAAAATTAAAATTAAAGACAAGAGCAAAAACAAAAGTAAACCCTGAATAATCTATTTTGCAGGAACCAAAACTCAATCCCAAGTGCCAGTAAACAAGTGTACTACTTCCCCCTGAGGATTCTCTCTCATTCTCTATATTAAACACACACACACACACATACACACACAAAACTACTGTATGAGGTATATTACACTAGATAACAAATGATACCGAAATGCCCATGATATCAATAACTGAATTCTTTTGTTCACTGTACTAGCCTTAGGCAGGTTCTCCAGAGGTTGTGCTCCTCATAGTCACTCAGGGATCAAGGCCAATGTGGTCTCCATCTTGACGCATTCTTCCACAGTGACTGAGGAAGGCAAAGTAAGGGTGGGGGTCAAGCACAACACTCCAGCTTGGAGGTGACACACAACACTTTTGCCCAAAACTGATTGACCAGAACTAGCCATTTGGTTCCACCAAACCACAAGAGGGCCAGAATTTGGGGCTTCGTGTTGCCCAAAAGAAGATGAGAATCAGATGTCAGTGAGCATCTCTATGACTACCACACAAACATTTTTCTTCCTTTCTCTCCTCCACTGCCATCACATACTGTCTCAGCCAGAGAACTTTCCTCCCTTTTTTTCACAAAAACTATGAAGTGTGGGTTCCCTCAGGTGTCTAAAAGTAATTAAAACACCATAACAATAGTCATCTTCACCTGCTTTCCTCTGGTCTTAAAGAAAAAGGTTACTCTTCTCCTGAGAGAAGATATGCCTCTACCTGCACTGAGGTTTACTTCCATTCTGTTTCTTTAGAGGCCCTGCTTCATGCATAATTTCATTTTGAGTCTGTATTTTCACTCTCATCCTCACTTTCTTGTCTCCCTTCTAGTCTGTAAACAAACTCACTTATCCACCCTGTTAAAATCTTCCCCACAACACTGTAGCATTCTCTTTCTTTCTCTCCAAGCTTGGAAATAAGTTTGTAATATTTTTCTCATTCTTTTTTCCTTCTTCATAATTGTAAAAGATTATACATATAAAAGGGTTTATTTTATCCATATCTGTCTTTATCAACCTATCTATCTATGTTCTTATAATGCTGGAAGGGATGCCTAGATACATAGAATGTAAGAAATATAATAATACCAAGTCCCTTAAAGTCCCCCATGTCATTTTCCTACCTAAACCTATAGGAAGCCACTTTCTCAAATTTTAAGATAAGCATCTCCTTGCTATTCCTTCATAGTTTACCAAACATGTGTATTCTTCCTAAAAACATTTTCTTTTATTTTTCTACTAGACCCATTTATAAATGGAATTATACTATATACATGTTCCTCTATTATTTACATATACTCTCAATATACAATTTTGAGTTTGAGTCACATGGATGCATTTATTTGTAATTCATTCAATTATACTGCTCTAGAGTATTCCATTGTTTGATATCTAATGGTTGTGTTTTTGATCATTCTACTGTTGGTAGGAACACTTTTAGTTGTTTCAAGTTTTTTAAAATTAATACTAATTATATAATTACGGATATTATTGTAGATGTCTTGGATATTCATATATAAACTATTCTCTAGGATTTTCACATAAAAATTAAATTTCTGGGTCATCCAGTATACATATGTTAAAACTTATTTCATAATTCCAGGTTGATTTTCACAGGCCCTTGATCAATATATACTCCCCAACCATAGGGTATTATAATTTCTTTCATCCTATATCATTGCCAACATTTAGAATTGTCAGACTTTTTACATTTTGCAAATCTACTGGGTGTGAATTATTTCACTGGAATTTTCATTTGCATTTTCTTAAGTGTTAATATGGTTGTGCTGTCTTCATATTTTTATTGTATATTTATATTTTCCTTTTTGTGAAATACCTGTTCATGACTTTTGATCAGTTTTCTATTAAATTATAATATTAAGCTTAACAATTTAGATGTTTTCTATATATTTCATATGCTATTTCAGAATTACTTGCATTGCAAATTCCATCCCCCAAATTATCTCTCATCTTTTCACATTTTCATAATGTCTTTTGATGAATAGAAGTTTTAGTTTATATTAAAATATTATCAACATTTTCAATATTTTTAATTATGGTCTTTACCCTTTGAATATTATGAATACTTACCTTAGGGATGTAAAGATAGTCTCCTGTGTTTTCTTCTTATATGTGACTTCCAAAACTATATTTATGGCATGAGTAGAGATCAGAATTTTTTTTTCCATATGAGTACCCAAATGTCCAGCACAATTTATGGAATAGTGAATTTTCTTCACAGATATGCAATGTTGGCTATGTTGTGTCATATGTTTCTGGGCTCTCTAATTCTGTTTATTGGCTTAATTCCATATTCCTGTGCCAATAACTGTCATATCTTCTTCTTATTAGTTTATAATAAGGCTTGACAACCAGCAGGCCTTGTCCCTTTTCCCCAAGTAAGTAATCTTTTTCAGATTGTTGACAATTTTTGGCACTTGAAATTCCATATAAACTTGAAAATCAGCTCGATGTAATCTCCTAAAAACATGTTAACATTTTACTGAAAATGCAGTAAATCTAGGGATCAATTTGGGATTAGAAGACATTTTAGGATTCTGGGACATTTTATCCATGATTATTGCACATGTCTTCAGTTATTTAGGTATTTTTAAATCCTTTCACTGTATTTTTTCAGCATAAAGGTATTCTATACTTCTTCTTCAATTCATAAGTTTTGTCATTCTTTTTGTTAGACTTAAATTGTCTGTATGTCACTGTTATTTTGTAAATAACAAACACTCTGTTGCTATAGTATAGAAATGCGACTGACAACTATGTACTGATTTTATGTCTAGCAATTCTGGTTAATTTGTTTTGACTGATTGCATTTTTGAAGGACATGCTGGGGAAAAAAGCAGTAAAGATAATTTTTTTTATTTTGTATTTTGATAAGGATGCTTTTAGTATTTCACAATTATTATTATTTTTATATAAAGCCTCTATCAAGTTAAGAAAATTACTTTCAATTCATATAAATCAGGGAAGTCTAATAAAATACCCCAAATTCCAGTGCCTTATTTTTTTGCTCATATTATAGTATAAAGTTGGTTTGGATAAATAACTCTTTACCATGTCCATTCAGTGACCCAGGATCCTTTTATCTAGTGGTTACTCCATTCCTTAGGTCTTAGGTCTTTCCTGCATTCTTTATATTTGTTTGACAGACACCAAGCAAAGAAAGGAAGAATGTGAGATATCACATGGGAGGTTCTGGGTCCGGGTCCAGAAGTGGCATTTGTGGCTTTCATTGGTCAGGATGCTACACTGTTGTGAAGTCTCTTTTAGATTTAATGGGTTTTCTCTTTAAGAAACTATCACTCACTGTGGCTTAGTGCTGCCTAAAATATAATCATATATTAAAAAGGTAACATTAAAAACAATTCTACAGAATTGTGCATGCTCATCAATACAGTCATTAAAGTGATGGCATGCACTGGAAAGAATAATACTTTTAGAGTCCAGGAAACTACGTTCTTATTCAATTTCTCAGGACTTCAGGGAATAACAGTTTGGGATTAGATAATCTAATGATATCTAATTTCTTCAGTCACTTGTTAAATAAGTGCAAAGTAGGTTCACTATGTACTAGTAACCACTTCAGCCCACTACACCTTGGGCTGTAAATTCTACTATTTTCAAGAGTCCAGTGAGACAAAACACTCACACCACAGATCAAGCAAAGCAACTTTCTTACTCACAGATAGGCAGCAAGAGACAGTAGAAGCCTAAGACTCATGGTGAGTCAGTCCCCCAAGGTTCCAGAAAGTTGCCCAGGGCAGATGAAATATCTGCATGTACTCCCCCTTGCACTACAGCTAAGGGACCCCAAAAAGCACCCACCTTGGGTTTCATTACCCAAAGCAACATGAATCACTGGGTCAACGTTTTGTAGGATATCTTCTAGGAGGAACAAAACCAGAACCTGGCCTGTTTTGGCCAGTTCCTCTATATATCAGGAAGGTGCATTCCCAGCACATTCTGAAGTTATTCTTGAGAATTACAAGTGAGAAAGGGGAAATAACTGGAGCAGTCCAAGGCCGCCATGAGAACTATCCTGAAAAAAAAGCCTTAAATGTTTTCCCACAATGATGAGTCCTCCATCATAGATTTTTATTAGTGTCTTTTAGAGTGTGAGGTGAAGATAAGCTATCACTAAAATCAATTGCTGATAAAAATGTCTATCACTATCATTGGGCAAAATGTGCACCTCTTTTATATAGTGTATCTGTTTTGACTTTAGAGTCTTCTAGAAATTAGACATTATGAAACGATATCACAATGATTAACTATGGCTCCTTTGAAAAACAGATCTTCAAGTATTTCTTCAGAAACATCTATCAGTTTTCATTCAGCACCACAAAAATAATATGATAAGCTCTAAATGTAATCACAGGTTATTTTAACATCTTAATTAAATTAAAAGCCTCAAAATTCTACAGTAAATAGCAATTAATTATGTACTTTACTATGTGTTTAGCACTAATATGCTTGCTATATATTGGGCAAAAAATAAGCATAATCATATGACATGATGACATGATGTCTTAAAAAATATAATTGAGAGTTTTATTAGACAATTTATCAGCTGTGATTCTGAACATGTCTATCACTCTTTTTAAATTTATTTTTTATTTTTTCAATATTACCGTTACTGGTTCCATGGATGTGTCTATAATATAGTAGACATTTAAGAAGTGTTGGCTATTTTTATTATTATACAACATCACTAATAAAGCTCTCTGGTTTGCTTATCTCAGATACTGCCTGTTTCACTTCTATGGCCTACCAGAAGCAAATATAACAAATAGATGGAATTTAGCATTGCTTGTTCATTACCTATTAGACTCCTATTCCTAATATTACTGAATTTCACATTTAGCTAATACTTTCAGAAACAAATTAAAAAAACCTGTTTGTAGGAAAGGCTCACCAAGACCCATTCATAACAATTACTAAAAACATATTTATTTATTATTGCATTCCTCAAACTATTTGTTGGTTTAAACCAACAACAGACATTCTAATCATTTAATTTGTTAATTAATAAATCAAGGTAGAAATTATTGGAGGGAGCAAGAAAGCTTATGCATAAAGCTAGTTCTGTTTATGCTCCTGCCACCAATGCATTCATTTATTTATTTCATAAATGTATATTGAGTAACTACTCTGTGAGAGATATAAAAATAACTACTGGTAAATAAAAGGACATAAAATAAAAAAATGTGTCTGCAATTACAGAGAAAAATATTTATAAAACAAAAACATAAAGATGATAGTATAATCATATTGTCACAAAAGTCCATTTGTACAAATGAGAAATCTTTTTGCATCAGGTGGGAAATTTTTCAGAAAAGAGAGAACATGAGAGCTGAATCTTGGATAACTGATTTTTAGAATATTAAGTAATTTCTTATGTTAAGAAACAGCTAACTTTTTATAAAAAGACCCTTCTTGTTCATGTATTAGATTGAACCATACCCTATTGCTATTTTTTGTAGATCAAAAATGATCAAATATTAGCAATGGCATAAGGCTCATCAATGCATAATATTAGTAAAGTGTTACTATCCTAAAACTTTTTTCTATTAAGATATATGTGTTCCCTAATCTAAAAGTCAAATATATATACTTTGCAGAATTTTTCCTTTTTAAATTTAACAGGGGAAAACATTTGCAACCAAAAAATTAAGAGACTAGAAATTATATGAAATATATACAGGACTTACCTCCTAATAACAATAATATGTAAGTCTCACTGACAATATGTAAGTCACTGGATGCAAAATCATTTATTGAGCCTCACTCTGACTTATGAGGTAGGTATTTTTTAACCACGTTTCAAAAATAAAGAATAACAAAGAGATATATACCTTGCTCAGGGTTCCACAGAAAGGGACAGAACTGCATTTTGAACCTAAGCAGTCTGATTCCAGAAATTCTGCTCTTGAGCATTATACTATCCGCTTCTCAACAAAACAAAAATGCAGATGTGAGCAGAAAGAATCAGATTTTGTCATATACTGGTGGAGTATCTCTCATTTTAAGTGTTTGGGACCAGATGTGTTTAGAATTTCCGATATTTTCAGATTTTGGATTATTTGCATATACATAATGATATATTTGGGGAATGGGATGCAAGTCTAAACATAAAATCCACCTAAGTTTCTTCATATACACCTTATAGCCTGAAGGTTATTTTATACAGTATTTTTAATAATTTTGTGCATGAAATAAAGTTTGTGTACATACATTGAACCGTTAGAAAGCATAGGTGTCACTGTCTCAGCCACCCATGTGGACGATCTGTGGTTGCTTGGCATAACCATCATTCCTGACTCTGAGTTTATGTGCTACTGATAAACAATCATTTTATTAAACTCATTTACACATAAGTATTTAACAGCAGAAATATGATGTACTGTTAATACAGTGAAAAAATAATGTGTTCAGTGAAAAAAATGTGTGCAATTCTAGCACCACCAGAACATCCATATCAACTGTTGAACAACAGTGGTAACAAACAATGGCATGCTTTAGTCTCCACCTATAATGCTGTGTTATAACTCAAAAGTACTGCACACTGTATTTTAATTTTTTTAGGTTAAAAGAAACATCAAAGCAGTCGAAGGACTAGGAAGTGGGCCTTCTAGGAATGAGCAGGCATTCTGCTGAATGGCTTTTGAAAATGTTTCATCCTGAGTCATCTGCCTCATTACGTTTTTGTCTTAGAAATTTTTGCCTCTTTGATTTCATAAGCTGACATGTTTTCTTCTTCTGTTATGAATGCATGCTACTCTAGTCTCTCAATAAGCCCATCACACATTTTTACCTGTCGTCTATAAACACATTTTTTGTAGTGTTAACAACATCTTCGTCATTACTATTATCATGATCATCTTGACTCACAATCATTTCGCTTCTTTCACCAGTGGTCAACGTTTGCAGTGTTTTGCTATTTTTCATTACATTTTCTTCAGCACTTTCAGCATAGAACTTCAACAGTTTATGTTTCTATTTCTTCAGGCCATATATGGTGACCATTCTAACATCATACTCTTCTGGAAGATGTTTCACACTGACAGCATTGTGTAGTTTCTCCAAGTAGCTTGACTTTCTATGCTACGTAGATAAACATAAATGTTTCCTCTTTTTCTTGTCACTATTGCTCATAGGATATATGCAGGCCTTTTTGATATTTTTAGTGGTATCTTTACACCACAGAGCAGAGAATAAGAAAAAAAAAAAAAACCAGTGAGTAATGCACGTAGGCCTTGGCCCCACGTGGGGCATCGTGGGGAAACTGTCATTGGCACCTCCAGCCTGCACATATGCCATTTTATTTAATATTACCCTCTGTGGACATGCTTGTATGAGGGAATCTGAGCATGTGCGGAAAAGCTATATTGCAGCTGAAGGGGCTGGAGGAGGGTCTTTATTCCCTTAGGAAAACTGAATAAACTGCGTGTGGTATACCTGCGTTTTGACTGAGACCCATCACATGAGAGTAGGTGTGGAATTTTCCAATTGTAGCATCATGTTGATGCTCAAAAAGTTTTGGATTTTGGAATATTTCAGATTTTGAAATTTTAGGTCAGGCATACTCAGACTGTGTATATAAATGTATCATATAGGTATATATATTTATATATGTGTTTATATATTTATATATGTCTATATATGAGAGAGAAATTTGAAACCTAGGTTAAAAATTATTGAGCTAATGACAGTCACTATAATGCTAAAACTTATATGAAGTTTGAAATATAGATGTTAAGTTTAAAAATCAAAACACTCTGGAAAAATTCTACCCTGGAGGATTCATCCTACAGATTTATTTGTGGACTTGCCAAATTATGTTTGTAACATTACTGATAATAGAAACAGATTGGAACCAACCCAAATGCCTTTCAGTGCGGTACTTAATTGAGTGCAATTTCTCAACCAATTTTATTTTTATTCTTGAATTACTTTGAGGCTGGGTTGAGATTCTTTGTTAATATCTCCTATAATTTGGAAGTATGTGCATACTACTTTGACTTCTCACACTGAATGTTGCTGGGTGGGAGTCTAAGGCCAAGTTGATTGTTTCTGCTTTTAAGTAGAAGGAATTCTTTTTTCTACCTAGAAGTCTACAGAATTCTTTTCTATCTTGACCTTCATTAATGTAGCCAGAATATTTCTGAGTTGAATGTTTTAAAACACTTATTTTTCTGAAATTCCATGCTATTTTTGTATATGTAGATTAGTACCTATCTTCATATTAGTAATTTTTTCGACTAACAAAATTCAATAATTCTAATGGT
>VBSM01000361.1:49711349-49725298 GCA_008086735.1 Cheirogaleus medius
TGGTATTAACGGATCAACACCTAAGTGGACATATAGGAATAACATTTATCGGATATCGGGCAGGTGGGGGCAAGGGGATGGGTATATACATACATAATGAATGCGATGGGCACCAACTGGGGGTTAGTCAGAGTTTGAAGCTCTGACTCGAGTGGGGAAGGAGGGCAAGGGCAATATACGAACCTTAACATCTATACCCCCACAGTATGCTGGGAAAATAAATACATAAATAAAAAATAATTCTAAAATTACCTAAAATTGCCTGGATGATCTGACCACCACTTAGTCTTTTAAAATCATTTCATGCCACTCCACCTACTTGTTGCTCAGTACAACCACAATGATCTCTCTCTTATTCAAATAATTGGGGACTTTTTACAGAACCTCACTCCCTGGGTCAAATCAACTGGCCACCTCCTTCTCCTTCAGGTAAAGTGGCCCTTGTTTTCAGGTTAAGCAAAACTCCTTCACTTTCTGGTTAAGTGACACTTGACTGATCTCTCAAACCTCAGTATACATTAAATTACACTACTAATTCTTATTCACAGCATCCTGCCCTTGACATTTATAGCACATATCTCAAGTATAGCTGGAACATGAAATTATTTGCTTAATTTATTCCACTACAGATTATAAGATTAAAGAAGACAGAGAGCAATATTTGCTTTATTCATGCAGAATCCCATCTTACTAACTCACAAAGAGTTTTTGTTAACTGGACCAATAGGTACATGGATGGGCAAATCCAATAATTTTTTGAATGCATTTTTTAAAATGTATTCAAATTTAAAAGTCTAGGATTCCATTTTAATACTTCCATTGCCCTTTTTCACTTATTTTGTTTTGGTTACCCAAAGAGCATTAATTTCTTTATACTTATTAGCATACCTTTCTATGTACCTCGACCCCTTAAAAAAATATATCAGAGTATTCCACCACGACACTATGGACCACATGCACTACAAGCCAAGCCTTCTTCTATTCATGTCTGTCCAGCTCCTCTCTCTATGCCTGTTTCCAGCTCATGCATATTCATTTGGGCCCATTCAATTCCTGGACCCTTCAGTATTTAAACACTGATATCAGCCTGCTTGGTCATCTCCCACATGAGGAGGACTAAGCCTCTCAACCTCTAGAACTTAAGTAATAATGCAGAAACTTGCAGGTAAAATTATTTTTTTGTTCCATTCTACTGTTTCATTCCAACAGGTAGATTACCTCTATTTTCCTTTGGCTTCGAATGCAAATTACTTTCCCTTTCATAGTTACTGTCTTAAAGAAAAAGAAGGGTGTGTATACAATAAGAAAGCCTAGCTCTTTAAATGGCTGGGTGAGTTACTTGCATACTGTTTGACTCAGGTTTATCATTTTTCTGCATGTACAATAAACGTAAACTCACAGCTGGCATACCAGGAGAAATAATCAAACTATGTATATCTTTCTTTCATATTAAAAAGAAATTGTTTTTGAAAAGCTAGGACAATTTCAATAAAAACATCAGCTTTGGAATGGTTTTGATAGCACTAATAAAATAAAATATCATATGTGTTATGTAAGTTAAGTATGAAAAAATGCATGCTTCTTAGAGGAATGCACATGGTAATATACTTTCCTTTACCAGTTTCTTCCAACTACAAACCACAGGATGCTTATTTAATGATAATTTCATTTGTATTGTGTTATATATTACTTAAATCATAGTATTTCCTTATGTTTGAATCAAAACAACAAATGATCATGTACTTCCTTAATTACCTTCTAACTTGGTTCTTATTAGGATATCAAGGCTCCTTAGTTTCTATCTGATTAGAATGTTAGCTATTGTCTCGTGTCTTACAAACTGAAAGACAGTGCTCATTATATGTGTTGAATCATAATTTAGCCTTGAAAATGGCTTTCAGGAACTGTCATATTATAAGAATATATAGTATAAAAATATTAAAATATGATATATAAGATACAATACTTATATAATAATAATTACAGTATAATTATAAATGCAGGTTCTGTAGTTGAAGATGATTAAGTCTATATTCTAACTGCATATTTATTAACTACCTGCTCTTAACAAGTCACAACATCTATAGATTCCTGGAAAATGGTGATGTTGATATTGCTGAACTCATGCTTTTGCTGTGAAGATTAATTGAGATTAAATGAGAGTGTTACTCATAGAGGAAGTTGTCAATAAGAGATTCCCATTATTTCCATTGAATATGATGGTATGCCTGACTTATCCAGTCAACTTCAGAAAAAATTAAAATGTATACACTTTATTCATTCCATCTCACTTTCTTTTTATTTCTTCTTAGGGCAACAGTGATTCTTCTTTAAAAAAAGAAAAGAAAAGAAAGAATAAAAACAACTCATGTGGAGCTTCTTTTTAATATAACCCTTTCCTCCTTTAAAAAAGGTAAGAATTGGTAATGGAGGAAAATATAAAATTAACATAGCACATCTTCAAGGTATATTGCATCAACATGATTGAAGATCTTATGGTGGTTTAGAATATAGAATATATTCTATAGAATATATTCCACTTATAGAATACATAGTGATTTATTCTTGGTTTTGATAATTATTACACGATCTGAGAGGCACTTGATATTTAGTGTTGAATATATAAAGTTTGGAGAGAAAATTTATAAAGTGTCACTAATATATGAAGTCTTATAAAAATATGACTTTAATTTTCATAATGCCAAGTCTACAATCTAAAATAAAAGTTAAATCAATCAAACCAAGGAGGATTCTGAAGCCATAGGTAGAAATCAAATTTGATTTTAAATGTGAACATTAACTTTTTGAAAATAATATTGAAACCTGAAGTGATCTTCCTAATCTTGGCAATGTTTGTGATATTTAAAGTTTAACTGAAGATAGTTGAACTTTACAAGGTATTTAGAAAACATCAACTACACAATATAGATTCCCTCAAAATTTATCATCAGGAAGAATCTATGCCATAGAATGTGTATGAGAAAGAGAGAAAAAGTGAAAGCTAGAGCTAGAGACACAGAGAGAGCAAGCAGATCTGAAACTGCATTAAAGAAGATAGTAATGTGAAGAAAAATTTTAATGCATTAGCCTATAGAGCCACCAGTAGCAACACTTCCGAGTACATGGGTCAGAGTGTATCAGCCCAAGCAGTTTTATTGCCAAAGTCATCTCTCCAGTAGAATTTGATGAATCAAAAGCAGTGAACAGGCTTTCCTTCTTTTTAAAGTCTGACTCATATTTATTGTGTTTAGTACCATATTTCCTTTATTCATTCATGTATTGATGGACACGTAGGTAGGCTGCACATATTGGCTACTATGAATAGTGCTGCAATGAAAAAGGGGATGAAGATACCCCTTGAAATATTGGTTTGAGTTTCTTTGGATATATACCCAGTAGTGAGATTGCTAGATCATCTGGTCATTCTATTTTTAGTTTTTTGAGGAACTTCTATACCATTTTCCATAATGCCCATGCTAATTTATCTTTCACCACCATGTACAAGAGTTCCATTTTCTCCCCATCCTCACCAATACTTTAATCTTTTTGATAAAAGTCATTCTAACAGGTGTGAGGTGGTATCTCCTGTGGTTTTAATTTGCATTTCGCTAATGATTAGTGAGCATTTCCCTGATGATTAGTGATACTGAGCATTTTTTCATGTACGTGTTGGCCATTTGTAAGTCCTCTTTTGAGAAATGTCTTTTCAGGTACTTTGCCCATTTTCTAAATCAGGTTATTTGTTTTCTTTCTATTGAATTGTTTGAATTATTTATATATTTTGGATATTAACCTCTTATCGTATATATAGTTTGCAGATGTTTTCTCCCATTCTGTGTGTTGTCTCTTCACTTTGTTAATGGTTTCTTTTACTTTCCCCACTGGGTGATCTTGGCATCTTTGTTTAAAATCAATTGACTGTAAATGTGTGGGTTTATTTCTGGGCTTTCTAGCATATTACACTCGTCAATGTGTCTGTTTTCATGCCAGCAGTATGCTGTTTCGATGACAATGACTCTATAATATATTCTGAAATCAGGAAGTGTGATGCCTTCAGCTTTGTTCTTTTTGCTCAAGATTGTTTTGGCTACTTAGGGTCCTTTTATGGTTCTGTACAAATTTGGGGATTATTTTTCTGTTAAAAAATGACATTGGAATTTTGATAGGGATTGCATTGAGTCTGTAGATCACTTTGTGTAATATGGACATTTTCACAGTATTAATTCTTCCATTCCATGAATGTAGGATAGCATTCCATTTATTTGTGTTTTCATCAATGTCTTTCATCTGTGTTTTTTATTAATAGTTTTGAGTATACAAGTCTTTCACCTCCTTGGTTAAATTTACCTCTAAGTATTTAGTTTTTTGTTTTTGATACTGTAAATGGGATTATTTTCCTAATTTCCTTTTTGGATATTTTGATATTAGTATATAGAAATGATACTGATTTTTGTATGTTGATTTTGTATCCTGTAAATTTTTTTAATTTGTTTATCAGTTTTAACAGTTATTTTGGTGGCATCTTTATGGTTTTTCATATATATGATTATGTTGTCAGCAATGGATAAATCTGGAGGACATTATGCTAAGTCAAATAAGCCAGGCACAGAAAGATGAATATCACATGATCTCACTTATATTTGTAATCTAAAAAAGTTGAACTCATAGAAGTAGAGAGTAGAATCATGGTTACCAGTGGCTAAGACAGTGGGAGGAAGAAGGAAATGGGGAGTTGTTAATCAAAGGGTACAAAGTTTAAAAAAGACAGCAGGAATAAGTTTTAAGTTCTCTTGCACAGAAGGGTGACTATAGTAAATAATATTGTATATTTCAAAATAATATAATATATAATTAATGATATAATCATGTATTCTATATTTCAACTAAGTGCATTCCAAATGTCTCACCACAAAAATTATAGGTGAGGTAATGGATATGTTAATTAGCCTGAGTTAATCATTTTGCATTATATATATTTTAACAAAATATCTCATTGTACCAATATATGCATATAATCTGTCAATCAAAAGTAATATTCATAGTAAAAAATATTTAAAAGTAAAATAAATTCACAAAAAGCAATGAGCAAGAGGTAACGCAGCCACAAACTATGACAACCCCCAGCATAAGTTTAAATGCACTTTATCACTCATTAATTGTCCCCCATAATGATCCTTCCAAAACAGCTTAATATCCACTTTTAAGACACTATAACCTAAAATCAATGTGTTTTAGTTTTAGTAAGATATAGTGGAACCAGCCCAGAATTTAGATTCAGACAAATTTGAGTTTAACTGTTTTCTACAATTTATGAGCTCTTTAAAAAGTCTACCTATGCACATTTGAGAAAGTTACTTAGGCGTGATTAGACTCATTGTTCCTTAACTGTAAAATGGAAATAAAGCTTCACACAGTTGATGTGAGTATTTAATTGAGATCATGACTCATAGGAAATGCACACTTCTCCCATTATGAAATATCTTCTGGCAACACAAACTGAAGTAGTCCACAAATGGGCATATACTTCTGCACTCAGGGTTATTATTTGGGACTTATATTATATGATAAATATTTTAAATATTGCATTATGGAACCTATAGGAAAAAGGAATATTGCAAAATCAAAGGTTGCTATCTGTATTGATTTGACTATTATCTCAAGGACTCTAAGATCAATGAATTGACTTGACCTCAAGTTAGACTACTAAGATATTTTATGTTTCACAATTACAAATGTCACCTTGTTCAATTCTGGCTAGAAAGAGTTTGGAAGAGCCTGTGGACTAGATTGATTTAAACTTTTGGGAAAATAACTTAATCCACAGTTGTATCTTGCTAGTGGTGATAAGGCAAAGGAAATATTAATAACACTATATGTTTTTCTTCACATATTATGAATTGATGCTTTCCAGAAAGATATTCTAAACAAATTAAAAACAGGTAGATAAAAATTGTTCATGATGACATAAAAAAGTACAGATCCATGAAAATCTCTTTTAAAATCCTTTTAAAAGTAAATTGGATCTTCTAAAATGTTTTAAAACTTACATAGTCACTGAAAGTTCCACTTGTATCCTATATGCTCCTTGTCCAGAAATAACCATTATTCTGAAGTTGATGTATATCAATTCAGTATGTTTTGAGTTTTTTGCATATGTGAGTATCTAAGTCCATTTTTTATTGTTATAACAGAATACATACCTGGGACTGAGTAATTAAATTAAAGAAAATATGTTTATTTGACTCATGACTCTGGTGGCTGGAAAGTGCAAGATTGGGTAGCCACATCTGGTAAGCATCTGCTCAGGACCTCCCGTTGCATCATAATATGACAGAGAAGGGTGAGGGGAAGCAGATGCATAACATGAAAGTCAGCCTTCCTGTGTAACAACCCACTCAGGTAAGAATTAATCCAGTCTTGCGAGGACTAAACCAGTCTTTCTGAGAGAGACATTAATTTTTCTATTGCTTATAACAGAATACCTGAAATTGAGTAATTTATTTTAGAAAAATTTATTTCTCACAGTTTTGGGGGCTGAGAAGTCCAAGGTTGAGGGGCAGCATCTGGTGAGAGCCTCCTTGCTGGTGGAGACTGCAGAGTCCCAAGATGACACAGAGCATCACATAGCAAGGGATCCAAGCATGCTAGTGTGCCTGTTCAACTCTCTTCCTCTTCTTGTAAAGTCTCTGGTTCCACTCCTATGATAACTGATTAATTAATTAACCTATTTATTCATTAATTCATGAATGATCCCTGATCCAAACACTTCTTAAAGGCCCCACCTCTTAATACTACCACACTGAGGATTAAATTTCAACATGATCTTTAAAGGGGATAAATATTCGAATCATAGCACAGACTAACTCTTGGATGACAAAAAAGAAGGAATTTTTGAGTATTGGTTATGCTCATCTTCAACTTTACTGGGACCTTCAAAATTGCTTTTCAAAATGCTATATCAATTTATAAATTCATTCGAAATAGGTTAACTTCCTGTCACTACATATGCTACCCAATAACTGGCAACAGAAGATTTTATTTTCTGCCATTTTGACATGCATGAAGTGTGATGTATAAATGTTATTTTGTATGTGTAGGTGGTAAAATATACATAACATAAAATTTGCCATTTTAACCATTCTTATATACACAATTCAATGCCATTAAGTACTTTCACAATGTTGTACAAGCATCACAAACATCCATATTCAAAACTTTCTCATCTTCCTGAAGTAAAACTCTGCAACTATTAAACAATAACTATCCTTTTCCCCCTTCCCTCCAGGTGTTGGCGACCACCATTTTACTTCCTGCCTCTATGAATTTGACTACTCTCGGTACCTCATATAAGTATAAAAATACAGTGTTTATCTTTCTGTGTCTGGCCTTATTTCACTTAGCATAATATTTTTGAAGTTCATCCACTTTTTAGCACGTGTCAAGATTTCATTCCTTTAAGACTGAATACATTCAATTACATGTATATACCAAATTTTGTATATCCATTCATGCATTAGCCAATGAACATTTAGATTGTTTCCAGTTTGGGCAATGTTGTTATGAACATTGACATACAAATAATCTATTTGAATCCCTGGTTTTCTTCCTTTAAATATGTACATAAAAATGTAATTGCTGAATCATATAGTAATTCTATGTTGAATTTTTTTAGGAGCCATGATACTATTTTCCATGTTGGCTGCCCTGTTTTACATTCCTACCAGCAGAGCACAAGGGCTCTAATTTCTCTACATCTTTTCCAACATTCTCTATTTTGATTTCATTTTCTAATAGCCATTCTAATGGGTACAAAATGGTATCTCATTATAGTTTTGATTTGTATTTCCCTAATAATTAGTAATGTCAAGCATATTTTTATGTGCTCATTAGTCATCTGTAGATCTTCTTTGGAGACATATCTGTTCAAGTCTTTGCCCATTTTTTAATTGTTTTTTGTTGTGTTGTAGTAGTATGTAAATGTTACTTTAATATATTTTAATGTATTTCTCTGTTGGTGAGATTGAAAATCTATGTATTTATTAGTCATTTAGGTTTTCTCTTCTATAAATTATATGTCTATAACTTTAGACTACTATTCAATTGAAACATTCATCTACTGATTTGTGCTCTTTATATATTACACATTTTGATTCACAGGTAATCTTTCAATCAATATCTAAATTTTTTCCTTATGATATTTCTGCCCTACAGAAATTGTGAATTGTAATGTAATCAAGATTATCAATATATGTTGTATAGTTAGTATTTTAGGCATCTTATTAGGAAATCCTTCCATATCTAATGTCAAAATGATGTTTTCTTATTTTTTTCCTAAAAAGCTTAGAACTCTCAATTTAAGTGTCTTATTATTTAGAATTATTCCCTGCAATTTATGAATTACATATATAATTATATATACATTTGTTTTCATATGAAAAACAAACTGTTTTTGTATGTTTTCCAAAAAATCCTTTATTGCCAAGTAATGCTACCTGTCTTCTTTACCAAACTGCTACCTACATATAAGTCTATTCTTGGTTTATCTATTGAACTAAGTTCTTTATTGTTAATTAATGTGCAACTATAGTACTGACAAAAAGACTATAGGTTTGTGGTAAGTCTTGACATCTGGTAGTATAAATTATTAATTATTATCCTTTTTCAATATCATTTTGATATTTCTTGGCCATTTCTCTTTCTCATGTATTCTAGAACCTATATTTTAAGTCTTAAAAAATCTTATTGAGTTTTTGTTATAATTATGTTGACCTTATGAATTACTTTGAAAGAGAACAGCCATTTTCTGTTACTGAAGCAGCATAGTTTTGGTTTCTTTTCATTTGTATAGTTTATGTTTTTTTAGGACCTACATTAGTCTCATTAGGATGTATGAAAAGTAACATTATAAGACAGTCAAGAAATGGATGACTCCAATAAAAGGTACAAGGAAGTTGTGTAATTATACAGAAACAAATAAAATTTGATTTTGATTTCCTCCACCCAAAAGTTTTATATAGTTTTACAAGAATTATTTCTAGATAATATATTTTAGCTATTATGAATTTTGTCTTTTAAAAAACTTCATAATCTAACAACTTATTCTTAATTTAATGACTATAATTGATTTTTAAATATGAATTTTTTATACATCAAACTTTTTGTATTTCTTTATTAGGTAGGAAAGAGTGGTAATATATCCTCTTCAATTGTTTACCTAAGTTTTTTTTCTATTTCAGTTATGTATTTTATTTATTTCTCTTGATTTATTTCACTGACTACCTCCAGAACAATGGTAATAAAAGTGATAGTAAAGGGAGTAAAGGTAACTCCCCGGATCCCTGCTCCCGGAGAAAGAGACATAGATCTTGGTCTCCTACACGTGAGTGGATCTCCCCCCCCCACAAGAACAGCATCGTGAATCGGCAGAGGTTCAGCGTGAGACTCTCAAAAATGGAAAAAACAAGGTGATCGGGAGATAAAATCGTGTTCTCTGGAGAGTGCAAAACAAACAATAGGGCATAGAGCGTGGGAGGGCACTGGCCCACAGGCCAGGGGATGAAGTGGGATCAGACCCACAGGAGGACTTTTTGCTTCCCCATTGACCTCCACACCCACCCAGCCAGGAACCTGTGTGATTGGTATGAAATCACAGCAGAAGAGGGTGCTGTAGAGAGCGGTCATTAGTGGAAAGCACCGTGAACTCCCCCGGAGCTCCGTGCTAGGACGGCACTGAGAGGGGAGGAAAACGGACTGAGCTGATAGGGGAGGCAGTTAGATATCTTGCCTCTGGTAACCAGCGATGACAGTCCTACAGAGCTGTTCACTAAGTCGGGGACTCTAAGCTGGAACTGCCTCCGGCGAATAGGCTTGGGTCAGTAACAGCGAGAACTATGGCTGAACAGGCATGAGTCGGTGGGAAGGTGGCATAGAGGAGGCAACAGGGCATCCTGATGACCCAGACCCCCAACCCGGCACCTGCCGCCACCTCCTAAATAGTCGCCCCCAGTGCTGGTACCCTGCAAGTGGGCAAGCGGTCACCTTTGAGGGGGTCCACATCCCAGCCACTATGGTGTGATACAGTGCAGCAGGCAGATGCCCTCCCCCAGCCTAGAGACTCTCCTGACAAATTCCACCCTTACACAATCTGTGATCGGCTGGCCAGGCCTGGCTCGACCAAAGAACAACTGAGAAGACTAAAGCCAAGGGAAGTTACAGCCACTGGGGTGCCGGGGTGCAGGGCAGACTGGGGAGCTACTTCCTCCCCCTAGCCTGCATCTCTAGCTCCAAAAGTGGTAGGCACCGGAGGCTGGGTGAGACAAGAAAAGCCACTCTCCCCCTGACCTAGGGTGAATTCGCTGGGCCTGTGCACAGATCAAAAGCAGGCAGCCAAAGGACTTTGCTTTCCAGAACAGTTTAGGTCACCCAGTTGATCAAAAAGCTGGGGCTGGATCTCCTCCCCCGGTCAGCGGCCAACCCTCAGAGCCCTGGTCAAGGAACAAATCCCCTGTGAGTGGCCACAATAGGCTCCACAAGTAACCCCTCCCATCAGGGGTAGCCTTACAAGTGTGGTGGAAGAGCTCCCCCCAGTGGCAGATCAAGAAACCATAGAAGAGAGGACCCCTGTGTACCATACGAAAAACATCAGCTGATCCAGATGAGGAGGGCTCAGTGAAAGAATTCTGGAATTATGAAGAATCAAACCGAAAACACCCCCCCAAAGAGATAAACCAGCTCTCAAGAAATGGATACTAACCAAACTCAAAACACTAAAATGACAGAAGAAGAATTCCAAAATTGGATTGTAAGAAAGCTCAATGATATGCAAGAAAAAATGGATAACTAACACAAAGAAACCACAAAGAAAATTCAGGACTTGGTACAAAAATTCACTAAGGAAATCAAGATTTAAAGAAAAATCAATCCAATCTCCTGGAAATGAAGAATTTATTCTAAAATAGGGTGGACCAAACAGAAGAAAGAATCTCAGAGATTGAAGATAACACTTTCAAATCAAATACGTTAATCACAGAGATAGAGCAGAAAAATAAGAGACATGAGCAAAACTTACAAGAATTGTGGGATTATACAAAGAAAAATAACCTGAGGCTCCTCTGGATTCTGGAGAAGGAGGAAGAAAAAACACAGGGTTAGATAAGCTATTTGAAGATATAATTGAGGAAAATTTCCCAGGTCTGGCCAATAACTTAGACTTAGGAATACAAAAGGCACAAAGGACCCCTGGGAGATACAATGCAAACAGGAAAACATCACAATACGTAGTCATCAGACTGAACAAAATATCAACAAAAGAGACCCTCCTACAAACTGTAAGGTGAAAGAAGCAAGCTACATACCAAGGAAGACCAATCTGAATAATGCCAGACTTCTCAACTGAAACATTACAAGCAAGGAGAGACTGGGGCCCCATTCTCACTCTCTTGAAGCAAAATAATGCCCAGCCTAGAATCTTGCACCCTGCAAAACTAAGCTTTATATATGAAGGAGAAATTAAGATATCCTCAGATAAGCAAAGACTGTGAGAATTCACCAAGACAAGACCAGCCCTATAAGAAGTACTCAAAACAGTGCTACACTGAACAGCATAATAAATACAAAAAAATGTAAAAACACCCCAAACCTAAAGATTAAAGGCCAGATATCACAATGGCTCAAGAGAGAAAACAAAGCAACAATGTCCAACCCAACAGAATGAACAGTAATCTGCCTCACCTATCAGTTCTCTCAATAAATGTGAACAGCTTAAACTCCTCACTCAAGAGACATAGGCTGGCTGAATGGATAAATAAAATACAAGTCAAGTATCTGCTGTCTTCAGGAAACACACCTAACCTGCAAGGATGCTAAAAGTAAAGGGGTAGAGATCAGTATTTCAAGCAAGTGGAAGCCAAAAGAAGGCTGGGTTGGCCATTCTAATCTCAGATAATTTAGTTTTTAAACTAACAAGGTAGTGAAAGACAAAGATGGTCATCATATAATGATGAAGGGTACAGTTCAATAAGACGATATAACAATTTTAAATATATATGCACCCAACTTAGATGCACCCAGATTCATAAAGCAAACCTTACTGGATCTAAGCAAATCAATTAACAGCAACTCCATAATAACAGGAGATTTCAACACCCCACTGACTGCACAGGACAGATCCTCCAAACAGAAAATTAATAAAGAAATAATAGATTTAAACAAAACTCTAGAACAATTGGGTCTGACTGATATTTACAAAACATTTTACTCAAAATCCACTGAATATACATTCTTCTCATCAGCTCATGGGACATACTCTAAGATTGACCATATCCTAGGACACAAAGCAAGTCTCAAAAAATTTTAAAAAATAGAAATCATACCATGTATCTTCTCAGATCACAGTGGAATAAAAGTAGAAATCAACCCTAACAGAAACTCACATTTCTACACAAAGATGTGGAAATTAAACAACCTTCTACTAAATTATTACTTCATAAATGAAGAAATCAAGATGGAAATAAAAAAAATTCTTTGAACTTAATGACAATGGAGAGACAAGTTATCAAATCCTCTGGGACACAGCTAAAGCAGTACTGAGAGGAAAGTTTATTTTCATAAGTGCCTATAACCAAAAGTCAAAAAGAACACAAATAGACAATCTAATGAATTGACTCAAAGAGCAGGAAAAAGAAGAACAGACCAACCCCAAAACCAGCAGAAGAAGTGAAATTAACAAGGTCAAATCAGAACTTAATGAAATTGACAACAGGGAAGCTAAACAGAAGATTAATAAAACAAAAAGTTGGTTCTTTGAAAAAATAAACAAAATTGACACACCTTTGGCTAGACTAACGAAAAGCAGAAAAGAGAAATCTCTAATAAGCTCCATCAGGAACAAAAAAGGAGATATCACAACTAATCCCAAGGAGACACAAGATATAATTTACAAATACTACAAAAACCTTTATGCACACAAACTGGAAAATGAGGAGGAAATGGACAAATTTCTAGAAATACACAGCATCCCTAGGCTCAACCAGGAAGAAATAGAATTCCTAAACAGATCAATATCAAGAGCTGAAATAGAAACAACAACTAAAAATCTTCCTAAAAAGAAAAGTACCTGTCCAGATGGTTTCACACCCGAATTTTACCACACTTACAAAGAACTGGTGCTCATCTTGCAGAAATTATTCCACAATATCGAGAAGAATGGAATCCTCCCCAACACCTTTTATGAAGTGAACATAACCCTGATACCAAAACCAGGAAAGGATGCAACAAAAAAATAAAACCACAGACCAATTTCCCTTATGAATATAGATGCAAAAATTTTCAACAAAATCCTAGCTAACCAAATACAGATGCTTATCAAGAAAATAATCCATCATGATCAAGTGGGCTTCATCCCAGGGATGCAGGGATGGTTAAACATATGTAAATCTATAAATGTAATTCACCACATAAACAGAAGCAAAAACAAAGACCATACAATTATTTCAATAGATGCAGAAAAAGCTTTTGACAAAACTCAACATCCTTTCATGATAAGAACACTTAGTAAAATAGGCATAGAAGGGACATACCTAAAAATGATACAAGCCATATAAGACAGACACAAAGCCAACATCATACTGAGTGGGGAAAAATTGAAAGCATTCCCACTTAGAACTGGAACCAGGCAAGGCTGCCCACTATCTCCACTTTAATTCAACATAGTGCTGGAAGTCCTGGCTATAGCAATCAGACATGAAAGTGGAATCAAAGGTATCTAAATTGGGGCAGAAGAGATCAAATTTTCACTGTTTGATGATGATATGATATTATATTTAGAAAATCCCAGAAGCATTGATATCTGGAATAGATCTGAAATACCAGAGATGAAACCATCAGTTTATGGTAATCTAATCTTTGATAAAGGAGACAAAAATATACAATGGGGAAAAGAATCTCTCTTC
>VBSM01000361.1:49725398-49777344 GCA_008086735.1 Cheirogaleus medius
CAGGATACAAAATCAATACACAGAAATCAGAGGCATTCATATACGCCAATAACATTCACATTGAGAACCAAATCAAAGACTCAATACCCTTCACAATAGCAACAAAAAAAATAAAATACCTAGGAATATACTTAACTAAGGAAGTAAGAGACCTCTACAGGGAGAACTATGAAACACTGAGGAAGGAAATAGCAGAAGATGTAAACAGACGGAAATCCATACCATGCTTGTGGGTTGGCAAACTCAACATTGTTAAAATGTCTATACTACCCAAACTGATCTATAGATTCAATGCAATACCTATTAAAATCCCAACATCATTCTTCACAGATATAGAAAACATAATTTTATGCTTCGTTTCGAACCAGAGAAGACCCCGCATATCAAAAGCAATTCTAGGCAATAAAAACAAAATGGGAGGTATTAATATGCCAGATATCAAACTATACTACAAAGCTGTAGTAATTAAATCAATTTGGTATTGGCACAAAAATAGGAATATTGACCAGTGGAAGAGATCTGAGAACCCTGATATACAACCATCTTCATATAGCCATCTAATCTTTGACAAAGCAGACAAAAACATACACTGGGGAAAAGAATCCCTTTTCAATAAATGGTGCTGGGAAAACTGGATAGCCACTTGTGGAAGGCTGAAGCAGGATCCACACCTTTCACCTCTCACAAAAATCAACTCACGCTGGATAACAGACTTAAACCTAAGGTATGAAACTATTAGAATTCTAGAGAAAAATGTTGGAAACACTCTCCTAGACATTGCCCCAGGCAAAGAATTTATGAAGAAGACCCCAAAGGCAATCACAGCAGCAATAAATAAATAAATGGGACATGATCAATATAAAAAGCTTCTGCACAGCCAAAGAAACAGTCATGAAAGCAAACAGACAACCTACAGAACAGGAGAAAATTTTCACAAGCTACACATCCGATAAAGGGCTGATAACTAGAATCTATTTAGAACTCATGAAAATCAGCAAGAAAAAATCAAACAACCCTATCAAAAAGTGGGCAAAGGACATGAACAGAAACTTTTCTAAAGAAGACAGAATAATGGCCAATAAACATATGAAAAAATGCTCAGCATCCCTAATCGTCAGGGAAATACAAATGAAAACCACAATGAAATATCACTTATTCCCAGTAAGAATGGCCTTTATCAAAAAGTCCCAAAACAATAGATGTTGGCGTGGATGCGGAGAGATAGGAACACTCCTACACTGCTGGTGGGACTGCAAACTAGTTGAACCTCTATGGAAAGCAATATGGAGATACCTTAAAGTGATACAAGTAGACCCACCATTTGATCCAGCAATCTCATTACTGGGCATCTACCCAAAAGACACTCTACACTCAAATGACACTCTACAACAAAGACACCTGCACTCTAATGTTTATAGCAGCACAATTCACAATTACAAAGCTGTGGAAACAACCCAAATGCCCATCAATATACGAGTGGATTAATAAAATGTGGTATATATATATACCATGGAGTACTATTCAGCTCTAAGAAACAATGGTGATATAGCAAATCTTGTATTTTCCTGGCTAGAACTGGAACCCATACTGCTAAATGAAGTATCCCAAGAATGGAAAAATAAGCACCACATATACTCACCAGCAAATTGGTATTAACTGATCAGCACCTAAGTGGACACATAGGAATTACACTAATTGGATATTGTGAAGGTGAGAGGGGGGAGAAGGGGGTGGGTATATACATACATAATAAGTGAGATGTGCACCATCTGAGGAATGGTCACACTTGAAGCTCAGACTTGTGGAGGGAGGGGTGCCAGGGCATCATTTGAAACCTTAAAATTTGTGCCCCCTTAATATGCTGAAATAAAAAAAATGTGATATAAGCAGGAATTTCTGACATGTTACAAAATTAAATGAATTATTTCTAACATTTCATTATTAAGTATGATGTTGAATGTGTAATAGAGATAGAAACAGAGACAGAGACAGGGCAGGCAGAGAGAATAAAAATTTAATTTGACAAATTAAAGATGTTTAGCCCTATCCCTAGTTTACAGAAAGCTTTCCAATGAGGTTTGAATATCACTGATGGTCTTTCTGCATTATTGAATTACTGCATTAAAATTAATTATCTGACCCTTTCTCCTTTAATGTTAAAATTTATTAATGGATTTTTATTGCTTACAATTAAACCTAGCCTTTTTAAAAAATGTGAGATATTTCTGAATTCCTTTTGTCAATATGTTTATAGGATTTTGGATTATATCTAGAGGGGTTTTATCCTGTAATTTTCCATTTACTGTTTAGTCTCTTTCTTGTTTCAAAATTATATTACATTTAGTAAATAAAGTTGTAAATTTTCTACTTTATTCTCTAGAGAGTTTACAAAAGGCTCATATCTTCCTTGATATGAGATTGTCTATAAGAACAATTGTGCTTTGAATTTTGGGTTGGGAAATTTTTAACAAGTTGAGTATATCTCTATCCATTTTTAAATTTTGTTAAAGCAGTATTTTTTTACATTATACTTTCAAAGAGATTAATATTTTCATCTAAGCTTTCAAACTTAATGACACAAAAAAGTTGTTTATTGTGTTCACTTTTAATTTATAGTTTTATTTACATGTTGTTTTCCTTCTCTTTTTACTCTCTATATTAGTTGTTTCTGACTTGTCTTTTCTCTTCATTAATATTGAATTTAATTTGTTTATTAGTCTTGTAAGGAATCAACTTTTAGATTTGATGATCTTGCCTATTTAATGATTTTTTTCTATTACATTCATTTCTATAATTATCATTATTCTTTTTGATGCTTCTTTTTTTAGGTTTACCCAAAGTTTCCTTTTTCTAACTTCTTGAAAGGAACTTTTTTAAAGAAAATTCAAATGCAAAGGAGGAAAGACTGCATCAACAACCTTCATTATGAAACAAGAAGTAACCTCCCACAGTTAGCAAATGCACAACAAAGCATTTTTTCCTCATGTCATTGCCAATGCACAGAAACTCATTTGTAGTTTTTTTAGCTCATGAGGTTAAATGTAGTGTGCATTTTCTCATTTGGAGTTTTGTGACGTGTGAGATTAAATGTACTGGGTAGTTTGTTAACCAAGTTTTCATCTTATTTTACAAACTTAATATACAGTTTTTAAAAATCTGGTTTTTGGTGTTTTCATTACTGCAGAAAATGTAGCTCTGTATTTTTGGTATAATCATAGTATTCATTAGGTATCATAGTTATGTATACCTATAACTTTTAAAACATTTATTTGGAATATGGGATTGAAAGTTGGTATGATTGTTTCAAGATCACTGAAGAAGTTTCATTTGAATATAAATAAAACTATATAGTCAAGTGTTCAAATAATTGTACATCAGTATCTTTTTAAAACCATAAGGGTGTAAAAATGATCTATGTAAAAAGAAAAAAAGTGATTTATTGGGAAAGCAAATACATTTTTAAAACTCCATATTTTTCAGTATTTTTTTCAGAGATTCACAATACATGTTGGCATATCAAAGCCTTTGAGAAATCCTATGGAGGAAAAACAAAACAAAACAACTTCCATGTTCATCTTTGTTTTGCTCAAAGTTTTAAAATATATTTTACTGTAGAACAACTTTTCTGAGAAACATCTCCAAAAAGTATCTACTAAAAGAGAGATGCTGCAGGGAACATAGTTTAGAAAACAATGATTTAAATCAGTTACCAAGACTCTTCCTTGCCTACTGTTTCTGTGATCTTAAAGATAGCCAAATAAATAACATCCTCCAGTCCCACTGAATGTTGGAATAAATTGAGAAATAAGACAAATAGATATGCTAAGTGAATCCTAGAATTAATCAGACATATCTGCCAAATTACAACAGTGCTGGACTAGGCCAAGCACCCCTGATCTATGGGGAGAACTTGTCCTGGAAAGAAACGGAGACAGGTTTTCAGTGAGCCCGTGGATTCCCAAAGAGGAGAAAAGGCTGAGTTTGAGCCAAACATACCCAGTTATTCTTCCCAAATATACCACTCTGATCAATCATTCCATGCACTCTCCCCCAGAGATGGGCTGAACCAATGTGTGAAGAAAGACCATGTTAAATAAATTAGGCTACTTAAACAAGAAAGGAAATATCGGAACTGAGGAAGAAGACTTTATAATATTCCCAACTTTAAATTTTCTTAACACATTGGGCCTAGTCATTAGTCCTTTGTCCTCCTGGAGGTGCTCTTGGGCACCTCAGGAAAGGGAGTTCATGTTACATCATCCACGGGGCTACTCCTTTCCATCTACCAATATTTCATATCAGATGGACACCTTATATCTCATAACTATAAAAACCCAGGTGATCATGTTCTAAATACCCTGATTTTATCATTACATTGTATGCATGTATCAAAATATCACATGCATCTCATAAATATGTACAAACATTGTGTATCAACTCTTTAAAAACACCTGGCCTATGATCAGTCTTAACAAGTTGCCATTATCATATTTTCTTGTCCACATAGGAAAGCCCAAAGCCACACACAACAAAACCTCCTCACACGCCAAGTCTGCCAATTCTACTACCTCTTTTATTCCTTGGTTATCTCAGTTGGATTTTGAAATTTTAAAAACTGTCATTGAGCCCCATCAATTATTTGTCATGTGATATTTGACAAGTTATATAACAAGTTATATAACCTCCCTGAGCCTTTGTTTCACCAAATGTAAAAATGGAAATAATATCTACTTGATAGAGTCCCCTTGAGAATACCATGTGATAGCACACACATCATCTAATCTCAAAGAGGACCTTATAAAATATTAATAGCATTTGTTTTATTGCTCTGCCATTACTAACCTTTCAGCAAATGTAAAACACATAGCAGCTCAAACTTGCTTCCCACTGCCTTCAATCCAACTTTACACTCTACACTTCAAAGAATATTTAATCCATTTCACAATCTCCTAAAGCCCACACACAAACAGGGTGACATCAAGAGATCTCATCCTGTGGTTTTATAACCTTTTACATTAGACAGTCCCTGAATATCTTTACCACTGGCTCTACATAACTTTGGAAGTCCCTATCTCACTAATTGCCAAATGAACTGAATCTTTTTCTGGAATAAGGATATTATGAATAATTTGCCTTAACCAACTTTTAAGTGAAATCCACAGGAAGTTAGCAAATAGTAACAAGAGTACAGTGATCCCTATTTGTTCTGAAAACCTGCTTTAAAGCCTCAGGGCACAGATGTCAGAGAATCAAAAGCAGTTTCTTTTCAATAATACAGTGAAAGTGATCTAGTTAAAACAAACGTGAACATGTCAAACTGTTGTCAGTTAAAAAGACATTTTATAATAAGGGAATTTAAAATGTATATACTGTGATATCTGAGAGTTTTGCCTACATTTTTACATCTTTACCATCTGATTTGTTGTGCTCTTGTTTCCCCCCAATTACATAGTTAAATGAAAGAAGCAATTTTTTAAAGTAGCTTATCTGCTCTTAGACCTCTGCACTGATTTTCTCCATTCAATTCTCTGTTCCTATACCCAGTGGTTTGTCCTCTCGTTACTTCCCATTAAAAATTGCAGCAAGTCCTATATTTTAGCTTCACAAAACCATTCTATTTTGATTGCCTCCAAGGATCCAAGGTTTTATCTTGCAACTTGTCTCCCATAGAGTAGGAGTAAGAGGACTTTTGCTTCAGGCATGATCAAGACTTGAGTCCAAAGTGTACTCTCAACCTCTGGAGTCCTCAATTTCTTCATCCTTAGTAGGGGATCACAATTTCCATAGAGATTGTTGTGAGATTTAACAAGATGATAAACACAAAGTTCTTACTACTATGTCTGGCACATGGTTAGTGCTGTATAAATGTTAGGCTGTTTTGTTAAAATGCACATATATATATATAGTTTAACTTAATTACAGTGGATCATATTTTATGAATAAGTTAACATAGTTTACATATGAAATATAATTAAAATATCATCATTGAGAGAGACAGTATGTCATGATCTAGCTTGAGACTTTGGAATCAGGCAGAGCTGAATCACATATCTACCCTTTGACTAGCTGAGTTACCTTGTTTAAGTTAGTTAACATCTATGTATATCCCTTGTTTGATCTATAAAAAGGAGTGATTATATTAATAGTAACCAATTCAGAGGTTTGTTAGGAGAATCCAACTTGGAAAAGTACTTGGGACACAATTAACATTTAATAAGCATTTCCAAATGACTCCTTTCATTAAAAAATAAATGTGACTATTATCATTATACAATTGAAGACAATCTTCATTTATATTTACTAATTTTGAACTATATATAAAATTTAGTAAATATCACATTGCTAAACTTGGATACCATAATAATATATTTTTAAGGAATTTTAGCATTATGTCAGGGTTCAGAATCTTATAAAAAGTATCAACAGTTAAAAGCTATCATAAAATAATACCTATAATATCTGTAAGATGTGATTTAAATTTTGTTTTCTTCTTAAGAGAGTGCTACATTAAGGTTGGGGGAAATATTCCAAGGGTTGGCCTATACATCTACAGAACATTTTCTTTATTTAATGATGAAACAGCAACCTGAGTCCATAAAGCTCCCATTTAATATTTGTTTTATGTGTATAAAGATGTAAAAATGTGTTTTTATGATATGTCCTTGGTGTTTAGGATTTCAAATTTAGAGTCAGACAAGAGCTTGAGATGGATGAAGGAAACAATATGATTTTTTACTTGTTAACAACTCCAACCACCCCATCAGCAACACACATATACCCACATACACACACAATGTGTTCTCTCATTCTGCATTTGTAATTGAATGGAGAGAGGTTAAGAAGTAAAGTGTATAACAATATAATCCAAAAGAAATTAAATATGAGCCACAAATGCAAGCCATATTTTTTTATGTCTTCCAGTAGTCACATTAAAAAAGCAAAAGGAAATAGATGAAATTCATTTCAAAGTTACATTTTATTTAACATAATCAATGCAAAATATTATTTAAATGTTTTATCATATTTCATAAATATTTTACAATATAATTCATAAATAAATTTATTGCACTTATTTAAATGATTAATTTATAAAATAAAACTACTATTGAAGTATTTATATTCATTGTTTCATACTAAGTCTTCAAAATCCAGTGTGTATCTTACACTTAGATCCCATTTCAATTTGAATTAGCTGGACTTCTAGTGATCAATAACCACCTGTAGTCAGCAGCTGCCACGTTGGACAGCTGAGATCAGAATAACAATGTTTCTCTAAAGAGAGGTTATGCTTCACTCCCTACTCCTTCCATGGCTCAGAAAGAAATTCCATTGAGCTTTTCAAGTTCTTGCAACTCTCATAAATTCTCTTAGTAGGGAAAAAGAAAAAAAACTCCAGTACTAAAACTGGAAGAAAATATGTATACTTGAAAAAGGCCAAATCTGACATATTTAAAGAGGGTACAACAACATCTACTTCGATTATAGAAAACAAATACAAGATTTATCAGGTAACTCTCAGAAATGTTTAAAGGTAGACAAGGGCTAAGTTTCAGAAATATAGCAGTTTATACTAATGCTTCCAATAATCTATACCATATTGCATGAGATGTATTTGATACCCATATATCCACTGGCTTTCATAAACCCTAATATCTCATTCTCTAATATTAAATGATTTTATCATTCACAACCCTGCAGATCCAGAAAATCAGCTACAATCAACTCTGCTACCAGCAATGTAGAGAGAGCAATATTTTTTTACATGGTTTGCTGTGAGTTTTGAAATAAATGCAACCTAGGCTTTCTTCATCTTGAAAATGTTATTTACTTTTCCAAAAAAGAAATCTGCATATTACCTAATTCTCTTATGTCCAATAATACTCTTTCCATGATATTAATATTTTATTCCCCTTTCATACTGAGGCATGTGCCTGAAATCTTTCTCAGTTAACTGATCTTGAAAGGGTAGAATATTCAAACACCATTGATTAACTTTTACCCTTAAAGCAAGGACAGAGCCAGACCTATGGAACCTTTAAACCATTCTTCTAGAACACACATCTCCTCTGAAAAAGAAAATACAGAGCAAGCCTTTAAGCCTATACTCTGGAAATTTTAGGGAAAGATAATTGTCTCTTTCACATCTACATAGTCTTGAGAAAACTCATCTATACTTATAAAATCGCATAATACTTAAGTGCTGATGAATCTACAAATACATGTCTGTAGTTCATATCTTCCTTTTGAACTCTACAACCCAGTAACCTATTGACTCTGGACATATTATCCTTAGGCACCTCAATATTAGGGTGACCAACCATACTGGTTTTCCAGGGACTGCCCCAGTTTTATCACTGAAATCCCTCCATTCTAGGAAATCCCTCAGTTCCAAGAAACTGAGACACCTGGTAACTCTTAACATGCCCAACATTGAATATATCATCTTTGCCCACACAATATCCTTCCTTTTAAATTCCTTAGTTTTGAGGGGGTTATAAAATCCACATAGACATACATTTTGGAAAGGCAACACTAGACTTTTGCCTTAAATTTGTATTTATTTTTTCTTTCATTCAAATCATATTTATTAACTATCAATTAGGGCTATATCAATGGAAAAAATGAAAAAATATCTATCATTATGGAGTTTACATTTTACATTGTGAAAAGACAAAAATGAATTTAAAAATAAAATAATATATAAGATTTTATAAATAGTGGTATAAGAGCAAAATAAAACAGAGTAAGGGGACTAAGAAGTTCAGTACATAGGTGTTGAAACTTCCAAAAGTACCAACAGTACCAAGGTATCCACCTTTTTCTTAGGAAGATAACCCCACTGCAAGATTCGAGAGGACACATATTTCTTGATCACTTATGATAATCCCAATCCCCTTGCCAATGGCAATGGATCCCAAGCTAAAGTCAATTAACCCATATCATTTTCCTGGCAAATGTGATGCATTCAGATTTGGGTATATGACCTAAATTGGCCCAATCAATCTAACCAATTTGAAGGATTTACATTCCAATATTTTGTGAGAAGTAGCCTTTTTTAAAAAATAGATTTCAACATAGAAACATGATGTCCAGCTATTCTTAGTAGTCTTCTTGTTCATTTACTCAAGAAATCGACATGCAAAGCTAAGAGTATAGTCAAAGAAGATAGTCAGAGACCAATTCACAACTGGAGGCCACTATATTTTTTTTACCTGATGTCAAGTAACATAAAATATGAATTCATTGCTAAGGCAAGTTGGCTTTTGAACTTCTGTTATCAGATATATGAGTGGTACAAACTCTTTCACTTCCATATCTATCCATGTACTTTTTCTTCTACCTGGAGTGTATCTCCTTAATTCTTTACTTGGATGACTGCAAGAGCCAGCACATTTGAGAAATTTTTTTTTACTACATCATTTCAGCCTATGTTAGCTGCTCCTCTGCCCTGCTGCTATAGTACCACAATACAGAACTTATCACACATTGCAATTGTATGTTTATGGCAATTTTATTATACCTAAATTGGAGAAAGGTGATTAAACTATGATTAAGAAGCCTCTATATCTTTAATATTCTCTGATTCAGTAATACAATTGTATTTTAAACTCTAAAATTTGATAGATAATGCCTCCACCATAGCCCTAGCCTATAAATTTTAGTTATGTTATTATACACCAAGGAAAGATAAAATTTAATCTTGCCTTACAGTTACACTTATTTATTTTGACAACCAAATAGAACCTAATTTTCTAGTGAATATGACAGATTTCTGTTTAGTAAATTATTTTCTTGTGGCACATATTTGAAAAGTTAACACATTGTGATTGCTTTTTATGGAAACAGGTAATTTTCAATTTTTAACATTATATGTTTAAATATAAAGGCTTTCTTCCTTGTAAAGGCAAAGTTTTAAGTCAACTTAAAATATTCCCTACAATTATCCCTTTTTCAAGTACTAACATTTTTTCCAAGTCACATTCATAAGCAAAATGGATTGCACACTACAATTTTTTTCTGTGAAAGATACCCTCAAAGCATGTTTTTCCCTTTTCATATGATTTTGACACATCATGACTTATATCTAAACCAAATCTTTTGTTTCCCTTGCAAGAATTTATCTCTAAAACTCTGCTGTAGTCTTAAGTTCACACTGAAACTTGCATGAGAAATCAAGTGGAAAATGAGAAACTCATGCAAATGAATTTTTTTCCTGAAAAGTGCCCTAGCAGAAACAGGTTTTATAAGTTTGTATTGACAAGAATAATAATAAGGGGAAGAGGCCAGGTAATTGGTGAAGGAAACAATGAAATAATGATCCAGACTGGACAGAAGAAAAATAAAGTAAACTTCTCATACTCTTTTAAACTAAATTTCAGCTGGAACTTCAAGATCTAGTTCTCCCCCTAAAGAAACATATCTGTAGAAAGATTTTATAATTTCCTTGCTCTATATGTTTTGTTCTGCTTACATCAAGGCAGTAGCAGCATTTCAACAACAGCTCACCTTCTGCATTTAGGAAGATAAATTGGGCTTCCACAGGGAACAGAGGTGATTAGACTACACCAAAGAATGTTAGGAACATCATGCTTCTGCATGATAAGTGGCTATCAGCAGATTGAAATCTCTCAACCCTCTGAAATGATTTAGGTAACTATGAAGGTACACAGCATTTGTAATTGTGTTTTATAGTCATACGCCTTTCTCAATTTTTATGTCTAAATTATGACAGGCATTAATAATGGGAAAATAAAATCATATGCACTGCAATGCTTTTGATATCTAGGAAAGTAGCTCTAAATGTAATTTAAATTTCTACATATCTATATTTACACGTTTTGTTATGTAATAAATATATTTAAACTTATCAAAGAAATTCCAGTGTAGTATAGTTAGTAAACATATAAAAAAGGTCTTAATGAAAAATTAATCTCCCACCCCAATCTTCCTAACCTCAATTATAATTTCCTGAATCAATGTTTTTAAACATTTCTGTTTTTATTTTTTTACTGTCAACTAATAGCTTAAGGGTCTATTTCTTGATTTATCAATTTCAAATAATATCTATTGTTCCTTCATAAGAATTGAAAGTGAGAGATTTAGCTTACTTAAAAAAAATCTAATTCACTTGATTCCTCATCTACAATGGTTCCATGACTACAATCAGTGCTGGGCTGGTAAATGTTTAACAGTGGGTTCAATGGGGAGGACAAAAGCCTCAATTTGTAGCATTTACCAATTTCTTAGGTGTGAATATTCCCACTATGGTAAATTTCAAAGTACCAGACATTTGGCTCAAGAAATCCTTGAAAATTTAGTGATTAATTCTAGTGATCCAGTACAAGCCAGCTCCAGCACACCATTAGACAGCATCTATATATACTATTGTTTACCTTTTTAAGACTAAATATTATATTTCTATTTAGTGATAAATGCTCTTCATTCAGAACCTTGACACAGCTCTTTCTTCCTCCCTCCAACCCTGAGCCTCCATTCAACGATCACTTTGATATTAAGATAGTATATATATTCAAGTAGGAAATCAAAATAAAGACTTCTGTTTTCCCTCTTGATTCTTAAAGTTGAAAACATAAACAATATCATATAAGTAAACTCATGTAGCTATTCTTTACTAAAAAACCAGATGATGTGTTAGTATCTAAATATCAAACATTGAATATTCTGAGAGACATATTCCTAGAATCGACATGACTAACACTCTCATTTGTATCATTCCATCACTTGCTTGAAACCATGAAACACCCTAACTTGCTCCACATTTAGAATTTAGAACACGGTTTTTTAAACTAGGTTCTTTTGCTTTTTGACTTTGTGTTGGATTTTATTTTTCTTGGAATTTCTAATTACTCTGTGTATGTGCTGTGTGTCCATGGGCAAAAGATAAGATTAGATTGTGTTTTTCATAGTCTCATATTTATCCACCTTTCAAATCAGACTGTTTTGTAACATCTCTCTTTATTCCAAGAAACCTTCTTCTCAGAGCACTGCCTACTCATATTCCCATCTGACAGCTTTCTCTTTTGTATCACCTTCGTTACCACTGTATTCCTGGTTGACTTCAACTTTTCCATATACATCATGCTATAACTGAGCATCAGACAGTGGCTTAAGAAAACCCATAGCTGCGCTCACTAATCTCTCTCCAAAGACATGACAATGATTTTAAATGAGCCTTGAGAGATAAGGAAGTCTACTACATTGTCACAAACTCATCAACCCCACTATTCACACGGTTCCTTCATATCTTCTTCTGTCTTCTCAAATATTTCTACCTCTTTGGTTATCCTCACAGCTGATGTTCTTCCTTTTAATTTTACTGAGAAAATGAAACCTTCCATATATTCACTACCGAATCAATCTGTATCTGTATCCACATACACGGCCTTTCATTCAGTTAAAATGGGCACTGAATCCATGTCCTGTCCCTGTCCAAATGTATTACTCTTGAAGTATGTACCTGTTCTCCTGAATCATCAAATTTTCCTTTCTATTTAATGATTCCCATAATGATATGAGTATGCCATAAATATTCCACCTTAATTTATATTATTAATAGGATGTCGTACTGGCACAAAAATAGAAAAACAGAGCAAGAGAATAAAGAGTGGTTCATGAAATCTGAATAATTTATATGTTAGTTTGATATGGATTGAGATAGAATTGTGAATCAGTGTAGAAAAGATGGGCTAGTATATTGTGGTACTTAAGCTATCAGTTTTGCTTTAGAAGAAAATAAATTTGGATCCTTACCTCACACTAATCATGAAAAATAATTACAAATAGATTGACACTTGAATATTTTAAAACTTTAGCTGAAAATCCATGATGATATTGTGCTGATATTTAAATAATGTAAGATTTTTTAAATTAAAGCTGAAATTAGTATCAAAATACAGACATTTTTTAATTTAATTACAATGAATATAAAAACTCAGGATTTTTATTTTCAAAAATGAAGCACTAACTTGTTTCAAAATAATCCACTTATGATTACCAAGTGAGGATACTGGAAAAATATTAAAAAATATTTATTTGAAGGTGTCAGGAAGCTACCAAATAATGTGAAGGCTTGAGGGGCCAAAATCTCAGAAATAAATGATGTTCATAGAAGTAAACATGATATTTGGTGCTACTTTTTCTTTTTTTTTTTGTATTTTTATTATTATTTCATAGCATTACAGGGGTATAAATATTTTGGTTACATAAATAGCTTTGTACAGTTTGAATCAGAGTTATAAGTGTACCCATCCCCCAGATAGTGTGCATTGTACCTCTTAGTTGTGAATTTACTCATCCCTTTTTCCTCCCTCACACCTGCTTGATTTCTGATGAATGTTATTTCCATATATGCACATGTTATTCAACTCATTTCAATTTAACAGTGAGTACATGTAATGTTTGTTTTTCCATTCTTATGACACTTCACTTAGAAGAATGAGCTCCAGTTCCATCCAGGTTAACACAAGAAGTATTAGGTTTACCAGTGTTTTTTGTGGCTGAGTTGAACTCCATGGTATACATATACCACATTTTATTAATCCACTCATGCATTGATGGGCACTTGGATTGTTTTCACATCTTTTAAATTGTGAATTGTGATGCTATAAATATTCTACTTCAGATGTCTTTTTTATAGAATGTCTTTTCCCCCCTCTGGGTAAATAACACAGTAGTGGTATTAGGTAGATAGCAAAGGATTCCGGATCTCCTAGAGATGAAAGTGGGTTCTGTTGCCTTGGTGCAATTGCCCCACTTAGGAAGAAGGACAAGGGGTGGCCCCAGTCTCCTGTCTTGGTCCTGCCTTACCTTAATCCTGTGTCAAGCAACTGCCATACCTGGGGTAGGAGAGAACACCCTATAAATCTGCCAATCAGAACTTGGCAGGCCAGCTACAAAACAATGCAAAGGACTCTCTAGCCCACCAGCCAAGCAGCATAGGTACCATAAAGTCCGGAAAGTGACCTAGAACCCACATGCACATCAAGACTCGAGTCATGCAGCTCCCAACTGCCTAATCAAAGTGGTTCCATGGTGACATCTGAGCCAAGGGGAGGTTCCTATTGGGACACCATAAAACAAGACCCAGACCATAACCAAACTATTTTTTCCTGCTTCGACAATGGGTCTGGTTGTCATCGGTGGCATATGTACCACACTCTGTAAACTTATATCTTGCTCTTTTTCTATAATCATATATTTCTCTCTTCAATAAACCTCATTTTTGTGCTTGCCTTACTATAGTGGGACTGGTCATTCTTTAGCCATGAGCCCGTCAAGAACTGACATTTCAGACTGAAACTTGACACTGGGATTGCTGGATCAAAGGGTAGTTCAACTTTTAGTTCTTTGAGGTATCTCCATGCTATTTTCCATACAGGTTGTACTAGTTTGCAGTCCCACCAACAATGTAAAAGTGCTTCCTTCTCTCCACATCCATGCCAGCATCTGTTGTTTTAGGATTCTTTGAAAAGAGCCATTCTCACTGGAGTTAGATGGTATCTCATTGTGGTTTTGATTTGCATTTCCTTGGTGATTAGAGATGTTGATCATTTTTTTTCATATGTTTGTTGACCATTAGTCTATCTTCTTTAGAAAAGTTTCTTCTTTGCAAGGAATTCATGATTCTAAAGTTGCTGCTGAGAGGGTATGAAATTAAATAATAGTAGTATTGACATTTCAGCAATTTTATGGGAGCAATAGGATAGAAATCATAAATCAAATCCCAACCATAAGATGGGGTTCTGGTGAACAGACCAGACTTTTAAAAAGGTTACACATTAGGTGTAAGAATAAAGCAGAATTATACCAATTCTCAAAAAAACCAAACCCCAAACTTAAAGAAGCTCAGTCCATGGTTGGATTAAAGTTATCTGGCAGTATTCTAACTGCCTCTATAAAATAAAAAGTGTATTTCTCCTCTGGAAGGAGATTATATTAATATTATTCAATGCTTCATATATTTTTCTAATAGTTTCCACAAACAATGACATTCAAACAAAAACAACCAGGCATGCAAGGAGATAAGAATTAACCAAATAATAATAAAAACATTGATAACCAAAGAATAGAAATCAACAATCAAACTCCAAACAATACAAAAATCCTAACAGAAAATGAGGTGAAATGGAAATAATGTACTCTCCTCCTGGATATAGATATGAAAATCCTAATTAAAAAAAAAAATTTGCAAACTAATTCATGAATACACTAAAAGCTAGGACTTCGGCACTATATATCCATGTAGCAAAAACTCCACTTGTACTGCCTAAATCTATTGAAATAAAAAATTTTTAAATTAAAAATATAATTAAATCAGCAGTATATATAAAAAATCATATATGACAACCAAATAGGATTCAGTTTAGATGTTCAATATTATTTATTATTTTAAAAATCAATGTAATTCAACATATTAAGAAAACAATGGAGGAAAAACTATGATGCAGAGAAATCATTTGATAATTGACTAGGCAAGACACTCTCTGCAACTGAGGTGGTTGCTGAGGAGGTTGACACCTGAAGTATATTTGCCCACAGCCCTCCTAGCTGTTGGAGACACAAATCTTTCATTGCAGGAGTACCTTTGTGGGTTTCTTCCCCATGTCCTGTATACCTCATCTGTCTAGTGATCCTTTGTTGTACTTTTGTACTTAAAAATTCAATTCATTGATTATGCAAAAGGAGTCATCAAATTATAGCCAAAGGGCTAAATCTGGTGGCCCTTTGTCTGTTTTCATAATAAAGATTTGTTTGTACAAAGGTATGTCTATTCATTTCTGTATTGCCTATGGCTTCTCTTATGCCATAGAAAGAGTTGAATAATTGCAACAGAGAACTTATCACCTACAAAGCCAAAAATATTTACTATCTGTCCCTTTAGAGAACAAGTTTGTTGAAAGGTAGTGTGCTTCCTCCATGGTTATGCAATAAGGGTTATTTCCCTATTAATAGTAATTAATTCTGTAATGGGAATTTATAACAATAACAGCAATTTATTTTATTGAACACTTAGCATTGAGAATTTTTTAGAATTTTAAATGTATTATCACTCTCATAAGCCCATTGAACCTCTGGCACTCTGGCCTCAGAATGTGGGGTTTTTGCTGCTGGAAGGTCTGTCTCAATAAGCAGAATTGGTTGAAGTATAGCTTCCTATTGATCAGCAGATGAGTTGTAATCAGGCTTTGGACCCATACCAATGCCAGAATTTAGAAGCAGATCATATAAACTGAAATTGATTTCTTTGGGGAAGTACCCTGAGTTTTTGGGCATTGGAATAAATTCCTCGCTGCCCTGTACCATGCACATGTGTGGGGACAGTGTTAGCATAGTTGTTGGGCCAGAAAACAGCAAAAGTTGCTCCATATACAGTGTATTCTAGTTTTGGCCTCTCTTCTCAACCCAGCCTACTCAGAATCCAATTTCTGGTTTCTGGGATCCTCTACAGTGCCCTTGTATCTGCTTCCTCCAAATTATTTCAACGCTTGTCACATATTTCCATCAGCATTCTACTCCCAAAAAAGCACTGTCTTCTGATAATACTCTTACACTGTTCTTTTCTAATTGATTTGCTCCATTTCATTATGGTATCACAGCCAGAGGGGGTGAATGCTTATACTTAATCTGCCATTTTGATTTGAAAAGTACTATCATATTTTCATTTCATGTGTTTGTTTTTAATTAAATGATCTATTTATTTGTAACAAAATTGTGTATATTTAAGGTATACAATGTGAAATTTTGAAATACATACACTGAAATGATTATTACAAACCAACATACCCATGTCCTCACATACTTACTTACTATTTACTTATTTTGGTGAAAGCACCAAATAGCTACGCTCTTAGCAAATTTCCAGTATATAATTTAATATTATTAATTATAGCCATCATGCTATACATTATATCTCTAGACTTATTCATCCTGTTTTCTAATTGTACAATAGATTGTCAAAAATGTTAAATCATTTTGAATGGTAGGCTTTTTGTTTTTAGCTTATAATGAATACTTAAATATTTGCATATTAGGAGTACTAAGTCTGTCTAATGAGTGCTTGACATCAATGCTATATGGAGCCTCAGGCAATAGAAAAAGTCAGTAATAGTGACACTATATTTATTTAAAAGTTTGATATGTTGTTCCTCATGGATGTTTCTTGCATTAATAATAATTTTTTAAAAAACATTGTGTTGAAATGTGTTTTATATTGATTACTGAGTACTTTGGTATTTCCTTAAATTTTGTGTCCAAGACAAGTATCACTCCCTCAGCCTTGTTACATCCCTACTTGACATGGTCCTCAAACTCTTTATATGATATTCTCTATCAGGTTCAATCATATAATCATAAAAAAACTATATAAGAATAATACTATAGAAATACGTGGAGTCAAAATTTTATGCCATACTTCCTATATTAGCCAATACAGCATATTTAAACATTTGTGCTTATAGATTAAGGTATTCCAATTTCCAAGAGCCCTGTGTTAAATTGCAGAGCTACCATGCAAGGTATAGGGAGACAGATTTCATTAAACAATTAGCAATTTGTATTATTTGAAAATTTTCTAATATGAAAACTAATGGGTGGGGAATAGGATAGAGAAGAGATAAACCTTAATATGGAGCAGAAGGGAAGAAATTCTCTTTAGTAAAACAGGAAAGTAAACCTTAGATGCAGTGCTGAGATCTAAAAATCAGAATGAGATCAATGATGTGCTCAGATGGGGCAATCCAAAGCCATGAAAAATGAGATGTGAGAAGAATAAAGTCAAGTTTCTCCCTTTGCCTGAACTAATTTTACTGGCTCTAATTATGTACAAAGCATCTAATGCAATATTCACAAATAAGTCTCAGTAAATGTATATTGCTCTAGCAAATGGAGTACTTAAAAGTATTTGTAAATTTTACTCAGATATATTTTAAACCTAATTTTTATGAATGGGTTTCAAAAATTATATAAAAATAGAATGCTGCTGCATTAATGGAATCAATAGTAATAATCATAATAAATATTGAATAATAAGAAAGCTAAGATGATAGGCATCATTGTGATTAATGTTGGAAAGATGGAAGTAGCACATTTACTAATGGAACCATACAATCATAAAGTATTTCATGCATAAATATCCAAAATAAAATTATCATTTTCCAGGAATGAAAACACTTCAAAATTATAGCATGCACAGCTCTAAATTGATTCTATAAATGGATTCCAGAAAATCATTTACCAGATGGTTATATTTAGATGCCACTCAAGCTGCCTTAGTACTTTAAAGGTGGAATCACCTATGCCCCACTATTAACAGACAAAAATAAAGGACTTAAATTTTCAGAGGACTAAATGCTTAGTGTAACAAAAGATACAAAGTTTAAAAGATACAAAGACAGTTTCCAATTAAATGATACTGATACATAGAGAAGGCAAATTAGTGTTTTGATTATTCATCAGGCTTAATTTCATATAAGCAACTCTCAGTCATCATAATCTAAAAATGTTTCATCTGTATCATGATTGCAATTTTGATTGTCATCAGAATCATTTGCTTTACTCTGTTTCCTCTCGGAGAGGCAATATAGTGTGCATGGTTAAAAGTACAGATCTTAGAGTGAGTCAAACTGCTTGCATTTATATCTAGCTTTGTAATGTTCGACAAGGTACTCAGCCTCTTGGCTCTCAGTTTCCTCATATATAAAATGACAATTATAATTTTACAGGGTTTCTGACAAATGAGATGATTTCATGCCTGACATACAGAAAACACTTAGTAATTATTAGTAATTGACTTTATACTTTTAGAGAATTGTAAAAGCACATAATCAAAATGGAGAACTCACTTTTAGGAAAACATTGTTAGCATGTGCAGTATAATATCTCACAGACAACATCACAGTTGGTACTGTAAAAATGTGTCTCTGTATGTGTAGACACATTCTTTGCTATCTAACCTTTAAGTTGTCTACATAAAACCACATGGCTGGAGAATGGGGCATGCCATTTGAACATGTCTTCCCTTGGGTAACAGTTTTCTCTTAAATCCAGCTCCTTTATTACAGCCCATGTGGATTAGTGCTTATATGGATCCACTTAGGAGGAAAACTATGTGCTAGCAACACCAAACCTAAAAGATGCTGAAACTTGAAGATGTCATCCCATTCCTGCTTGAAGAAAAGACAGAGTGATAGTAGTATCAATACTCAGATGAGAACCAACTTAATAATTGATACTTTTACCTTGACTTATTGAATAATGATAAGCATTATAAAATGACAAACCATAATTGGTCACCTCAAGGTAGAAAATTGGTTTATTACAGACTGAAGGCTTGTAAAGACACACTCCTTAGGCTAAAAATAAAATGCTTTAAAGACACTGAAATGGATTTCAAGAGAGGTAGCACAGCCTGTTTCCAGGAAACAGAATAATCAAATAAGCTGTCTTTGATAATGCAAAATAAAATGATGCAATTTAAGATATAATTAAACTAATCCATGTACTCTCTGCTTCCCTACACCTCTGTTCTTGCTCATACAGATCCCTGCCTGGAACTCTCTCCCTAAACTTGTAGGCTCTTTTTAGATAATTCTTACTTATTGTTACTGATCAGTCAGACCTCAGCTGGTATATCATTTCTTCTAAGAAATCAAATCTAGGTCAGGAGCCCATTATTTGTGCTTCTAGTACCCTGAGCTTCTTGTATCATAGCATTTGTCACGTTTCATTATACTACCTCTTTACCTGCCCATATCCTCACTACATAGAAGTGCTTTGAAGTAAAAGATCATCTATATGTTGTCACAATCATATCACCAAAGCCATTCCTGGGCCAGTGCTTAGTAAATATTTGTAAATAAAAAGTAGAGAGGGAAAAGAAAAGGGAGAGAATAAGAATGGAAGCAGAGAGGTGAGCATCCATTACAATAATGGCAAATTTTCCAGAAATCTTAAAAACAAGGTGTAATGTGATCCCAGGCTCTGCTGTGACACAAAGTGATGAAACTTATTTATGTAGGACCATAAGAGCAGTTTGAGTGTCTTTCCTTTCATGCACCTAAAATTTACCTTTTACATGTATTTTTGTGACAAAGCTAGGAAAGGAAATTTCTCATACTGGCTGAATTTATTTGCTACAGTTTTCTCAAGCATGAAGATGAAATATCCGTAAAACAATTTAATCCCTCTGAAACAGTGGTGGGGAAAACATCTGTATGAAAAAGCAATTCAGTAATAATTAATAAATGATTTTATTTTTATTTCTTTTGAAAAAGCTATCTTCCAATGAGTAATCATGAGAAAATATGGAAAGCAGTCTATCTCATTCTATAAGATGTGTGACTACTCCTACTGTATAGATAAATATTAATAGATATAGATATACATGCATTCTTATGTGTGTGTATATATATATATATATATATATATATGAAACCTGAGTGTTTAGCCTAAATCCCATTTATTTTATAATCTAAAAACCCTTACCTATTTTTGGATAAAGTGAAATGAAGCTCAGTGGGGATTTCTCTTATTGGGGGGAATGTGAAATCTCACTTTAGGATCTAGATTGAGCTTTCCATTTGAAAAGGATCAAATAATTATATTGAAAATGTCTCAAAAGTGCTATATTTTATAGCACATGTGAATGGAATAGTTTAATTATAAATTCCTTTTAATAACTCTATAAATTCAAATTATAGTATACTTTATCTCTTCAAGGAGTTGAACAGAGGAAAGCTATAAGAAGTAACAGAACTATCATTTTCTCATCAAAAAGAATTTTCTTATATTTTCTATTATGTTATGAGTGCAATTATAAAATGAATTGTGTAGACTCTTCAAATATAATTACGTATAATATTGAAAGTATCAGTGGAAAAAAAACAATGACATCAGGATCTGAATAATGATATAGATACTTTTTAGGAGCAGGTGGCCTAACTCAGAAAAATAACTCTGTGCTGTGGATAATTGAATATATATGAGCACCCATTATCCATGTCCCTCAAGGATACAACAAACTTATTTTTTTCACCTCAAATTCTATGATTTTTTCACACACATAGTTAAATGTTGTTTTGGCATCATTTATTCATTAGCATCTATTTCCATTTTGCTTCTCTGTATTTGTTATCCATTCTTCTTTCTCTCCCAGGAGTTTGATCTGTATGAATCACATACATGATTTCTCACACATTCGGGTTTCAGTTGAGTTCAACCAGTGGAGAAACCTAGCAGGAGTGAGGTCAGGGTATTCCCTGGCTTCCTCTTCCATTTTCAAAGTGACCTCATGCTAGCTAATCCTTTAACCAAAACTCACTCAAAAGGCCTAGGCATCCTACTCTCTCCCTCTGGTTCCTAAAGACCAGGCTATCTCTTGATCCCCTTAAGCCTAAAGGTGGTACCAGATCAGCTGCTGCTCATTCCAGATTATTACAGTGGCCCTTTTGCTTTCCCTACACCACACTTTTGACTAAGTCAATAAACACATCAAAAATTATTCTATCTGCAACAGCCATAGGTTTTGACAGAGAAAAGATATCTCTATCAATTATCTTGATATGCATCCATTTTAAAGCAAAATATTTAGATCATTGACTGAATGATTCCCTTTATTTATTTATTTTATAAATTCACACTTACGTATCAGACATTTCTCATTGATGGTATGCTTATCTGCAGGAAAGAAAAGACCATAAATGTGGCCAGGAAGTCCATAGAGTCTGCTCTGCTGTTGCACATACATAGATGATTCTTCTCTTCATATGCTTTACTAATATTTTTTAAAATTTCAGTTTAACTTTTATTTTAATCTATGTAACTTCATTTACTCTGACTTAGAACATCTTGCTAGGTTATGCAAACTCTATTTCCCCCAGTCCTAGAGGAATGCAAATTATGCATAGTAATCTACCCTATTTTTGTCTCCAAAAAGGAATCCTGATCAGTCTCTGTAGACAAGCTATGCACGACAGTCCCTTGGTCAGCTGGACCAGGGCTTTCTGGGCTGTAAAATTTGGGGCTTCTTTTTAAGAAAAATAATATTAACTATAAATGGGTATGATTAAATAGTTATTGAAAACAAGAAAATTAATAACAACAAATTAAGAAAATTTTAAAGCTGGCTAAAAATACCATAAATACAACAAAATTGAGAAAAATAATACAATTTAAATGAACTACAAACAGTTCATCTCCATAACAAATTTTCCTTCCTTTTCAAAATGCATCACCCTTGATTACCACTTCTTACATTACTTTTATAGTAACAATTCCTATAGAGAGAATAGAAAGATACTTTAGTAATTCATCTAGCAAAGTTAAAAACAAATTTTGTTTTTATCATTGATAATCACTTGTTTTTAGTTCAGCTACAGGCCTATATCCTACAAATGGAGAAATTCTGATACATTTTGTTTCATGTAATTCCCAATGAATAGGGAAAAATGCATAATTTATTAATACTTGCATAGTCTACAATATGAAATATATTCTAAATAAGAATAATCATCCATTTTAGTAAATTATAGATGAGAACTGAATTCTCAACTAACATTTTTACTCATCTGATATTGGAATAATATTCCATAGACTAATTTCTTTTTTATGTTTTGAATCTTTCTTTCACTTCTATTCACATTCTTCTAATGCCAGACATAATATGTTCATATCATTATTCAACCTAAACACAGTGTGAAGTAAGCCAGAAGTTACTAACAAAAAGTTAACTATACGAACCAAAGGTGAAAGTGACTGCAAGCCACATAAATACGTCCCATTAGCACAAAACTAAGTGAACTCCCTATTAAAACTCTCCTTGATAGATCCCCTTCCCCAAATATTCAAAGCTGCTTGACCACCTGAAATGAAGGATAGTATAAGAAAGGGTAAGTTAAAGTTCAAAGACACAGAGGTTTTAACCAACTGAGGTTAAAATAACTTATTTTGCAGATTTTACGAAAAAGAAAGAAAGAAAATATGATCATGTGAATACATTGTTAAGAAACTCTCTCCAGGCCTTAAAAAAAGCTTGCACAAATGATGGCCTAGAGCTTCAGTATCTTTACATTAAATCCACCTCTGTCTCTGATTGTTTCTGGCCCAGGTTTGGGCATGTGACCTAAGCTGGTCCAATCATAGTGAAGAGAAATACTATTTTACACTTGTTTGGGAGAGGTTTTCCTACCTTCTTCATGGTAAATATAAACAAAACATCTCCTATAACCCTGAAGAAACTAGCCAGGGTGAAGTTAATATTTACTGAGTGAATATGAAAGAAACTAAATTCTTGGGATCTCCAAGATAGATTCATATCATCATTGAAGTTCAATCGATATTTGAAAAATACTGTTTAAGTCAATTTGCATTAAAATTTTTATTTACTCACAGCTGAAATCATCTTAATGGGTGCCTACAATTAATTTGTGTTACTTCTGAAAGGCTTATTGTTTGAATAACGATCAATTTGCATTTTCACTCAGTTATAATTCTCAAATATAAAATTATCCTAATTAAAAATCATTGTAAACTGTGTTGAATTATACAAGTATCACAAATGGTAGAAAATAATTTTCTCAATAAAAAGGCTTTTGATATTTCTCAGGTATGATAATAAATAATAGTTTCAAGAATATTCAAGTATATTAAAGTTAATATATTATAATTTACATCGATACCCTGTTTAGCATAAAGGACCCCCTAAACTTTTTCTTAAGTTATTTAAAGAAAAATACATCTTCAGAGTATTTTTAATGAATCTTTAAAATTCAGAAATAAAGCTTAAGTCTTACACAAGCATAAAGCCAAAGTATTTTTCCATCGGTGAGATACGTTTTAAAAGTCACTTTGCATATCTCAGTTAGACAAATTTCATGGCACAAAACTGAAACAGAATTTGCTTTAATTGTTAGTAAAAAAAATCCCAATTCCCTTAAGACTCAAATCTCATTTAAAGTTTTATTCCTGAATGGCTAATATCCTTTGATTTACAATCATTAAAGGACTGAGAAGTTTCAGGCAGAAGAGGATGAGGCTCATAACTCAGAGTGAGAGAGAAAAGAGATTAAAGAAAGAAAGGGAGAAAGAGTTTTGCTTAATATTTCTAAAAGGAATATAACCAAAAATATTGTCAGAAAACATTAAAATTCTTTGAGAGATGAGCCAAAAATCCATAAGCAAAGAGAAGTAAAAAAGAAATACCTGGAGGAATATTGACTACTTTTAATAAGTAGAATTTTTCTCTTTAGTATGGAAATAAAGCTTACACCCTGAAGTTCCCTGGCTGCGTGAAGAAGTAATATTAAAGAATGAAAAAAAAGAAAGAAACTGTTTCATAATCTCTGATACCACATTTCTATTCTATATAGTTCACATTTCCCACAATGTTTCTATCCTTAGGAAACTGTTAGTGCCCTACTCATGAAGGTTCCAGCTTGAATTTTTCCTTATTCTCACTAGAAGAGTTACTTAAGAGGCCTCCCAGGGTCCCCCCCCCACCAAATGATCTAGCTTTTTGTTTCTAAATGGATGTCATATTTATAGATATTTTTATGTCTACACCTTAATAAACTATATAGCAATGTTTGCAAGAAAGACTAAATTGTACAATTTTTGTACAGGTGTTTGGCATCTGTTCTACAGATCTAGAAAAGAGGATTGTGTTTAAAACTATTCTTCCTCTTCTAAAAACACTGTGTAACAATTGTATGCAAAATGTATTAGGCTCAAAAATAAGTATTTTTATCTATCTCAGTTCTTTATTATGATGATGTCTTATTTAAGTAGTTATTTTTTTCTGTTGTCTAAGGAGTTATAATCAGTAGTTGAACAACACAAAAAAATGACTTCTACGAAAGCAATATTTTTACATTATGTTTATCCAAAACTTTTTATTACCTCGTTTAGGATATAGATATTCTTCAACATTGTTTATGAGCTCAGAGTGTTTTCAATCTAACTTGGAAGACAAGACACAATAATGAAAAGACATGGAAGTGACAAAAAGGGTACACAAGTAGGTTGTTGGAACACAAGGAGAATATGAGAGGATAAGGGGATGTTTAGTGATCTCTGTTTAACTTATGAAAAGTTTCAAGTCTATACAAATGGAGAATAATATAAAAAATATTCATGATCTTACATTCAATTAGGGTAATTCTTAACATTTTTGCATCTTAAATTTTGATCATTTAGAATAATAACATTGTGATACACTATTACAGATACATATTAAATCCCCTCTGCTAGTCTTCCTAAACCTTTTTCCTTTATTTATTGCTTAGTTATGATAACTATCCTAAATTTTGAATATATCATCCTAAATGTTTTATAGTTTTATTACATAAGTATGAGCACATACACATAATGTGTTAAATATCGCACGCATATTTTATATGCATTTATTATATATAGTTGTATAAATATATATGAATTGCATAACATCTTATCATACTACACATCTTTCTACAATTTGTATTTTTCACCTAACATTTTGTTTACTCTTTACCCATGTTTAAAAAATACACATGACAATCTAGATCAGTAATTTGTTTTCTAATACCTGATGAATATACAATATATTTAGCCATTTTATTTTTGATGTATATTGGGTTTTTTTTATCACTTTTCTCTATTATAAACAAAATTACAATAAATATCCTTGAGCATATGTTCTTGTGTACATGTGTAAATTTCCCTGGAATATATTCCTAGGATTAAGCAGAAGTGCCAAGTCTTATAACATGCGCAGCTAAAATATTATTCAACATTGCAAATTATTCTCTGAACTAGGTGCATCAGTTCATAATCTACCATTAGTATGCAAGTTTTTTAAGAAAAATATGATTGAAATTAAGGAAATATCCAATTAAGAATTGAGAATATACATTAGAATAAACCCAAGATAGTGACAAAAGAAAATGATGAGGAAAATAGCAGAAATCAATAAATAGCATGAAAATAATGTGTATCGACTAATCTTTTGGTATCAGATTTTATATGTCTGTTAGCTTGATGTTAATAAGCATTATTCAATAAATGTCAAGGAGCATTATTAGTTAATGGCATCACTTAGATATTCTATGCTTTATTTCTCCTTGCTTTGTCTATTAAATATTAGAAGAGGTATTTATTATAATATAGGGTATTGTGATAGCAATTACACAATTTTTCCTTGTAATAGTACTCATTTTTACATTACTCTGTTTACCTTTAACCAAGATAAAATAAAAAATAAAACTTGGACTAACATATAGTAGCAGATCCTGTATCTATGGAAATCAAACTAAGATTACTATTAGCTTTATGAGATTCTTTAAAACACATGGGTAATGTAAGCAAAATTGAATTTGATTCTATGTAGAAATATCTAAGAGACTTGTTGTGGGTGGATACATGTAATCAAATAATTGTTTACATCAGCATGCCTTTACTGCATAGTTTTTCTTCACACTGATGTATCATAATTTATTTAGGCAATATTTTATTTTGGATTCTTAGCTTGTCCTTCATACTTCACAATTTTTATTGCTCAAAATAAAACATTTTCTATGGCCAAATAATTGTATAAGGACTGTTTATTTAAATTCTTAAAAATTAAATTTTAGCATGTAATTTGAAAAATTGTAAGAAGACTGATATAAATTTCCAAGTTTCCCTTATAAAATGTTATGTCATTTTATACTTCCAACTGTAAATTTTAAAGGATATCAATTTTTCCACATACCCTCATTAGTATTAAGAAAAATAATTTTTATGTCTTTGACCATGTAAGAAGTAAAAATTTGTTTCTCATGGTTGCATCATTGAATATCAAGTATACAAGTACTTTAAATTTATGTTTATTGAATAGAAATTGTTCTCTTTACTAAAGCATTTATCATAGCCTATATTCTTTTTTATGTTATGACAATTATTTCTTAGTGATTGAATGTAACAAATTTATCAGTGATTTGCTTATGATATTAACTCATAAAATTGTTTTCCAATTTTTTTAATTTGGCCTTAATTTTTCTACTGTATGATATGATATATTATAGCCTTCAATTTTGATGTATTTAAATCTCTCAATCTTTTAATTTTCCTCAATATCCCTCCAACATTCAAAAAACATAAACTAAGCTTCTAGTACATATTATGACCTGGTCTAGAGATGCTCTACTATAGTCTACAGCCACAGATGAATGCGCACAACCAAGCGTTGACTTTAGTTGACAGCCAAAAGCTTTTACTTTTACAGCTTTTATCTCTGCAGTTGCAGTGTGTATGTTCAGCTAATAAGTTACTACGAATTTGTGACCTTTTAACAAGTCCCTAGTAGGAGTTATTATAGTTATTTTTCTAAAGCTGCCTGTAAAGTAAAACAAGCTTTCAGTGCTTTAAAGCTTTCCTCATCACACAAGAGCAAAATGGATTCGTCATCAATGCACAGCACAAGCTATCCTGCGGACTATGAGTGCTGGCTGTGGGCAAGGTTTCGTGGCGGGTGAGCGCGGTACCGAAGAGGTTAATACTGTATTGGAAAAGACAAAAAAATGTATTGCCTTCTTGAAGCTAACATTTTATTCAATTGTGGTTCACTGTTACTATACTCACCATGTCACACTAATGACAATTGAAAAATATAAATAATTCACATTTTTTCTAACTATTTTCAGGCTTTATTTTATTTTTAACTGGGAATTTATTTTCTCGTAGAGTGTGACGATATTACTTTTTGATAAATATGTAAACAATCCTTTTATAATTCTTCATTTCTTTTCAAGGTTTCTTTTCAAGATGGCTGACTGTTGCCAATTTTCCTCAGAAAGAAGAACCAGAGTTGCAAGTGAATAAGCATGGCCCAGGTGGAACATGGAATGAAAAATGCCAAAACCTACCAGAGAACCCACAGGAAAAAGAAGCTGGGACACAAAATAATAAGGATACAGAGTTTGGCAGTGATCACCCCTGAGGAATCTGGAGTCCCCTGGAAATGGTAGGCGAAGGTATTTCTTTTTGTTCTCCTCATGCCTGTGGTAGGGGGCTTGTTTCTGAACTGACAGAGAGCCCCTTTACCCTTGACAGCCCAAGCACTGCTGTGAACAATGATTTGGGAACTTCCTAAGGGCAGATCACCAGGCTGCCCACCCACACAATGCAGCTCGCCCTCTTCCCAGACCTAACCTGAGGTCGTGGGTGCCATGCTGGTTTGTGTACCCATTATTGGCCTCTGTCCTACCCAGGGAGTCTCAGCCTTTCTATCTCTGCATTACTGGACCTCCTTCAAATATTCTCCAGCACCCACTTGGTCTGTAGCAATCCTATGGGAACTGCAGGATTCCCAGAGTTCTAACAGTCAGAACAGGCCACCCCTAGGGTAAGGGATAGTACAGGGAGCCAGGATGCCCCTTGGGACAAAGGAGACCAGAGTGTGTGCTCTCCTCCATTGGAGAGTTCCCAGCTTGTGAGCTGAGGGTAGGTGCTCTTTCAGTGGAGACAAGGACACAACACTGGGCTCTGTAGGGGATACGAACAGTTCTGCCCCAGTTTTGAGGTGGCACCAGAGCCCAGGAACAGGTATGGAGACAGGGTCTTCTCCTTCACCTTTTCCCCACGCCTCCCCTCCCCTGCAGAAAATACAGCCCAGACTGCGCCCATGAGTAGTTGTTGCAGGTACTCCAAGGGATGGTCATTCCAAGGAGATTAGGAGCAGCTGCACCTCCACAGATGGCATGCCCAAAGTGCCTGGGCTTTCACAAAGGGTGGGGCCCACTCCTCTCCTTTCAAAGAGTGACAGCTTTCTGCAGCCCAATGCAGGCTGCTGGCAAAGTTGTCTGTTTCAGACTGAGGGAAGAAGTCTCCAGATGAGAAAGAACCAGTATGAGAACTCTGAAAGTATGAAAAAAACAGACTATTTTCACACCCTCAAAGGATTACAGTAGTTATCTAGCAATGAATCCCAACCAAAATGAAAATTCTGAAATGATACATAAAGAATTCAAAATATGAATGGTAAGGATATTCAATGAGATCCAGGAGGAAAACGAACACACACACACACACACACCCCAAAAACTGAACCAACCAATCAACCAACCAAACATACAAACCAGAAAAATAAATCAGGACACAAGTGAAAAATTTGCTAAAGAGATAGATATTTTTTTTTAAAAATTCTGAGAATGAAGGACTCATTGAAGGAATACAAAATGCAGTTCAGAGCTCAAAGAAATAAGATAGAATAAGCAAATAAAAAATTTCAGAACTTGAATACAGCTTTTTTGAATTAACCCAGTCAGGCAAAAATAAAGTAAAACAACTAAAAAAAAGAACAAAGCCTATGAGAAATATAAGATTTTATAAAGTGTCCAAACGTATGAGTCATAGATATTGCTGAGGGAGAAAGAGAAAAAGTAAAATGTGTGAAAAACCTATTTGAGGGAATAATTCAGGCAAACTTCAATGGTCTTGAAGAGATTTAGACATCCAAATACAAGAAGCTCAGTGAATATCAATGAGATCCATTGCAAGAAGGACCTCCCCAAGACATATAGTTATTAGACTATCTAAAGTCAATGCAAAGGGAAAAGAAATCAAAGTAGCAAGACAAAAACATCTAATTACCTATAAAGGAAAGCATGTCTGGCTAACAGCAGAAACCTTACAATCCAAGAGAAATTGAGGTCCTATTTTTAACATTCTCAATGAAAAGAACTATCAGCCATGAATTTTGTATCCTGCTAAACTAAGCTTCATAAATGAGGAGAAATAAAGTCTTTCCCAAATAAGCAAATGCTAAAGGAATTTGTCACCACTACACCAGTCCTATAAGAAATGCTCAAGGAAGTTCTAAACATGAAACAAAAGGTCAGTACTTGCAATAATAAAAATACATCAAACCATAAAAATCACAGTTCTTATAAAACATTTTCACAGTTGAAAATACAAAGCACTTAGAAACAATTAATATTATGACAGAAATAGAACCTCACATATCAATATTAACTTTGAATATAAATAGACTAAATGCTCACAAAAAAAGATATAGATTGGCAGAATGGATAAACATACAGAGCCCAAATCTATACTGGCTTCCAAAGACTGACTTAACTGATAAAGACTTTTATAGACCAAAGGTAGAGGGGTAGCAAAGATATTCCATGCAAATGGAAACCAGGAGCAGCTATACTGATAAATCAGATAAAACAGACTTTAAATCAACAGTACTAAAAAACTTTTAAAAAGACAAAGAAGGTCATTATATAATGAGAAAGGGATTGATTCAACAAGAAAATATAATAATCCTCATTATAAAATGCACCCAAAACTGAATTACCCAGATTCATAAAACAAATGCTACTAGAACTAGGAAAAGGGATTTAAAAAACTACAAAATAGTATTGAGAACTTAAGCACTTGACTAACAGCACTAGACTGGTCATTGAGACAGAAAATCAATGAAGAAACACTGGACTTAATAGGACTCTAGAATAAATTGTCCCTATAGACAGTTACAGAATATTCTACCCAACAACTTCAGCATATCCATTCTTCTGAACAGCCCATGGAACATATTTCATGATAGACCATATGTTAGACCACCATACAAGTCGCAATAATTTTTTAAAACTTGCAATCATACCAATTACCTTATCAGACCACTGTGGAATACACTAGGAATCAATTCCAGAGGAACTCTGAAAAACTGTACAAATACATGGAAATTAGACAGCCTGCTCCTGATTGATCTTTGGGTCAATAATAAAATCAGGATAGAAATTTAAAAATTTTTTGAAGTGAACAAAACCAGTGACACAACACATGAAAACCTCTGGGAAAAAACAAAAGCAATGCAAGAGAGAAGTTTATAGTGTTAAATGCTTACATCAGAAAGATTGAAAGTAAACAAAATAACAATCTAATGTCACACCTCAAAGAACTAGAAAAACAAGAACAAACCAAATCCAAAGCTAGCAGAAGAAAAGAAATAACAAAAATTAGAAAAGAATAAATGAAACTGAGATAAAAAAAATACAAAGTACTAATGAAATGAAAAGTTGTTTCTTTAAAAGATAAACAAAATTGATAAACCACAAGCTAGATGATTTAAGAGAAGAGAAAAAATTCAAATAAGCTCAATCAGAAATGAAAAAGGAGATACCACATATGATATCACACAAATACAAAAGATCATCTGAGACTATTGTGAATATCTCTACTCCACAAACGAAATGGATAAATTCCTGGAAACATACAATCTCCCATGATTGAAGCAGGAAGAAAAAAATCCTGAGCAGATCAATAATGAGTCATGAGATCAAATCAGTAATAAAAATATCTCCCAATAATAAAAAGCTCAGGGCCAGATGGATTCACAGGGGACTTCTATCAGATGTACAATGAACTGCTACCAACCCTACTGAAATTGTTCTAAAAGATTGAAAATGAAGGAATCCTCCCTAATTCATTCACAAAGCCAGTATTATCCTTATATTAAAGCCTAGAAAGGATGCAACAAAAACAACAAAAGCTACAGACTAATATCCCCGATGAACATAGATGCAACAATCCTCAAGAAAATACTAGTAAATTGAATCTAACAGCACATCAAAAAAATAATTTACCATCAGCAAGTGGGTTTTATTTCAGGGATGCAAGAATGGTTCAACATACACAAGTCAATAAATGTTATTCACTACATAAAAATAATTAAAAAGAAAAAAATATGATCAGGTCAATGGATGCAGAAAAATTGTTCCATAAAATCCAGCATCCTTTCATGATAAAAACCCTCAAAAAACTAGGCATAGAAGGAACTTATCTGAAAATAATAAAAGCCATATATGACAAACCCACAGCCAATATTGTACTGAATGAGAAAAAGTTAAAACAATTCCCCCTGAAATCTAGAACAGGACAGGGATGCCTACTTTTCCCACTTCTATTTAACATAGTATTAGAAGTACCAGCCAGAATGATCAGACAAGAGAAAGAAATAATGGGCCTCCAAATTGGAAAAGAAAGAAGTCAAAAATATCTGTGTGCTGATGATATGATCCTATACCTAGAAAACTCTAAATATTCATCCAAAAGACTCCCAGATTTGATAAATTAATCCACTAAAATCTCAAGTTATAAAATCAACGTATGCAAATCAGTAGCATTTCTATACATCGATAATAACCAAGCTGAGAACAAAATCAAGATCTGAATCTTATTTAGAATAGCTGAAAAAAATAAAATAATTGGAAGATATTTAAACAAGGAGGTGAAAAATCTCTACAAAGAAAACTACAAAAAACCTGATGAAAGAAATCATAGAAGACAAAACAAATGGATAAACATCCATGCTCATGGACTGGAGAAATAAATATTGTTAAATACCTTCATTATATAAAACAATTGTAAAATGTAAATGGAATAAAAAAAGAGGTTGAATAGTAAAAATATGCCTAAGAAAAAAAGAACAAAATGGAAGAAATCACATTTCCTGACTTCAAATTATACTGCATGACTATAATAACCCAAACATGATACTGGTTTAAAAATTGACACATAGATCAATGGAACAGACTAGAGAACCCATAAATAAAGCCATATGCCTATAACCAACTGATATTTAACAAACCAGACAAGTACATACATTTGGGAAAGGATGCCTTATTCAACAAATGGTGCTGAGATAATTGGATAGTCGTAAATAGAACTATGAAACTGTTTATCACCATATAAAAAATTAATTCAAGATGGATTAAAGACTTAAATATAAATCCTGAAACCATAGAAATTCTAGAAGAAAACCTAGGAAAACGTCTTCTGGACATTGTCTTGGGCAAGGAATTTGTGACTAAGACCCCAAAAGCAAATGCAAAAAAAATATAAACAAACAAATGGGACTTAATTAAACTAAAAAGCATCTGCACAAGCAAAAGAAATAATCAACAAAGCAAATAGACAACCTACAGAATGGGAGAAAATATTCATCTGACAAAGGACTAATATCCAGCATCTATAATGATCTCAAGCAATTCAGTGAGAAAAAACCTATGAACCCCATTAAAAAGTGGGCAACAATGTGAATGGACATTTTTCAAAAGAAAATATACAAGTGGCTAACAAGCATATGAAAAAGTACCCAACATCAATAATTATCAGAGAAATGTAAATTAAAACCATAATGAGATACCATTTTGCTTCAGTCAGAATGGCCATTATTCAAAAGTTAAAAAAAAATACAAAATACATGCTGGTACAGAGGCAGTGAAAAGAAAAATCTTATATACTGTTGGTGGGCATGTAAATTAGTACAACTGCTATGAAAAACAACGTGGAGAGTTCTCAGAGAAGTAAAAGTAGATATACCATTCAATACAGCAATACCACTACTAGATATCTATTCAAGGAAAAAGAAGTTATCATATCAAAAAGGTATCTGCACTTGTATGTTTATCACAGCACAATTCACAACAGCAAAGACATGGAATCAACCTAAGTGTCTACCAACAGATAAATGGATAACGAAAATTATATATATATATATATATATATACACACACACACATACACACACACATATACACACACACACCCACACACACACACCATGGAATACTACTCAGCCATAAAAAGAATGAAATAATGTCTTTTGCAGCAACTTGAATGAAACTAGAGAGCATTATTCTAAGTGAAGCAACTCAGAAATGGAAAATCAAATACTCCACATTCTCATTCATAAGTGCGTGTTAAACTATGGTTATACATGGTCATACAAAGTGTAATAACAGACATTGGAGACTTAAAAAGGAAAGAGGGTGAGAGGAGGAGCTGAGAGTTGAAAAATTACATATTGGGTACAGTGTACACCATTCAGATGGTAGGCAAACTAAAAGCTGAGACCTCACCACTATATAATATATCCACATAACAAAACTGGTTTTGTCCCCTCTAAATATATTAATTTAAAAACAAGACTTGCATTGTCATAGTTAATTTCAGTGTTCATTTGATTTTATAATGATTTTCCATGTGCCATAATACAGTCCCTTTATTTAATAATGAGCATAAAGTAAACATTATACATTTCAAAATGTGGAAAATATTTGATTATACATTTTATTATGGGTTTTTATATGCACCCCCCCCCCCGCCAAACCAATGAAAGATGAAAGATTCTTCTAGTTGTTTCTTGGTAACTTATTTTTAAAATGTTTGCATGTTGCCTAGCACCCCACTTAGTAATAAGCCTCAGATAAAACTTTCATTTAAGGGTCTATTTATGTTTTCCACTTAACTGAATCACCCACTGTAAACATCATGTTCCAATGGCCTTCATACACATTAGACACTTCTCTGATCACAAGCTTTACATGAGTTCATATTATCAATAGAAAAAGGTCTAAAATGCCTTTCAAAGCTTTTAGTGTCCTCCTCTATTTTTTCTCCTTTTATTTCTCTAGCCAAATCTCTTATATTCTCTAAAATAAGTAATCTATTCTAGCTAGTGTGATTCATGTTGATTAATTCAGAGTTACCAAAATGCTCCAGGTCTATTCCTGCCTTCTTTGATGTCTTCTGCCTTCCTTAAGTCCATGGTTGTTTGTGAAGGAATTTTTTCTTCTGCAAATATTCAAATTTACCCATATTTTAAGACATCCCAAATGTCACCACTAACAACATGATGCCTATCCTGTCATTCTAGAATAAACTAGTTTTATTCTTTTCCAAAATATTACCAGCCTTCTACCCACTACTTAATACCTACAAACATGCTGCCTAAAGATATAAATATCTTTCAAATAAATTAATTATTGAATCATAGTCTATATTACCATCTCATTTGCTATTTAACAAAAATTTTGAAATTAAATTTCTATTTTTTTACGTTCATAAAGAGGGAAAAAATTTCTGGATACAGAAATTTCTATCCATTTAACAAGTGTGTTAATTAAGTCTAAAGATGGTGATTATGAAATTAAGTGCTTTGTAAGATGCACACAGTTGGTCTGAGGGCAAATCCAGTTTAAATATGGGATAACCAGGCTAAGGAAAACAAACCATGTCCATGAGTGACAGGATGCTGACTTATCTGGTGCAGAGAACAGGGGGAAGAAAAGGTTGCCAAACTAAACTATGCCAAGTATAGTCTAACATGAGTGTATAAAACTCCCAAATGCCTCAGATATAAAAAGAGTTTACATCTACTTGCATATTCTATTCCATGGACCTCACAGTGTGTACACAAAAAAGATTGAGGTTAGTGTAGGAAACTAGAGAAGATTTTCCTTGTGCTGCAGAAAAGTCAGGAAGCCTTGACTGTATCCTTCTATCATATGGAATGAAAGAATCATCTGGAAGATAGGCAGCAAACCTCAGGGCACAGTTAAAGAACCACTCTGATGATTAAAGTAACAGAAGAGATAAAAAAAACACTCTGGAGAAGAGGCAGGTAAAGGTACTGTACCTAGATTTTTAACTATGTTCTATACTCAGAAGGAAAAAGATAATAGAGAAAACCCACCATCAAGACAGAGATGCATATAACCTGCCTAAGACTGAGAATAGACAATGACAAAAGAGCCCACACTCCTTACTACAAAGCCAGCAAGCAGAGAATAATAAGTGCCAGAAGTTTAACTCCAGGGAAGGGTCAAATTTAAAAAGAATGCAGGACCGCCAGGAAAGACTAAAGTTTAGGATGAAACATAAGCAGTGAGGAAAATCCCCAAGGAGTCCAGGCCATACCCTAAGCACAAAGTAACTGAAAAGAACTGGAAGATATGGTACAGCAAAACCCAAACTAAAATTAATTTCTAACTAAATTAAGTCAATTCCCACAATAAAGACATAGCAGAAGAAACATGCCTATTGCCAGTCATAAATAGAATTTACTTCAGTCTCTGACATCCTACACAAAATGACAAACTTCCAACAATGAACTACAAGACATATCAAAAATTAAAGGCATTGGGGGAAACTGTTGAGAGACAAAAGAACAGATTCAGATTCAGATATGATAATCTTTTGAAAATATCAGACAGGGAAATTGAAAGAACTATTTTTAATATGTTAAAGGTAGAAGGCAGTGTCAACAAGATGGGAGAATAGGAATTCTTCATCTCCAGTCCTCATCACAGAAGTCCAATTAGCAACTATCCATAGAAAAGAGTATAACTGTGTATATCCCAGAACTTGAGAGGGAGGCTGAGACATCCACTGGACCATAGAACTGAGGAAAGTTGCATCAGAAGAATAAGAAAAACAGTTTCATTTTGACCATGTCTTCTCTCCGCCACGCTGGCACAATGCCACATAGAGAGGATTTCTCTGGGCCCACAACTTCAACAGAGGGAGAAGAGAACTAGAAGCAGACATTCTGCTTTCCCAGCATTATGGGACATTTTATAGGTGGCCACACCTGTCTTACTCCACAAGGAACATGGGATATTGGCAGTCTATACATCTGGAGTTAGTTAGAAACAAAGAAATGTGGTGGGGCTCACAGCAACCAGCTTGTGACTCTAGGTGGTGGTTCTGTATTATAGCCAATGGAAGCACCTGACCAGAGAGACTAGCCAATATCATCACTCTGCAGTAAGCAGGGTCAACAGTCTGCCAGGCTGGAGTGCCTTGCTAGCTTCTCCATCCAGCCTCAGTGTTTTATTTAACACTTCTGCATTCTGACAGGCAAGTGTACATCTGAATATCTGTGGAGGGTAACATCTGGCACTGCCCCAGGCTAATGGTTATCTCACAAAGCCTTGATGGTCTGCTTAAGACTTCTCTAGGATAAGAGGCATATGCACATCTGGAAATATTTGCAGAGAAGAGAGCTGGCCTCATCCATTACAAGTGGATGAGCAGCAATCCCAAAGACCTTGTGCAGCCTCAGAGGTTGTGTGTTGGGAGGGAGGAAATGGGAAATTGTTGGTCAAAGAGTACAAAGTTTCAGTTGGCAGGAATGAGTTTTTGAGATATATTGCACAGTGAGGTGACTAATGTCAATGATAACATATTATATATTTCAAAATAGTTAAGAAAGTAAATTTCAAATATTTGATCACAAAAAATGCTATGTAAGTGAGGCAATGGATATGTTAGCTTGATTTACTCATTCCACATTATATGCATTTATCAAAACATCATATTGTACCTCATAAATATATATAATTATGCTTTGTCAATTTAAAATAATATTAATGTTGGCATGGATGTGGAGAGATAGGACCACTCATACACTGCTAGTGGGACTGCAAACTAGTACAACCTCTGTGGAAAGTAATATGGAGATACCTCAAAGAACTAAAACTAGAACTACCATTTGATCCAGCAATCCCACTAATGGGTATTTACTCAAAGGAAAAAAAAAAAGCATTCTATAAAAAAGACACTTGCACTTGAATATTTATAGCAGGACAATTCACAATTGCAAAGATGTGGAAACAACCCAAGTGCCCATCAATACATGAGTGCATTAATAAAATGTGGTATATGTATACCATGAAGTTCTATTCAGCCATAAAAAATGGGGAAGTAATACTTCACTTATAACCTGGATGGAACTGGAGCCCATTCTTCCAAGTGAAGTATCACAAGAATAGAAAAAAAAAACACCACATATATTCACCATTAAATTGGAACTACTCCATCAACACCTATGTGCACATATGGAAATAACATTCATCAGAAATCAAGCAGGTGGGAGCAGGGAGGAGGGGATGGGTAAAATCACACCTAATGGGTACAGTGCATGCTATCTGGGGGATGGGCATGATACAAAAGCAATATATGTATCCAAATGATTGTACCCCTATAATATGCTGAAATAAACAAAAATAAATAAATAAAATAATATTAATAAAAATAAAGTGGGTTTCTTGCTGATAACAAAAGTATATGTTAAAGTTGCTAGTGGAAATGGGAGCAACATTCATGAACATATTGAGAATTTTAGCAGGGAGAAGGAAGTTATAAAACAGATTCTAAGGAACAATACTAGAAATAAAAAATACTTAACATAATGTCTTTGGCAGGCTTATTATTAGACTCAGCATTGACTACAAAGTAGCTTCAGGAAAAATTTTTGGATGGTGATAAAAGTGTTGTTGTGCATGTGGTTACATGAGCATGCGTGTATCAAAACTCCTAGAAATTTATACCGAAAAGAATGAATTTTACTGAATTTAACTTAAATTTTTTGTGTGTAAAAGTGTGTGTTTGTTCAAGAATATCTCCAAATTCTATCTATTTCTCATCAGCATTGCTGCTACCACCCTTGCCCAAGCCACATTTCTCTCCTGGCATATTAAACCAACTGGACACTGATGGTAATACTGTCAATAAAATGAGATTCCAAACTGGAAGCTGAGTTGTCTTAGGTATCTAAAATTTAAAAGCATTGTGAGGCATTCATAACAAGATGTCTAACTTTCCTTCATCAAGTTCATGAAGAGCTTTCTCTTCTTACTTAAGTGTCCTTTAGTAGGACAACCTTTGTTCCTCCTCATTCCAATCTTTTGTCATATTTTTGCTACTTTAACAACTAGCTAAATTCTCAATTTTATCATCACTTTTGCTCAGTTTTCTCTAAAACTTCCTTTTATCACTTTGTTCTTCTCATGTATTTAGGGGTAGGGTGATGAAATAGCTTTCATGAAAAATTTAGAGATTTAACCAAATAAATTATTTTATTCCTTTTTTTTAATTTGGCATGGTAGAAGCTACTAAGATTATTTCCCTTATGACACATGCTTGGCTTAAAATATATGCTTCTCTTTTCTTATAACAAATGTTATAGAGAATCCTAATTTTACAGAAAGTATTACAGTGTTATTTTTCTGTACTTAAAACATTTTTCTGGTTACATTTTACATTAAGATGAGATAGTATATAAATTTGACTCTTCTTTATCAGAGTTTTATTTTATACTTATTTTGAGTTTAAAAAAACTCAAAAAAACACTTTTTCTAGAATTGTAAATGTATCACAATCACTGTCAAAATTTCTCTTTTGTATTACATTAATTTGTAAAACATACAAAGAAATTAATTGAGTCTTTTCCTGCTGAGTTGTAATACCATTAAATTCTCCCAGTGCTCCTATTCCTCATTTACTAGATAAATTTTTCCAAAATAAATACTGTTTCTTATGTCAAATCTCTTTCTTTCAATCATCTGAATTGGTGCATACCTGTCTCTTGAGTTCATTGTTTTTGAATTTATGCTTAGGGTCTTTTCTTCTAAACTGCATCTTAGTCCAAAATCTTCCTACACTAAGTGCTTATCCTACTACATTTCTAGAAAAAATATATGTTTTTATTCTTTTCATTCTGCTTTTCTTCTGTCCTTTCCCTTTTCACCTTTTACCATCTTGAATTTTGTTGTTGTTGTTGTTTTGATTCTCTTTTAAAACTTTCAGTTTGACGTGGGATGTAAACTCACAAAGGGGTTGGAGCCAGGGTCCTGGAAATACATTATTGAATATGAGGAAAAGGACCTATTAAAAATTTTTATACGCTTGGATGGTAGGATTAGAACAAATTTCAATTTGTTCAAAACTAGGATTTGAACAAATTCTGATATATGAAGTTAGTGGAGACTAATGAATCTACTTATTGCTAAGGAATAAGCCACCTCAAATCTTGGTGGATTAGAACAACCATTTATTTGCTACAGCATAACAGCTTGATCTTGGCTCAGTGGCTAGTTGTTCTGCTAATCACAACTGGGATCACTTATGTGGCTGCAATCATCTGATGGCTCCACTTGAACTGGATGGGGCAAGATGGTTTCACTCATGCCTGGTAGTATGTGCTGGCTGTTTTCTTGTGTGCTTCTGTTTTACTCTACATGTCCACCTATCCTCCAGTAAGCTAAACTAGCTTCCTTACATGGCATTCTAAGGATGATGTTCCACAAGGGCAAATGCAGACACTGCAAGGTCTCTTAAGACCTAAGCTCCAGAATTTATACAACTGTTACCTCCACCATAATCTATTGGTCAATTCAAGTCTCTAAGACCAACCAAGACTCAATGGGTGGGAGAATAGACTCCACATCTTGATGCGATGGCTTGCAAAATTTCATGGCCATTGTAATCTACCACAGAGGCTGTCACATTTCTGGCAACTTTCAACCACAAAAAAAAAAAAAAAAAAAAATTTCCAAAAACAATTTTCATGAGGCTAGAGAGGAAAATCACTGGTCAAAGTATTAATAATATTAAAGAAAAAACAAAGCACACATTTCTTTTATTTCTAAGCAAACTTAATTTTAGGATTTTTGCCTTATTCATTTTTGACTGATGTAGAAGAGTACCTGTCATCTAGTCAATGGGAAATAAAGTTTTGTTTCATAAAAAATAAATGTGAAATACTTAAAGTTGGTTATGAGTAACAATAAAAGAAGATTTTTTAATTTTTTCTATGCTTCTATGAAATAACTTTACTGTAAAATGCTAGGACATACATTTGAAATGAGCAGTTTGAGACCTAGATATGGTGATGTTTTAATCAAATGAGCAAGGGAACCTTATGTGCATTCAATGTGTTACCAATGTTAAAGGCAGAGAACTGTAAATTGGCTAAAAATTGTTGAAGTATATTTTCCACTTCTATAGCAGCACCCACATTAACATGGAAAATGTGAAGGCATTTATAGGCTACTTGCACTTCTATCTAAAACTCCTCATAATGGTCACATATTTATGGCTAACCACATTCTCAATCTATAAAACTTTTAAATGAAATGCAAGTTTTACAGATATTTCTAATGGGGATTTTGTCACTTGGAATTCAAATTTCAAATTCAAGTATTGCAAACTTAGTGGCTCATTAAACAGAAAAAATTGCAGGTATGTATTCACCATCTTGACAGAATAATTAGCAATGACAAGAGATAAAACATCAACATACAGTTAATGACCATTTAAAATCTTTTAGAGGAAAATATAATTAGTGTATTTGCAGATACTTTTTAAAATATCATTGTCAGAAAAAATTGCAGCTTGTCAGTTGTGATGAAGATTTAATTGAATGTACCTTCAAAATTTTAAAGGAGATTTTCATGTTATCAAGAAATTATATAGGACTATAAGCTAGTTAGAAATATGATTAATATAAAAATAAAGTTATGAAAATATGTATCACTGATTTTAAGAATCTTAGAAATCAATAAAGCATAGTTAATTTAAAATGCTAAATAGTACAGTTTTAATAATTTGCAGAAAACTTTTTTGCTAAGTACTGCAATAAAGTAAAATCAAACCTCCTTAAAATTAAGTCATCATCCACAATATCATGAATTAGCTTTAAAATTCATTTCTTTGTGCTTATCCAAACACTATCAGTTAACATAGGTGCTCATTACTTTCTGTAAAGTTTTTATAGTGGATTACAGTTAACTGAATAATTGTATTGTACATTTCCCCAGAACAACTGCTATTACCAATAGCACACTGAGTGCGGCCACTCAGTGATTTCTGAGACCTTCAATACAATGTTTCTTTGAGGTTCCCCTTCTTGTCATCTCAAGTGCTACAATTTCAACAATGTAACAAGTAGGTTTTCTTGCATTCCTCCTAACAATAAAAGTCAATTTTCCTTGCCTTGATATTTTCATAGAACTTTCTACCTTCAGAGGCCTTCCTGTAACATCTCCTTTAACATAAGTCCTGGTCCGACACACTGATCTTAAAATCTATTTCCTCTGGAAATGTTTACAATTTAAGCTGTATTACTTTGTAGTTTGTAGCTATCTCAAATACTTTCTGGAACATGTTGTGGCAAAAGTTTTAAAAAAAACCCCACATCACTTTATATATCTTCTCAATTCTACTTACATAAATGGAAAGCCAATTATTTCAGACTAGGGTGAATATATTATTTATTATAATTCTTTTGTAAACTTTTTAAATGAATGTAAGTTTACTCTCTGAATAAACACATAAAAATTAACATAAATATATCGTGCATGTATAGATATGTTTAAGATAAATTTCAGAAAAACAGTGTTCTCATAAACAAGATTGACAATGAATAAATATGAATTTATATGAAACTTAACATGTTAGAAGTTATACAAAGGAAAGGTAGGTGATATATAATCTGTTTTCATAGATTATTAATGCTATTCATATTAAAGCATTGAATTGAAAAGTAAAGAATAAAAATAATTATAGGTATTTAATTAACAGCTTTATCCAACCCAATATCTAGTAGTATTCTACGGCATAACTGTATAAATTATTAAACCATTCCGTCAAGGTTATATAACTCTTTTCCACTATCCCAAGCTCTCCCTCATTTAGATGTCCCTTTTTATTTACTTTGGTATCTATATTTTTACCACAGTTTTTTAACAGTAAATAGCAATAAATAGAGCTTACAAAAGTTAATACACCCCCCTTCAAATAATAAAATACAGTGGTAATGAGAGAAGTAGCATGGAAAAGATGTAAAGAAAATACATATTGTTTCAAAGATAGACACTGTTTATTATCTATGTAACTCCTATTTGAGCCTTCTATCAATACATTTGAATTCCTTTTTTTGTTCAAGTTCATTCCCTACCTCATGTTACTGAGGGAAAGGTGACCTCTGTTTTTTACTTCAGAAAGAAATTCTGATAAATCCAACCTAATCTCAGAAAACTTATTTTACTAACCACTGAATTCTCATGATTGGGCATTTTACCTAAATCCATCCAATGACATGCAAAGAAAAGTCTATGAGGGTCTCTGGCAATGGTGTCTCCTGTTTTTCTCTCTGAACACGTACCTGAACATAGTACATGTAATGGTAGCAAATTCCCTCTGGCCAGCCTTAGCCACCCCTAGGAGAAGGGCAGAACCAAGAGGACTGCAGAAATGTGGATCATGCCTGAATACCACACTGGTCTGGACTACTGTCATGCAGTAGACCATCTTTTTCACTGTTTCAGTCACTTTGAAAAGGGGATTTTGTCTGTTACGAGCAATAGAGGGCATTTTAACCGATACAAATGAGGAACCAAATAATTCCAAATAAATCGTAGATTTTTTGTTTTCAAAATCATGATGGCAAGAGTCCCCAGGAACCTATTCTTAAAGAAATAGAACCCCTCACAGTGTCCTGTTTCCCCCAGCTATTCCCAAGGAGGTTTTATAACAGTAACAGTCACTCCCATCTTAAAGGTAACTTAATAACTCTTTCTTTTACAGTGTCTAATTGTGTGCTTGTGTAAGAATTAACTATAGAATCAAGATTGCAGAACTCCCTCTGGAGGAAAATGCTGAGCAGTGAACCTTCAATTCTATTAGAGTCTAGCTGACACCAGCCATTGGCCCATTACTCAAGATAACCATCAGAAACAAGAAATGCTGACCTACAGGTAGCCAGTCCCTCCCAAGCCTCCTTCCCCTTTACAAAACCCTTCCTTAGACTGAAGAACTTGAGATGACCTTTATGACATGAGTCTGCCATCTCCTCAGGATGCCAGCTCCTGAATAAACTCACTTTTCCTTCTACCAACCCCTCATCTCTGGAGTCTGAGTTTGAGCAGTGGGTGTCCAAGCCTGCATTCAGTTATAATTTTTCATAAGATGGATCTACGCATCACTCTTTCAACTCTAATCACTGCATAGCCTCTGCTCTATTTGTGTTCTTCTGCTCTGGCTTCTGCTTGCCCAATTCCTATTCTCACTAAGCTGTTCAGAGAAACCTCAACATTGGTGGTGCCCATCAGAAAATCAATAACATTTATGCAAATGTTACTATCTCTGAACATTGCCAAGTTTTTGACCTTCTGGCTGCATTCTATGTAGAGAGGCAAAAAACATTCTTCTCTCCAATTCTGTACCCCATATGGTTTCCTGGTTTGCAGTATACCAGGAAACCATGATTTTTGCCCAGAATTACTCTACACATTTCTGCCTTTATCTTCTCCCTCAAGGAGGGCTAAAAGTAGACTATGTAGGGAAATAGAATGTAGCACAGCACTGCTATTATTATCTAATCTCTCTCCTTTCCTTATTAAAAAGGGAAAGGTTCAATGAATTCAGGCAGACACTGTGAAGGTGTTGGTTGTTACAACTGTGAATAGACCCCAGCCTAACCTGTCTTGTTATAGTCAAAGATAAGAAAAATAGACTTCATGGCTGGATGTCTTTCCCATTAAAATAGCTATTTACTTTTTCTTATTTTTACAAAAACTGCTTGTGCAAGTCCTTTAGGCAATTTCCAAATGTTTTTTTAATTTAATTAGATTTTTAAAAGACTCAAAATAGCAACACTCCTGGAGATAATTTGAATTTAAGACACATTCCAAGTTAAAACCTGCCTGTAAACTCCATGTTTATAGATATAAGATGATCATGACAACTGAAATGTTATCATTTCACTCAGCCTGCTAAATTATTCTTCATGCCCTGAGTCAATTATTGCCATCTCCACTCCATAGCAACTGAATATCAGAATATTTATGGACCAAATCCAGATGAAAACATATGTTATTTAGGATAACTTGATGGCAGGAACTGAAAACTTACTATTTATATGGGATATTTAAATAACACAAATGAGTGGGCCATGTAGGGTGGCCTGGGCCAATGTAGAAAGCATATTCCTGGTCTCAGAACCCATGTGTCCCATCTAAAGGGGGCCAATCACTTCTCTGCTCTAACTCATGACTACAGTTAGAATTATATAATATATTACCACACCTTCTAGTTTTTTAAGAGATGCTGGAATTCTGCGTTTCTATGTAAAAGCTTTATATTTTTTAATATTTCCTACTTTTCCCAAAATGTTTCAAAACATTAGGGGGAAATGCAAATTAAAATCTTAATGATATATCACTTTACACCCATTAGGATGGCTACTATATTATGAAACAGAAAATAACACATATTGGATAGGATGGGAAGAAACTGCAACCCTTGTACATTGCTGGGGAATGTAAAATGGTGCAGCTACTGTAGAAAACAGTTTGGAGGTTTTTCCCAAAATTAAGCATAGAATTATCATTGATCCAGAAAATTTGCTTCTAGGCACATACTCAAAGAATTGAAAGCAAGGGCAGGGACTTCGACAGATATTTGCACAACCATATTCATAGAAAAATTATTCACAATAGCCAAAAGGGGACAACAAACTAATGTCCATGAACAGATGAATGGATAAACAAAATGTGTTATACACATACAATGGAATATTATTAAGGAAGTTCTGACACATACTGTAACATAGATGAACCTCGAAAACATTGTGCTAAGTGAAATAAACCAGCCACAAAAGGACAAATATTGTATCTATCATTCAATTCGAGGTCTCTAAGCAGTCAAATTCATAGAGACAGAAAGTAGGTAGTGGTTACCAGGGGCTTGGGAAAGGGAGGAATGAAAAATTACTGTAAAATGAGTATAGTTTCATTTTGGGATGATGAAAAAGTTCTAGAGGTCAGGCGTCCTCAAACTATGGCCCGCGGGCCACATGAGGCCCGCCGAGGACATTTATCCAGCCCGCTGGGTGTTTTTGGCACAGCTGCCTGTCCTGCTTAGCAGCTGACTCGTCCAGAGCCCACAGTGCGCACTCTCCAACGGTCTGAGGGACAGTGAACATGGCCCCCTGTTTAAAAAGTTTGAGGACCCCTGAATAGTGGTGTAGTTGCAAAGCAGTGTAAAAGTGCTTAATACCATTGAATAGTACACTTAAAAATTATTAAAATGGTAAACTCATGTTGTTATGTCTATACAATTAATTATATTTTTAAAAAAGCCTATGTGGACCTATTAAAATACATCTTCAGATTGAATTTGGTCTAGGGTTTTCAGGTTTTGAACTCTGCTTTAGCCATTACTTGCCAGGAAAATCACTCAGGATTCAAAATCAGCAAGATCCTTAAGACAATGGAAGGCTGACTTTCAGCATGACAATGGAGAACTAAAATCACTGGACTTCAACCTCCTAACTCTTTTATAAATTTCAATGAGAATATCCAAGTACCAGGAAAAACAAAAACAAAAACAAAACAAAAAACTTTACACCTGAAATAAAGGATTTTATAAAATTTGGTAAGATTTTTTCCTAAATCTTCAATATTTGGAAAGGTCAATTAAGCAATGACAATACTTATCATAACTAGGAAGCTCACAATTGACTTACACTCTAATAATGGACAAGAATATAAATGAGTCCTTGACATACTTAATAGAAATTGCTAACTCAAGGGAAGAGAGGAAAAACCAACTTGAAAAATTGAGCCATGATTAACCTTAAATGCACAAATATAGAAAGACTTTTCAAAGAAAAGTTAAATCTTTAATTTATTTTGTCTCTATGTCTAGGTAGTCTAAAGAAATCTTGAAACTATTCTCTTCTGCCATTTTCCAAAATAGGACTCCTTGGAAAAGGAATTGTTTTTCCCACTGCAGAACCCAGAATCAATCTTTTTGTATAAACATGGGAAAGTCTAAATGATGCCTCACATTTAGAAAGAGAAAAAGTAGTTATTGAGTATTGGTTTGTGTCATACACTGTATTAGGCATTCACCTATTAATCTGTCCTCCCTCCTCACAAGAGTGAAGAAAAATCTGCCAGCAACAAGCTGAATTTAAATGAAGATCCTTTAACATTCCTCTTGTTCTTCAACACTGCATTTGTATAGGTCTCTCTTCATTAAAGGTTAATGAAAAAACAAACAAATAAAATTAGTAACATGACATAAGAAGATTACCAAATCACAAGAACAATGCCTTAAGCACTCAAGGAGAAAAATTTTGAATTACATTATTATATAAACAGACCAAAGTGTTAATCAACAAAAAAGGTATCTAAGAATTCAGAAAATGTAATAGAAATAAAATTTTTAGCAAAAATTTCTCATAGACTGTAGTTCTTACAATTACCAAGAGATAAATATAATTAAAGAGCAGGGAAAATTTAGCTATAAAGGGAGTAGAGAATGAAAAGAAAGGATAAAGCAGACACTTAAGCAAGATAGTGTTGTAGGCAGTTTACCTGTGTGATTGAAATAAGTCATATGTGTGTTTAAACAAATGGTGTTCTGGAATGATTTAATTAAATAAATATTGGTACAATTTAACAAACATCATGAGAAATTTAGAGCAGACAACCAGGACACTAAAAGTCTTTTTATATCTACCTACCTTAAAGCTAATTCCACTGTATGTATGAGCTGACACTAGTGTCCATGGAAATACTGATTTCCATGCCTTCTTCCACTCCTGATGTTGGTCAGACTAAACACAAATTTCCAGAATTCTAATTTTACGAAAACCAGATGGGTTCATAAAACTACTAATTGAGATCAAGCAGAACAGAAAATAATTACATGAAATTAAATAATTGATAAAGGTTTTTATAACTTTTATTTTAAAAATTATTGATTTTTTACTTAAATATTTTATTTTCCAGATTTAAGAAAATTTTCTCTCTTAAGCTACCTATAGTTAACAGCAATATGGTAAAGTATACTTTTGTAAACAAAGATAAAAACATTTGCTGTTTTTTCTTCTTGATTCCTTCAGAATTTAAAACTATTTGAGAGTATTCTTATGGCAATATGGTTATTTGCATAAATCCAATAAAAATCTCTCTCTGTATATCAGAATATAATTGAAAACTTTGGTTATATTATAAGGCTTTGACTGAAATGTCATATTTGAAAATATGCATAAAGTACCTGACCTCAAGTTTCCCAGCCTTACAGTGAGTAAATAAAAACTGTCATTTGCTGGCAGGGCCAGGAACTTTAAGAGTTAAGTAAAATCTAAAGTGTGCCTTGGTTTGGTTTGGTTTCCTAGCCTCAAGAGGTTTTTAAATCTGAGATTCCTATGTGATTAATGTAGAGAATATATTATATTTCTAAAGACAAGCTATCATACACCTGTTATTAGATTGTAGCTCTGTACACTGTTCTCTAAATTCTTCAAGGTTTCTCCAATCCAACTTTCTTCCACAAAATTACTAAAACAGGAACTGATCATTGCCTGAAGCCCTATAAACTGAAACTAGATAAATTATAAGGAAGGGGTCTTGTGACTGATGTATGGGCCACACAGAAAGTTCACCAAACTACCCGATGCCATGATTAGAGACATTCAAACTGAAAACCAGGATGAGAAGTTAACGTTAGCATGCTGTAAACAGCTTTTTCCAGGATGTCAGGACAAGACTCCATATCATAATGAGACTCTTACCCCTCCTTAATGCCTACCTTTTTCACCTAAGAAAATAGTGCTATAATTAAAATTTCACAATCAGTAACTGCTAAAGGTAACTTGAAAGAAGCCAATCAAAGGAATACTTTAAGTCCACCTCATAGCCAAGTTTGTCAATATTCCTAACACAACTTTTTGTTCAAATTGTACTAGTGGTCCATTTCAAAGAGTTGAAATTCTCTGCTTTAATTCAACCCAGTCATAAAATGCTACTCAATGACTATAACAGGTCTCAACCAGTTTCCCTCATGGTTCTTTGATTTGTTTAGTTTGCTGACCTTAGGCTTGGGCTTTTAGTTCAAATCCACTATACAACTTAATTTATTATATTGTTGTCATTTTTTGTATTATTATTTTGAAATTTTGTTCTTATTTGCTATCTAGTGTTTGTAAAATCAGACCATCCAATAGGATAATATTAACTCAGTGCTTCAAGATGATTGCTAATAGCTGTGAAATTATTAATAAGATGGCACTTAATGCTGGACTCCAGACAAATCTATCCTGAAAAAAATTTTCCTTCTGACCTCTTTGTTGTACAAATGTGGCCCCAGGTATTTGACATAGACTCTCATACCCCTTCCTGCGCCCCCTCTCCAGTGTTGGACAGAGACAACAAGATGAGTCCATCCCAGAACTGAGGGACAGTTAAGTCTAACTTCAAGATGGTTGATAAATGATGCTTTCAGCAAAAGATCTTGATCAAAAGGGTAAATGTGAAAATTGACTATACAAGTTGTATCATCCTTGTCATAACCAACTAAATTAGAGTTGAGGGATCAGGGGAAATATCACTTGGGTGTATAGCACCTACTCCAAGAATTAAATGTTCTACAAGCCCAGCTACTGAAAATGCCTGTTGTAACCTGAAACCAACTTTATTTAATAGTTACTCAAAGAACCTGCTGTGACTCTAAGACTAGTTTTACCCACTGCCATCCTTCACCAATTGGAGCTTGCCAGCTCCCTAAAACTTTACTAGTGCCAATGAACTTTATTTCTAAACAATATGTACACTTCTTTTTATTTTTTAATTTTCTTTTTTATTTTGGGGGGTTATTCTTTTTTTACCAGCATATTACCAGAGTACAAATATTTAAGTTACATATATTGCCTTTGCCCCACCTGAGTCAGAGCTTCAAGCATGTCCATCACCCAGACAGTGCACACAGCACCCATTAGATGTGAATATATCCATCCCCTCTTCCCCTCTCCCACTTGCCTGACACCTGGTGAATGTTACTACTATATATACACTTACACATACACACACACACACACATACATACATATCAGTTGGGTAAAGGAAGACATGTGTTTTCCTGATCCTGATATAACAACTATTTTCATTCCTTCTCAGAGGTAGAACATATTTGAATTTAACTAAGGTCTTCAGTGAATGATAATGAAAATAACTTGATATTTCTTTAGCATCAAGATGTATAAAATTCAATACAATTTAGTCTCCTCCGGGAGAGAAGACATAAGACATTTCACATTTAAATAAATGCAGAGAACCATGCGCTCTGAAAGTGAACATGAACAGAGTGATTTTCAAATTACTTATGAATTCAGATTCATTATTTGTCAGACATACTGTCAGATTGTAGTCATGGCCCAGGGCTCGTTTTATTTTTTATTTTTGTTTCAATTGCAAACCCACTTTGTCTCAGATTGAGTAGGAGGTAAGTAACTGGCATAGTGGACATATTAAACTATAAAGATTCATTCTGCATCCACCCTTTAGGGTAATTGCAGGAGAAAATCTGAGGTATCATCAAAACACAATCAAAGAAACTTTCCTTTGAGATGATAAAAAAAATAGTTCTGAAATCATCTGTGGTGATGGTTGCACATATCTGTGAATATACTAAAATATACTGAATCATACACTTTTTGAATTGTATGATATGTGATTATACCAATAAAGCTTGTTTCTTTTAGTAGCACAATAAGAGGACTAAACCTTGAGAATCAGTCCTACAACTTTACGAACATACACAAATACAACCTTGGGGAAAAGGCACTGTAGCATTAAAAGTACTCATTTTGCTCACTAACTTGTTTGAGGAGAAGCTATCTTTAAAATCACTCACTGATGAAATGTCTGCTTTGAATCAAAAATAGTTTTTTTCCCAAGTTTGTTGGTCTTTTATTTGAAATCAAAGAACATTTATGTGGGCATATTTAGGCTACATTGTCTCCAATCATGCCAAAGTAATTATCATACTAAAATATGATACATTTTTAATGGAGACATTTTTAAGTGTTGTAATTTACCTATACCACCACACTTCTCAGATAATTTTTCTTTGATATAATATATTTAAAATGCTCCAAACTGTTTCATGTTCTGAGGTATTTCATTTCGCACACAATCTTTCCATCAAATCCACAGCATACTTGGAACCATCTACTTTGTCTAATAAGGGTTTCTATTATGTTGTTATTATTCCTCTGTTTTACTGAAGATATCTTGAGTTTTATTTGTGTATTTGTAATCTCATCAGTCAGCAATTATATTCTTCTATTAGAAGGAATCCAACATCTTATCTGTAAGAAAATCACATTCTGAAATGAAGAAAATATATTTCTTGATTTAAAAATATGAATCATAATCTACATGTGACTGAGCTTTCAAATCCACTTAGAAAGAGCTGGCAGAAAATATGCTGAACTACGATAAGTATTTTGGTAAGAAGATGATTTCACTTCTTTAAATCTGCCATTCTATAACTTTTTTTTTTGTGGTAAAGAAAGTGTCAGGACATGTCATTCTATATCTTAACTTTTATGAAATAACTACATAAAATCCTGGATTTCACAATAATTAAATCAATCTTTGTCAAAAATAAATCAGTGTTTAATTATGAATTATTTGGTTTGCAAATTTAGCTGTACTTTACAACTTTTGAACATAAATCAATCACATGACAAAACAAATGTATGAATGTACAGTTTAAAAATATTTTATATTACTTTTTTTGTTAAACAGATATATTATGAATCTTTGTTAAAATAAGAAAATCTAATAATTATTTGTACTCTGATCTAGAGTTTAAAATTACACAATTATATGTTTTGCTCATACAAAGATTTTTTTACAATCAGAAGAATGTCCAGCTGTCTTTGGAATGGTAGTTTTTACAAAAAAAGATTCGGGCCTCCCAAAGCCTGAAAAAGTCACCATAGGTCTACTTCATGATTCTAGATGATTGTTTGAATAAATTAATCTTGGTCACCAAGATGCAATTTGAATTTGGTACATCTAGTCCATCCAGGCTTCACCCTTTCTTTCTGTATCTGCATTCTTAGGTGGCCTTCAGACCTACTCAGAGTTTGATGCACACCTAGAAGAAACCCATTCTTTTAGAAAAAAACTTATTAAACACCTAATAGATACAAAGCACATTAGCAGTAAACTTGACCAAAAGTATAAAGTAGATCTCAATGTTCTAAGGTAGTGGAACACTGGATGGACACCTAACAATTAACACATACATAACAGGATATCATGTACTGATAAGTTTTGTGAAGAAAACTTGAGGAAAGACGGGTAATTAGAAAGTTTGTGTTCAAGTGAAGACTTCAGATAGATGTCTGGGAAGGTATCTCTAAATGAAGTGAAAGTATAAATTAGCAAAGGACTGGGAATAGCATTCCAAGCAAGACAACAAACAGCAAAAGCCTTGAGATGGCATTTTTTAAGAACAAGAACTGCAATCCAGCTAGAAAATA
>VBSM01000361.1:49807158-49827535 GCA_008086735.1 Cheirogaleus medius
TCTACCTTGTTCATGGATTGGTAGAATCAATATCATTAAAATGTCAATACTACCAAAACTACAGAATCAATGCAATCCCCATCAAATTACCATCAGCATTCTTTACAGAGCTAGAAAAAACAATTCTTCACTTTGTATGGAACCAGAAAAAACCTCGTATAGCCAAAGCAATCTTAAGTAAAAAGAACAATCTGGGAGGCATCAGTCTTCCGGACTTCAAACTGTACTATAAAGCAATAATATTTTTAATAGTTTTTTTTTTCAAAAAAGACTACTATGCCTTTCTTTTCTATTTTATTAATTTCTGCTATCACTATTACTTCTTTTCTTTGACTTTTTGGGTTTATACTACATTAACATTTTAATATGGCAAGTCTTATAAAATCACTTTATTCTAAATATACTTTCATTTCTATTTTTAGTGTTTTATCCAGAATCATTGGGCTATGTTGTTTAATTCCCATATCCATTGGGTGGCTTCCATTTTGTTACTGATTTCTAATTTCATTGAATTTTTGTCAGAGAATACAGTTGATATGTTATTGATTATTTGGTATTTTTTAAACAATCTTTTGTGGCCTAGAATGTGGTAAGGTTTTGTATATATTAACATTTGCTTTAAAGTACACCGAGTTATTTTTCAGATACAGGATACTATGTATACTCAGTAAATCAATCCCATTAAATGTTTAGTTCAAACAGTAGATATTCTAATATTTGTATGCTTCACCTAATATTTCTGGGAGAGGTGTATTAAAAATCTCACTATGATTATTAACTTTGCAAGTTCTCTTTGTAATTCTGTCAAGTCAAAAAAAAATCTTATGGTGCAAGACTAAATTGTCTCATTTCCTTGTGTGGATGCCTCAGAACTTGGGATAAGAATCTTTATCTCAGTCTCATCTCCAGATGCCATTGGCTTTAAATTCTGTATTTGTTTTTTACAGTTAAGAGTTTCTCTCTCTCTCTCCCCCCCCACCCTAGCTCTACTACATATTAAAACCAAAGACTTTAAAATTACAATTTATTCAGCATTTCTTTGTGTTGGCAGGAAAGGGGGTCTACCGGTCTAGTTCACCCAGTATTGTTTTCACCAGAAGTTTTCCTTTGAAATTTAAAGTAAGGTTCATGTGAAGAATTAGCGCTTTTTCTTTCCTCCTGACACTGGCATCTCAGGTTGCATTGGCAAAGAATACTTTCTGAAATTGACTGTATTCTGCACTGGCAACTCATTCCTTTATTCCGTTCTGTTTGTCACACTTAAAGGTTATTATGAAGATGTTTCGCAAAGTTGCACAAAGAACTTTTAAAGGAGTCAAAATAATCTAAATATTTAGAAAGAAAACTACAAACATGTTCATTTATTTGTAGGGTTCTTTTTGTAGAAGAGGGCTTATAGTATTTTTTTATTGCTCCATAAAGAGATCTAGGACTACTATATGGAAGGAATAAGGAAACTTATTTAGACTTCTTTTGAAGAAAACTTTGCCGCAGTTTGTCCTGACTTTATGAAAATCAGTCACCTATTCTTGGCTGTTCAGAACAAAGCATAACAACCACCTATTTGGCATGTTGTAGAGATCATTCTACTAAGATAAACACGTTTGTCCAGCTGAAATCTAATGTCTCTTGACATTCTAAAATTCTATGAGTTGCCAAAACCCCAACAAAGTCCCAGCAGATGTAAGCCTGAGGTAATTAAAGACAGAGTTAATAAGCTTATGCAAGGTGCCTCCAGTCAGTAAGAGTTTTCAGAGCTGCAGGTTAATATAGGTAGGGAATATTACTGAGCTGCCCACAGTAGGAGCTTGAAGGAAAAGAAATCTCAGGTCTGGAAGCAAAATTGCCACAGGGACAACTAGGAAGACAAAAATTGTCTGGGGAGCTTGAGTATATGTAGGAGGGTGTCAAATTGAAGGAGAACTAGTTGGGGGAAGCCAAAACATTTTGTTCTTTACTAAACTCAATCTAAAATTTTCTCATTCTGTGTTTTTAATGTAATAATATAATAACATTGATATTCACTTGAAAAATATTTTTGAAGTCAGTATTTTCTCATTCTTTTGATCTTCCTTCCTATACTTTTCCTGAACAAGTTGTATAAAATATAAAAAATTAATATCATAGAATAAAAGTATTTTATATTTTGCAATGAATTTTATACCCACACAAGCAGTAAAAATGTGTATATAAAACTGCATTTTTAGTACATCTTTTTGGAAGCACATTATATTTTTCTAATGAACAATGAAATATTACTGAGAGATAGCATATTTACAGAATATATATATAACATATATGTTTTCTATGCTGTGAAATTATAAATGATAACTTGGTAAGTTCTGCTTTTATTATTGCATGTTTTTTGTTTTAAAAGATAAGTAGACATCATACTCAGGGAATTTATTTTGAGAGAAGCAGGAGCAGAAAAAAGTTACCCCCAAGTCATCACACACATGTATAACCGCCCCCCCCTTACACACACACACACACACACACACTCACACTCACACTTTGCTTCCTTCATTCCATACTCAGTCAATAACAAATGAGTAATTAATGAATTTCTGGCCACTAGAATACAATTAATCAAACATTTCTAAAGTCTTGCTATGTAAGAAGCATTGTGCTAGATGATATAAAAATATACAGATGAATGAAGAAAGACCGCCTTACAGGAGAACAAACTCTTTGAGACACAAACATATGCAAATATAATTCAAGTAACACAAATAATGGTAAGTGAATAATTAAACTACACAGTGTATACCTCAGTATCTCTCAGTAGATGGCAAGCTCTAAAAGGTAGAGATTTTTCATCAATTGATGTAATCTGACAATAGGCACACCACAAAATTGTGAACAAATACAATTATTATGCAATTAACATATTTGTACATCTCAACAACCAAAACAATCAGAATAAAAATTGGTAAATAAAAAGTCAGGTTATATCAGTGCAATGAGTTTTAACTCTTTACATATATTTAATATTTAAAAAATTATGTTTCTCTCACAAAGAGATATCCAATCTGGGCTTCTTATACTTAATATAATATTTACTGAATCCCTACTGTTCATTGCTTCATTCATTTAACACATATTTGTTGAATACTACATTAGTTTCCTATGGCTGCTAGAAAAATTGCCACAAATTTGGTAGCTTGAAAAACATACATTTATTCTCTTGCAGTTTAGGAGGCTAGAATCTGAAGTCAGTTTCACTGGTCTGAAATTGAGGTGATGTCAGGGTCACTCTCCATTCAGAAGCTCTGGGGTAAACCTATTTTCTTGTCTTTTCCAGTTTCTAGAGCTAGAACACAATCCTTTCATTCTTTGACTTGTGGTCTCTACTCTAATCTTCAAAGCCAGTGGCCCAGCCTTTTGCTTTAGTCCCATTGCCTTCCTCTCTGTCAAATCTCCCTCTGCCTCCCTGGCAATAAAGACATTTGTGATTATATTTAGGGCCCTCCTAGCCAATCCTCATCTCAAGATCCTTAATCAAATCTGCAAAGTCCCTTTTGCCACATAAAGTAATATTCACAGTTTCAGGCCATAAAAAGACCTCAATATCTTTAGCAGCAACTATGTGTTGGGTATTGGAGACCCAGCAGAGAATCAGAAAATCAATCTCTGGATCTGCATTCATGGTGCTTCACATTATGGGGGCTATAAAGGACGTACACAATACACATCTGCTTTTTAATCGGGTTCTCTAACAGAGGAATGTTTTATCAGAGAATAACTGTGTGGTTTTTTCTTCTCTTTTAAAGAGAGAAATTCTCAGCTACTTCTTAAAATAAGCAGGCATAGAAAATCACCTTATAACAGGTGATGTTGAGAAGATTTGTGGTCTCATACAAGCAGAACACAAGTCAGCTTATCTATTTTGAGAAATAACTTGGCATTTTTTTTCTTTCACAAACTTTGCAAAATGCTCCTTCATTCATGGCAGGAGAAGGTAGAGTTATGGCAGAAGAAAGGTTAGGTCAATTTGATTAAAGAACCTATCTTGAAAAGGAAGAAATCCCAACCTTAATAATGCCTTAGGAAATGACTCTGTAAAAATTGGACTTTGAGTGGTGTAATATTTGGGGTGTGCCTGATTGTGATATAACATTAATGCTGAATCATAATATATGGAACTTCTTCTTTCAAAACACTGAGAGGCTCTGCATCAATAAGTAGAGTTGTTTTCCCACTCAGGAGTGCTGCAACTCCCTGCTAACTCCACTTGCTACTACAGATGTGCATGTGTCTCAGCTGTCACCATGACTGTGAATAGAATAGGGTCTCCCTCAAGAGAGATGGCTCATACCTAATCATCGGTGCATTAGCATCTAACAGCACCATTCAACTGGAGGTGAACTTTCTGCCATCTTTGTATGTGAAGGTAATGACATTGGACTTCTCTTCCATCTCTATCACTCAGGAGTTCCATGACCTTGGTAAGTGCTTAAATTAGAGTATGACAAGAGTTTTCACCACAGGATTGTGGCCTGTTTAGTTGAGAGTTACCTACACCGAGTTTAATCCTGGAGTGTGGGCCAATTCTTAGAAAAGCCTTAACCAATGGATCAAGAAGTCACCTTAGCACCTGTGACCACTGTAAGACCAGTGCATTTACACAGCTCCTGCATTTTTGTTGTGATCTGCTAAGGCCAGCTTCTTTGATCTACATCACAGTTCATGAATTTATGTAGGGAGGAGTTAGACTGGATTCCTTATTGTCAGGATGCTGGTAGGTACTCAGGAGATCTGGATACATATGGGAAAATGATTAGAGCATTAGGAGGAAAGGTGAAAGTTGGACCTCTGAATTATCTGCTGCTATAAATTGGTGGAAGCTTTAGTGTTCTGCTCATAGCACTTCTTGGAGTTATATTATTTGCATCCTAAACTGTGTCAAGGAATACCCTAGTTCCACCTTCATGGAGCAAGATATAATATAAAGAACAGAACAACAATTTAATTAATGAATAAATTATTTCTATGTTTCATATTATTCCCTGTAAAGGTAATAGAGATTAAAAGAATAAAACAAACATTATGTAGAATAGCCATGGAGAAAGCAGGCTTGACATGGACATTGAAGTATACCGTGATGGATAACTGGACTTTTGTTCTGGGATTTATTATGTTTATTTGTTTTGTTTTTGTTTTATTTTGCTGCTACTTAGAATCCAAAATCACTTGAGGTTTGGAAGAATACGATATTGTGTGTCTTGTGCACAATTTTCCATTAAAGAAGTCAAAGGGGCGGGGTTCTACTTCAAGGAAGCTAAACCTAGACATGTAGGGTTAGCTAATTAGATTATCTCAACCAAGAATTTGAATCTAAAGAAATGAGGCAGATAATGCAAGCAGAGTCCAGAAGTTATTCATGGTGATGTCAACAGCATTGAGAACTCAGTGCAGCCTCAAAAGTATTAATAGCAGTTTCCTAATCTGTACTGTTGTAGGAGGCTGTGTTCCCAATTTCCCAGCCCCTCTTGGTTCCTATCCATTGCCATTGCCTAATGAACTAACCTTCACCTTCATGCCCCACTATACCCTAAAACTTTTCACATAATCTACTTGCATTTAGGTTTTCCAGATTGTTTCTATTGTTTACAAAAATAGCTCTGATCAATGCAATTGGAAAGGATACAGACATAAACTGACTTCCCATCTAGGGTGGGTGAAGACATGAACAAAGGTATAAAATAGCATTATGTCTTGAAACTTTTAATGAAACATCTACGGCTGGAGGAAAACAAGTAGAGTAGAATATTTAGGAGACAGACAGTGAGACTCATCGAAACAGAAACAAGGAAAAGATGGCTGTAGGTATAAATGTTTGCCTAAGTCTAGGAAATAAGGGGAAGGATCTTCATTGCTAATGTCAAAAGAAAAATAAATGCTTGCTGCTTTTTTAATAAGATCAACCTCAAGGATACTGTGGGCTGGGGATTATTATATTAATTAGTGATAATTAGGATAAACCAAAGGCTACTATTAGTTTACTGTGTTAGAATTGTTCTTGACAAGAATGCTACAAGAAAAATCTGTGGGTTTTTATCTCCTTTCTTCCCTCTTTGGATTATATTTTTCCTTTGGACTTTCAGTGACTGATTGCCCCTTGATGTGACACATTCAAAATGTCTATTTACTGTAGAAAATCAATTTATATGCAACTCTTTTTCTTTCCAGGAACCCATCTATTAGATGAATGGCATATTCCTCCAGTGCTATATTTTTAATTAAAAATACATAAATATGTGCTTATAATTAAAAAGAGAAAAGAAAAGAAACATTACAGAGTTAAAGTAAAAAAGAAAATTCTCCTTCATTTTCCTTTCCTTAGATCACTATAGGTAACAATGCATATAGTCTTTTACATATTTTATATGATTATATGTGCACATATATTTATAAATTTATATAAACGGACTTTTCCAATAAATATTAACATACTAATAACGTACTCATTTATCTTGCAGGCCTTTCCAATTCTTATAAACCTTCCAAATTCTACACTGTTTTCATTCAGGAAACTAAGTAATTAAAATATATATGTCAGAAATAGAAAATTGGCTTGGGCAGTAAATATGATTATCTCACATTTGAAAAAATTGTCAAGATTCAGCATCTAAAATGTTATCTATGTGATCATTACAATAAAACATTGTTTGCCTACCTTCCAGAGACATAGAAGAAAAAAAAAAACAATCTACACAAAAATACTTTGGAAAAAAAAGTGATGTAGAAAGAAAAAAAGAATATTGGCAACACTGTCTTTTATCAGTGCCATCTCAACAGTTTTTGCCAGTCGCAGGGGACCAGCAGAGAGCAGTCAGTTACAAAATGTGGCTTTACCATCAATCCCAATTCAGTTTATAAACACTATTGTGCAATGAATCTGACAGATACAGAGGGTAATGCAATGAGAATCTACTTATCCTAATTATTTACACTGGCAGTCATAAAGTACCCAGTTTTTAAGCAAGTGGGCACATATTAACATATTTATAAAATAAAATCCCCTTGTCTTATTCAACATCAGAAAATCTATTAATAATCCCCATAAACATAATAGGAAGTCATGATTATTGCAATAGATGCAGAAAAAACATTACATTAATTAAACAGTCACTCATGGTACAATAACAAAACATTAGGAACTGGAAACAGAACGCTTAATAATCTTGATAAGGTATCTACCAAAAACCCACAGCAAACGTTGGAATTCATAATAAAACTTTAGCAGTATTGCAGTAAAGGCAGGAATGAGATAAGAGTTCTATCATTACTTTCATTAAACATTATACTGGATGTTATGTTAAGAGAAAAATGAAAAAGTGGTTTAAAAAGTGAGAAAGAAGAGAACAATTATTCCTATTTACAAAAAGATATGATTACCTATATAGAACATCCTATATAGACATAACAAAGACATAAAGCAAACAAACAAAAAATTCAGCAAAGCTTCTGGAGATGAGACCAGTATATAAAAATCGATGCCCTTTTTATACAACATTAATAACCAATGTGAAAATATAATTTAAAGAAAGATATCTTTAATTTTGGTACTAAAACTACTAGCTAAAATAATGAAAAATGTTCAAAATTTTAATAAATGGAATTACTAAGTATTGAAGAACATAAAAGACCAGAATAAATAGATAAATATGCCATAGAAAATAAGACATTTCCCTAAAATAAAATATAAATTCAATTTTCAAATTGAATGAAAAACTCAATCAAAATCGAAATGGGCTTTTTAAAATGGATATTGGCTGGCTCATCCTAAAATTTATATGAAAGACTCAAAATCCAAGAAGTTAAAGCAATTGTGAAGAAAAATTATAAGGAAGAGGGGTTTGCAAAAGGTTTGAATGCATAAAGTTGATGGCATAGGTGTTCATTATGTTGTTATTTGTCCTTTTCTGTGTGTAAAATATTTTATAATTAAACTTTCAAACTTTTAGAAGAAAGTAAAAGAGAATAGTTTATGGTTTCAGGTTGAAAAGAATCTTGTAAGCAATAAAGAGAAAGGCATGAAATTATAATATAAATTATTAAATTCAATGAGTTGTATCCTAATGTATAAAGCTTTTGATCATCCAAAGACACCATAAAAACTGAAAAGTCAATCAAAAAACTAGGAGATAATCTTTGCAACACGTAACTGACAAGAGAGAAAGAAGTATGTAAACCATAAAAATAAAGATTATTTACAAAATAATTTTCAAAAACAAACAATCCGATAAAAAATGAGTCAATATTGAGAACAGACACCTCACAGAAATTCTAATGGCCATAAGTATATAAAAAGATGCACTCTCCATTAAAAAAGGGACAAATGCAAATTAAAAGAGCAATCAGATACTATAGCCATGCAAAAGTTTAGAAATCTGACAATAGCAGATGTTATGGATAATGATGTGCCAAACTGGTTGATGTGAAGTGGATTTGTATATAGGTGAATCTCAAAAACTGAATGTGTAGTAAAAAAGGAAGTTAAGGTGGGGGGATGGAGTATGATTCACATACATAAGGTAATAGAAAGCTAGGAAAAGTATATTTTTAGGGAATTGTACATATATAACCACTTTCAAAAAAGCAAGAGAATGAGTAATATAAAATCCAGCCAAATGGTGATGGGAAGGACGGAGATGATTTTGGAGAGGCCTTCCTAGAAGGCTTAAAAAATACTGGTATTTTTGTTTCTTGAGCTCTGTCGTGGGTACCTGGGTATTTTTTATTCTTCCTAAAATGTGCACACACGGGATATACTCATATATGTAGATTTCCCAATTAAGATTGATGTAAAAAAACTAATGAAATTTTAAAAAGAGCCCTTACAAAATTGTTCACATCAGCAATTTCTAGCCTGTGAGTCAGGATTTCCTTGTTACTATGTTGCCAAACAAAACACAGAATTTCTTGGCTTCTAAGGCTGATGTAAGACAGACCCCTCATCCGCAACCCTTATTTCAAAAGTTCTCGTTCTTGACATCCAACTTATTCTCAATAACTTATATTAAGTATTTCAGTACAAATGTGATGTTATACATTTGCAAATTTAAAATGCCATCTTTCATCTTTGGGCTTCCAAATAAATTTCCATTTAAAAAAGAAACAACAAACAAACAAAAAAACCACAATGGTTCCTCAAAGTTTGAAAACCACCGGTGTACCTGAGTTAAAAGCAACTTTTGAATGCCGCACATCAGAAACAAACCAAAACAGTGTCTTGTATGAGAGCTTTCCAGCTGAGCCTTAGAAGACTGTTTATAAGAGAGGGGCGTCTTCCCTAGCTGCAGAAGCAGGACTGGAGTCCAGCCTGACTCCAACCACGTGTAACTACGCCCCCACAGCTGTCCCCTCCGCAGACTCCCGGGCCCGCGCCGCGAGAACCCGGGCCCCGCCCACCCAGCGAGCCCGCTCGGCCCCGCCCCTTAGGTCTCCCGGAACGCCCTGCGCGCGCCCCAGGGGAGGTGGGGCTGGCTGAGCTCGCGGCGTGGCCCCGGTGGTTTTCTCTGTAGTCTCGGCTTCAACCGCTCTGCCGGCCGAGTCCCTGCTGGCGGCCGACCCCCAGACCGCGGTGAGTAGCTGCAGGATTCAGGGCCCCGCAACGCGGCTGCAGTGGGCACGAGTTCCACCGCGAGCGCCTGCGCGCTCGCCCGCCAGCCAATCTGCTGGCCGCATTCTGCAGACGCCCTTTGACCCCGCGCCCCTCCGGCGGGCCGCGGGAGGTGCGGAGCTGGGAAATTGGAGACCCTTGACGACCCCACCCTGTCCCCTATTTTTGTCTAGGTTAGTTTTATTGCCTGTTACCCTGCTTTATCCCGCCCCCACCCCCGGGCTCGTCTCCACCTCCTCTTTGAAACAGAACCTCCTGTCGCCTGAGTTTTCCCTTCCCTCCCCAGCAAGTTGGAAATTTGGGGACAGGTGGAAACCTTTTCCAAAGCCTTGTTCTTGTACTCCCAAACTGCGTCTCAGCCTTGAGCCGACTGAGAGAGTGAAAGGATCAAGGCCTACTAGGCTCGGGGTGCGGCAGGAAGGTCGCTGTCGCCTGTCTCCTGGCTCCTTTGAGCATTGGGAGAAGAAAACCAGAAGGGAATGCCACCGCAGAGATGATTTTTCCGCTCACCTGTTAACGTGTTTGGCACTGTCATCGTAGACTTACTCTTTGCTAAATCTCAGGATGCAACTATGTTGGACTAGTGTTTTGTTTTTCCGTTCTCCAGTGACGCAACTTGAAGTACAGCCAGTTAAACTGTTTTGTTTAATTGTTGCAAGACCCTACGGATGTGTTAGGGGAATATGTTAAAGTGTTTTAAAAAGTAAAACAAGGGAAGATAATGCTAATTATATGATCTTGGTAAAAAGACAAATGGGACTGGAATGAGCTGTTTACGTTAAAGTATTTCGGCAGTAATTTGAAAGAAAGATACAAAATAAAATCTAGATATTCAGTTGTTTGCAAGTCACTTTCATGACAATACTCCGTTCATATTGAGCTTTATGTAGCTCACCTGAAAAAATGCTGGAGGGCTGAGAGTTTGTAGATTCTTCAGGCTCTTTGCAAAAAACGTTTGCAGAACTGCTGCTCTTATTTGTGTGATTAATAATGAGAGTATGATAAGGAAATAAATGAAGTAAGCTGTCTTTAGATTAAGTTTATGGAGTAGGTATCAGTTAATCATTGTTTTCTAATTCCATAAATCTAAATGAAAACATGACCACACGTCAGCCGCTTTCATCCATGTCACAGAAATTACTGTGATATATTCTCTAAACTTGATTTGACTAATACTTTGTACTAATAGGAACGCAGAATAGCATGAAGACAAGAACTTGAGTTCAAGAGCCAGACTTGGTCTGTCCCTTGCTAGTTCCCTAACTTCTGACAGGTTACTTAGCCATAGGCTAGCCTAGAGACTTTTAAAAAGTTACCAACTGTTCAGTTTCATTATCTATAGAATGGTGTTTAAAAGAAGTTCTATGGTGTAGGTTGTTTTGAAGATTAAAATGGAAGGATGAGATTATGCCTGACTGAATTTCTCTTAACTAGCAGGTACAAGTGTTTACAATAAAACTGACCTGGGCAAGGAAGCCTTGGTATAGAAACTGATTTTGAAACTTACAGGTGTGTCTTCAAGTGTTAGTTATATTTATCTCCAGTGGCTTCATACAGAATAAAATTAGGAAAAAACAATATCAAAAAAAAATAAAAAGCACCAGAAGTCTGTGTAATTTAGTTAATAATAATTAAAGAATAAAATCTGTTTGGCTTTTCTGAGTTACATGATAACAGCAAATATTTTTTGAAATAATAATTGATATCACCCTGTTTCTGGGTCTCTTGAATCTCTTAGCCAGCTGGATATGTCTAATAGTTTGTTGTTGTTGTTGTTAGACCTCACCAGACTTCCAAGTCAACTAGCATTTCAAAAGATGAAAAGCACGAAAACTCAAAAATAGAAGCAATAGCTTCAAAAGAACATATGGTGTATGACTTCTGAGTCATGTAAAATGCCTTTTGAAAGGAGAGCAGATTTTCAATAGCCAATACCTTGAGTAGGTTCCTGATTTGGAAACCTGTACATCTGCAGTTAACTTGTAATTTTTTTCCTTATGGTGACTTCAAAACCATCTTTCTTTTGTTGAAGCAAAATAACTTCCTCTTTTCTGCAAGATCAGACGTTTTAGCCATCTCAAGGGCTATCATGGTTTTGTAATGTTGAAGATAACTTATTAAAATGGATGTTTAAAATTATTCGACCGTTTTATATATATATATATATGATTCTTCCTATATAGTATATTCAATATAGACTATAAACATATCAAATGTGTATATAGTCAGCAGAATCTGTTTGTATGTATACTGTGCAAATATATACCAATATCAAAAACAAAAGGGCCAGAAATTCAGTTGTGTAAGCTGAACACTTAATGAACACTATGTATAAGATATGTTGGACTCTACTAAACTGTGAACATAAAGACTCTATTTCTGATTCTTAAGGAGTAATCTAGTAAGGGATATAAAACATGTAACTTTATAGCATTATGTAATATATAATGTAAGAAAAATAAAAGTTTAAAAACTAGATAATATTATAACTATTGAATATATGAGAAAGTAAGTAAGTATCAAGAAGAGGCAGCATTTCAGCCTTGAAAGGTGACTTGAAAGGTGAGTGGTATTTTAAAAGTTGGCCATATAGAGAATAGGCATTTAGAATAAAATTGGTTGGTTTTTAATTGCTTATCAGACACCATCTTAATAATCATCATTTTCATAAACAGTTGTTCACATTTATTTAGTGTTACACTAAACTAGATATGATTCTGAGATTTTGGCAATATTAACTTATTTCATCCTCTCAAAAATCCCGTGAGTGAAGTAATAGCTCATTTTACAGATGAGGAAAGAAGCACACAGAAAGATCAGGTCACTTGTATAGGTCAAATAACTAAAAAATGGCACAGCTGGAATTTGAACTCAGGTATTTGAACTAGAAAGCCCATATGTTAAATCTAATTCTAGTTGCCTTTATTTAGGTTGAGATGACTTATTGTTAATTGAAATATGGAGGTTGAGATAGAGGCAGGAAGGAGATCATCTCTTAAGATTGAGCTGGTGGATCAGCTATAATTATTGATAAACATTTTAGGTGAATGAAATAATGTAAGAAGAAAATAGAGGGGAGGAAACATCTTGACAAATTACATTTATAGGCAGCAGGAGGAAGAAAAGAAAAGGCAGCTTTCATAAATGGATGTGTATTTTGTATTCATGTATAGATCTAGGAAATGAACCTAACAAATTTTTAAAAATTTGAGAGTTTCCTATATTTCTCTAGTTTTCATTTACTCTTAATTAGTATTTACTGTTTGATTAAAATATTGCTCTTAAAAATTGTCTTTCTCAAATATTATCTTGCATGATTCATGGAACAACTTTGTTAATAGGCTCTTTATAAAGAAGAGGCTAAGTAACTTATCCACGATCATGTAACTAGGCCAACGTGAACAATTTGAAGTTACATCTTCAGATTTCAAGATCAGTATTCTTTTCATTATGCATCCTGATCTTCATGTATCTTACTACTCAGCTGAAGTCAACATCTCAAAAATCAATGTCTTAATAATTTCTAAATTCATTATTTTTCCCAGTCTCTGTGACTCTTCAACATTCATTACTATTGATTATTTCCTTATGGAATACCTACCCAAACAAACTTTTTTCCTTATATTCTAATTTTAGAAGACAGAGTAAGAAAGTATGACTGTTTTCTCATCCAAAGGTAACTATTAATATTACACATTTAAGTATATTTCTTTACTTTGTATCTTTAATCTAGCTGAGATCATATTGCATCCACAATTTTTTTTTTCTGCTTCATGCCTTGTCAAAATGCTCACTTACTTTAAGCAAAGGGAAGGATTTATTGTTATCTAAATAATTTGAAAATTTTAGAGCAACAATTATAGCGGCAGGCCAAAATGGTTATCATCCCTTTATTCCTATCCTGTGCAATGGGTTGCCACATTTCACACATAGAAATTTCATTCCTTGTAGTCATGCAGTGCAGAGCTTGAAAGACTATGAATTGGTCCTTTCCAGAAATAAGCAGGTGTTATGTTCACAGCTCATGTCCTTCGATTTACTGGTGAGATTCTTTTTTCTTTTTTAATTTCTAATTTTCAAATAATTTTAGACTTATAGAAAAGTTGAAAATATAGTACAAACAATTCCTATGTTTTTCCTGCACATTGACTAGATGGTAATATTTTACCATTTTTGTTTATTGTTATGCATGCACACTTATATGTTGCACTCTATGCAAATATATATTATATATTGTATATGTACATTATGTGTATATGCACATATATGTATGTATATATAAGAGAGTGTGTGTGTATGTGTATCTCCTCTCTTTAATATATTAGCTGATGTTTCCTTGTGATTAGATCTGGATTAATTTTGACAGGAATACCATAGCAGTGATTCCATATTTTTCTTGGTGCATCCTTTCTGGAGACTCATGGTGATACCTATTTATACAAAATTAACTGATAAAGTTAATTTGGATCACTAGTTTGAATTGGTATTTGGTAGGTTTTCCACTATTAGGTTATTATGTTCCTCTTTACAATGAATTAAACATCTTGTGGAGAAACACTTTGCCAACATGTAGATATCCTGTTTCCCGTCAAACTTTTACTCTCAGTATCCATTGATGATTCTTGCCTGGTATTTGTTATTCCGTGTTTTAGTTTGTTTTGTGCTGCCATAAGAAAATACCTGAGATTGGGTAATTTCTAAAGAACAGAAATTTATTTCTTACAGTAAGATATCTAGGAAGTCCCAAAGTCAAGGCACAAGCAGGTTTTGCTGTCTAGTGAGAGCTCTTCTCTGCTTCCAAGATGTCACCTTAATGCTGCATCCCCTGGAGGGGAGGAATGCTGTGTCCTTACATGGTGGAAGAGCAGAAGCGATCAAACCCTCTCTCACAGCTCTTTTTATCCAGACCCATTTATCTAGTCTTTTGCTAAAAGTTCATTTTCACATCTTTTTATTAGATAAAGAGGGAACTGATGTGATGGAATGCAGGGATGGGGAAGAGTTAAGATACTAAGGAAAGTGTCAAAGGTTTAGTAATCAATATTGTTTTTTAAGAGTTTTATGGATTTTATATACATTTAATTATATACATATAATTATATATATTACATGTAAATATATATCATGTATCCATGTATCCATATATAACCTAAAGTGCATTTTAATATCAGTTCATGTATACATTTATATGTGCACATATATACATGTATACATATGTATATGTATATATACATACACACATTGATATATACATGCAGAGTATACATGTTGTGTATATAGTATACATGCATGTACATATAATGTCTATATACACACCCATTTTTACTTAAAATTTTGAAACAGGCAACAGGAAATTAATACTGGCCATACATGCTTATGTGATGGGAAAACTATAAACAAAGATGAGGTAATAGTAAACACAAAAGTCAAGGAATTGCCCTTAGGCAGAGAGAAATGCAGGGCTGATGATTGGGAGGAGACACAAGAGGTAGAAAGGAGGTTTTAAGCTGGCAATTTTCTTTTTGAATGTTTACTTTATATGTTTTAAATTAGACATATGTATTTTTATATTCTTTAGATGTGGTATAATTTACAATTACACAAGATTGATGTGGAAAGTAATCTCTATGACTTTATCTCTAAAATAAATATACTTAGCATTTTTTGAATATACACATGAGAGAAACAGCAGTTTGTAGGAAGTTTTAACTTGTTTGCCTTTTCTATCAGAGCTAGTTTATTTTAACTTAATTCTCTAGAATAACAAAAACATGATCCATCATAGACCGTCATATTTTATAAAGCAGTAAAGATCAACATTTTGCCAAACACCTTTCTAATACAAAATTTGTGTATAAAAGACTTTAAATATTTTATTCGTATGTATAAGTACTTATATACATATACCCCCCACACCCATCTACCAATAATACATGTATATATACATTATTAAAACAAAAAATAATATTTTAGAAATTATAAGTTAATGTTAAGTTAATGTTTATAACCTCTGTTCAGTAAGATTTTCAAAGATATAAATTAATGCATTTTTTAAAAATTGGGAATAACTTGTGAATAAATATTATTTTTTTTCTCTACTGTCATGTTTTTAATTTTGTCCAATTCTATTATATTTTAAAATGTCATTGAAAATGTGTGATTACTCCTTTATTGTGAAATTGTTATTTAAAAAAACAGTTTTTTGAAAATCCATTTAATGGTCAAGCTGTTAATTTACTTATAAGTATTTTCTTTTATTAACTATGATTTTTAAATTTCATACTTAGCTTTAGAAAATTTTAGTTCATATACTCAGAGTATTCTCTTTCCATATTCATATACACAAAATCTGTTGAAATGATGAAAAATACTTCATTTTCTTAAATAAAATTCCAAAAAGTTTCTCTATTTGCTATTGGCATTCAAATGATATTTCCAAATCAGTATTGTCATTTACTTTAGCCATATATAGATTCTTTTGCAGATATCAGTATTTGATGACATAATTAATATCACAATGTACTTTCTTAATTTTTCAATATAATAAACTATGGATTTTAATTTTCATTTTGAATGTATTAGAAAATATTGCTGCTACCACTTACTAATTATCTTTTTTCAATACATTACAGCAAAACATATACTCTTTTGGAGTTTAAAGTATGTCATCATGGCAAAGTTTCGGAGAAGGACTTGCATCATTTTGTCACTTTTTATTCTATTCATTTTTTCTCTGATGATGGGTTTAAAATTGCTGAGACCAAATACAGCTACTTTTGGAGCTCCTTTCGGACTTGACCTTCTTCCAGAACTTCATCAGCGAACTAGTCATTTGGGGAAAAATTTTGATTCCCAAAAGAATGACAGAATCAACAGCGAAACAAATAGCAAGAACTTAAAAAGTGTTGAAATCACTATGAAACCTTCCAAAGCCTCGGAACTCAACCTGGAAGAACTACCACCTCTGAATTATTATTTACATGTATTTTATTACAGTTGGTATGGAAATCCACAATTTGATGGTAAATATATACATTGGAACCATCCAGTGTTGGAGCATTGGGACCCTAGAATAGCCAAGAATTATCCACAAGGGAGACACAACCCTCCAGATGACATTGGCTCCAGCTTTTATCCTGAATTGGGAAGTTACAGTTCTCGGGATCCTTCTGTCATAGAAACTCACATGAGACAAATGCGTTCAGCCTCAATTGGTAATTATTTTATTCTGTGTTTGTATGTGCGTATGTGTATGTGTACATAAACAATTTTTCTGTAATATTAATGCTAAGTCTTCACATTGTTTCTATATTGTTAAATTTATACCTCCAAATTAAACATCCAGTCAATCACCTTTTAACACTGCCTTTAATGTATATTTATTATCTAAATTTTAGAGCATTTCTGGATATATTACTTATATTGATTTCTAATTTAATTCTCCATCTTAATTTTATTAAATTTTGATTTGCATAAATTACAATGAGTTCTCCCACCTTAAGTTTACAGATCAATGATGTTTCTTAAAGCTATGCACCTGTTTGAATGAAGTATCTTATAAATGTTTAAGTGCTTGGTAGTAGTATTCAGGTCCTCTCTATCTTTGCAAATTTTTTTTTTTTGCTTTTATTTATTTATTTATTTTACAGAATATTATGGGAGTGCAAATTTTTTGGTTATATAGATTGCTTTTGTACTGCTTGAGCCAAAGTTGTAAGTGTGCCCATCACCCAGATAGTGCACATTGTACAACCGTTAGGTATTACTTCACCTCCCCACCCCACCTGCCATAATTTCTGTTGAGTTTGACTTCTGTCTGTGCACATGGGTGCTGACTGGTTAGTTATAATTTAATAGTGAGTACCTGTGGTGTTTGTTTTTCCATTCTGCAATACTTAGGAGAATGGTGTCAAGTTCCATCCAGATTGTTGCAAAAGGTAGTAATATGTTTTCTTTTTGGGGCTAAGTATTATTCCATGGTGTACATATACCACATTTTATTAATCCACTCATGAATTGATGGATACTTGGGTTTATTCTCCATCTTTGAGATTGTGAATTGCGCTACAATAGACATTCTAGTGCAAGAGACTTTTTGATAAAATGACCTTTTTTGTCCTTTGTGTAAATGCCCAGTAGTGAGATTGCTAGATCTAATGGTATGTCTACTTTTGGTTCTTTGAGGAATCTCCATATTATTTTCCATAGAGGTTGCACTAGTTTGCAATCCCACCAACAATGTAGAAGTGTTCCTATCTCTCCGCATCTATATCAGCATCTATTGTTTCGGGACTTATTGATAAAGGCCATTCTCACTGGGGTTAGGTGATATCTCATTGTGGTTTTGACTTGCAAAAAATGTTGAGCATTTTTTCATATGTTTATTGGCTATTAGTCTATCTTCTTTTGAAAAGCTTCTGTTCATGTCTTTTACCCACTTTTTAATGGGGTGGTTTGATTTTTTGCCTTGCTTGTTTGCCTGAGTTCTTTGTAGATTCTGGTTATTAGCCCTTTATCGGATGTATAGCATGTGAATATTTTCTCCCATTCTGTAGGTTATCTGTTTGCTATGTTGATTGTTTCCTTGGCTGTGCAGAAGCTTTTTAATTTGATCAAGTCCCATTTATTTATTTTTGTTGTTTTCTGTGATTGCCTTTGGGGCCTTCTTCATGAATTCTTTGCCTAGGCTGATATGTAGGAGAGTTTTTCCAACATTTTCTTCTATAATTCTTATGGTTTCATGTCTTAGATTTAAGTCTGTTATCCATCTTGAATTAATTTTAGTGAGTGGTGAGAGATATGGACCCTGATTCAATCTTCTACACGTGGCTATCGAGTTTTCCCAGCACCATTTATTGAATAGGTATTCTTTTCCGCAGTGTATATTGTTATCTACTTTGTCAAAGGTCAGATGGCAATATAAAAATTATTTTATATCTGAGTTCTCTATTCTGTTCCATTGGTTGATGTCTCTATTTTGTGCCATTACCATGTTGTTTTGGTTATGATAGCCTTGTAGTATGGCTTAAAGTCTAGTAAAGTGATGCCTCCAGATTTGTCCCTTTTGCTTAAGGTTACTTTGGCTATTTGGACTCTTTTCTGGTTCCAAACAAAGCATATAATTACTTTTTTCTATATTTGTGAAAGGTGATGTTGGTATTTTGATGGGGATTGCATTGAATCTGTAAATCACTTTGGGTAGTGTGAACACCTTACCAATGTTGATTCTGCCGATCCATGAGCATGATATGTTTTTCCATTTGTTTATATCATCTGCAGTTTCCTTCCTCAGTTATCCTAGTTCTCCTTGTAGAGGTCTTTCACCTCCTTGGTTAAATATATTCTTAGGTATTTTCATTTCTTTCTAGTTATTGTGAAAGGTATTGAGTCTCTGATTTGGTTCTCAGCTTGACTTTTGGTGTATATAAATGCTACTGATTTGTGTACATTGATTTTGTAACCTGAGACTTTACTGAATTTATTACATTTAATAATTTCAACAGTTTCTTGGTGGAATCTTTGGGGTTTTCTAGATACAAGATCATATCATCAGCAAAGAAGTGATAGTTTGACTTTGAGCACTCAGGCAAGAGAAGGAAATTAGGGGTATTCGAATGGGGAAAGAAGAGGTATCTCTTTACACTTTAAGTGGTTTTCTTGTACACATCATATAATTGAGTCTTGCTTTTTTTTAAATCTAACCTGACAATTTTGCCTTTAAATCGGTGTGATTAGATTATTTCACTTAATATGATTATTGATGTGGATGGATTGATTAAAATCTACTATCTTGTTAGCAGCTTCTTTTTTCTTCTATTTATTTATTCCTCGTTTCCTTTTTTTTTCTATTTTTCTGTTTTCTTTTAGATTAACTGGACAATTTTTATGATACCATTTAGTCTGCGATATTTGCTTATTATTTATAGTCACGATATCAGAAGTTACCAAATATACCTTTGTATAATCACGGTCTACTTACAAATGATATACTCTTCATGTGTAATATAAAGTCCTCACCACTAATATTCCCAATTTTTCTCTCCAATATTTTTTGCTGCTGTTGTAATAATTCCTCTATTAGATAAGAAAGTATACATTACTGCTATTTTTACTGTAGAACAGAGGTTGGCAAGTATTTTTTATAAAGGACCAGCTAATGAATATCTTTGGTTTTGCGCCCCCCATCCCCCCACCACGGCCATCTTCGCAACATCTCAACTATATGGTTATAATGTGAAACTGACCATAAACAATATATAAACAAAGTTATAGATCATTTGGCTTGCAGAGGGCAAGATTTGGCCGATGGGTAATAGTTTGCTGACTACTGTTTTTTAATTATCTGGTGGTTTTTAATGTTATTTAGAAAGTAGGAAATTTTTTTTCTTACAATTATTTATTCTATTCTAGTGCTCCCCATATTTTAATATAGACCAGGTGTATGTCTGGTATCATATTCTTTCTATCTCAAAAATTTATTTTAATGTATTAGTATCTTATAGTACTAATCTGCTTGTAATGAATTCTTTCAAGTTTTATTTGTATCCTTTATTTTGAAGGATGTTTCATCCACTGTAGAATTGGGCAGGTTTGGGGGTTTTTGGTGTTTGTATTCTTTTGGAACTTTGAAAATGTTACTCCATTTTTTTTTATCTTCAATCTTTCATACTTTCTAATGAGAAGTCTGCTGTAATTTTTAAAAATCTTTTTGTATTCTCATTTTTCTGTGCATATTGTTTTTTTTTTTTT
>VBSM01000361.1:49827635-49844926 GCA_008086735.1 Cheirogaleus medius
AAAAAAAAAAAACAACTGCTGGATGCATTGTTCTGTTTTTTTCCCAATTTTTTTTCTCATTATGGTAATTTGGGTGGAATATTTGCCTTAAATTTTCTTGATTCTTCAGCTCTGTTGATGAGCCTATTGAAAGTATTATTCATTTATTTTAATGTGTTTGTCATTTCTGGCATTTCTTTTTGATTCTTTCCTATAGTTTCTATCTCTGCTGATATTTCCCACCAGATCTTGCATGTTGACTACCTTTCCCGTTAGATCCTTTAAAACATTGATCACAGTAATTTAAATTCTTTCTTTGATATTCCAATATCTGTTTCATATGTGAATCTGGTTCTGTTGGTTGCTTTGTCTTTTGGCAGTACATTATTTTTCTTGCTTTTTTATGAGCCTTACAAGTTTTTGTTAAAAGTGTGTCACCCTGAATAGGACAATGATTATAGTGTTTATGTCAAGAAATAGGCTCGCCTTTCTTTATGTTGAATCTTAAATTTGAAACAATATTTGAAATGTTTGATAGAAACACTAAGTTTCCTATATGTAAGAGAACACATTACAAGCTCTGTGGAGTTAAAAGTATCCAAATTTATTTACCATTATACTGTCTTAGTGTTATAAATGTTATTTGTATTCACCTTTTGGGAGTTGTTACTCTGTGATGCATTCTCTCATTTGTAATTTTTAAAACAGAATTTTGAGTTATGAACTGAATTTAGCCCCCATTTTACTAGTGTGAAAACTTAAATAAAATAATTTACCTAGGGATACACATCTATCAAATGACAGAATTAGGACTTTATTCCTCAGGCCTATCTTATTTTATTCCTTGTATTCTTAACTGTTACCCTATTTAAATACATCACTTCACTAAAGAAAGTATTATTGGGTATCAGTTATATTGTAGATCCTGCAATAATTGCTATAAAGGTATGGCATGAGTGATACAACATTTTCTTTTTGCCTTTAGTATGCTAGCATTACAAGAATGGACTTTAAAAAGTATCCTAGTTTGCTAAGCAATTATAATAGAATGATAGAAATTCAGAGTAGTAGATTTTACTTATAAATGATACCTCATTGGCTTATTTTAGAGAAAACTTTCTGACTACTATCAAGGATTCACTACAATTGTAAATGACCCAGTCCTCTTCAGGAGTAGGACCATCATTATCTTGGTTCAGAACTGATGAGTGCTATAATCCACAAGACACAGTATAAAGATAAATTATACTGTGGAGTACAGTATGGGAATAGAACTAGATATATGGAAGTCATAATTGATGCAATAAAGAAGCTGAAGTATTTATAGCAGGGTAAAAGAGAAGAAAGAACATTGTCCCCAAACCTTAGAGTATACTCACAGAGAGAATAAGAGAGGAAAAGAAATCACTTAGATTGGAACGAGATGGTTAGTGTGTTAGGATAATCAGAATAATGTGGCAATGCTGTCTAGTAGAGCTTTTTGTGATGATGAAAATGTTCTCTATCTGTGCTAGTACAGTAGATTATACTGGCCATGTGTAGCCATTGCACATTTGAAATGTAGCCAGTTGAATAAGGAACAGAACTTTTAAAATTCTTTTTAATATTAATTTACATAACTAGTATGAGTATCATTTTGGCAACATGAGACTGGAATGTAATGAAGCTGAAGAAAGAGTAAAAAATCATGTATGTGTGTACATGTGTGTGCACACGCTAGGAGGGGGTATGGTTGGAGAGAGGGCAAAATAGGAGGAAAGCACAGAGAACGTGGTAGTAAAAGGAACCAACATTTATTGAATGTGGTAGTCTAGGTAATAGAATTTTATGTGCATACTTAGGACATCTCCTGAAAGGTAAGAATTATCTGTGTTTTGACGGTGAGGCCACAGAAGCAAGACATTAACTTGCCTTTAGTTCATATAGCTAATACGTGGTGATATATTTGAAAAAGCCCATACTTATTCTGCTATACTACTATGCTTCTCAGAAAAAAAAGAGACAAAAGAATAGTAGATGAATTGGGAAAAGGGCAAAAGTGATAATTTTCTGAATATTTTAAGGTGATTATACACTATTCATTATGTTTTAAAAAAATACTTTTTGCAAATATAAAGTTTTAGGCCTAGAAAGAAGATACCTTCCTCCAGAGAAGAAGCGCTTTTGCTTTGGCTTGGTAAAAGTTGAGAATACCAGTCCTGGATCACGTTATATTAAGTTTAAAGCTAAAGGACTGCACAAGGACTGCATTGTGAACCTGGGATGTGATCCACTGGTTCTGAGAGTTGATTTACTTCTGCCAGTTATGCTTGGGGCAAACCAACTTCCTTGCTCACTTTTCTATCTGGCTTCCTATTTTCCCTTCAGTTTGATCGGGTAATTACTCTTTTCCAGCTGATTGGCTTTAAGAAATTTTTTGTTCTCCATGTTTTATTTAATAATTTTGGTTATTTTCATGAGGAGTGTTTGGTCTACTAGTAGACCAACTGTTATTAAGGACTAGTCCACTATGATTAGAAATAAGAATCTTGTTTTGTTTTTAATTTCATGGAAGAATGCTTTGCTCATAATTTTCATGTGCTTCATGGCATAATCTTTCTGTTGTGTGTTCTTTATTATTTTTTATCATGTTCTTTTCAATTACTTTTTACATAAAATAAAATTTTTGTAGGTCCCATGTTGTGAAAATTTGCATTGTCATTCTTCTTTTCATTGGTGGCATTCTGCTTATAAGCTGAGCTAGTAGGCAGCTTGAATGTTGGATTAATTGTCTCCAGATGCATTTCTCAAACATTCTTCTCTAAGTTATGACTCCTTTCTTAGCTAGCCAGAGCTTCCCTGAGGCCCATATATTATAGATTCTTTTTTCTTAGCTAGCCAGAGCTTCCCTGAGGCCCATATATTATAGATTCTTTTTTTGTATCTCTCATGTTCTTGTTGCTATTCCTGTTTTCAGAGTTGATAGGACATAGATATCTCTTTTCTGTTAACTTTAGTGAAAGTCCTATTTTGTTTCTCTAGATGGGACTTATCTGAATATAGCATGGCTACCACAAAATTTAGGTCTTAAAATTTAGTTCTCTAGCAGTTTCTGACCTTCCATTTCCTAATTTCCACATGCTTCTCTTTCGGCATCATTGTTATTTCTTTCTCTGTCTTAAAGAATCTGTCGATTGATCTAGAAATGAGTGCCATCTTTCTAATGACCCTCCATTTTTTTATATATGTAGTGATGCATTGAATTAGTTGATCTTAAATATTCTGTCTCCAGTTATGCTAATTTATGTTTCTAACACTTATTTTGTAGTATATTAGTCCAAAAATAAGTAGATACTACGGGGAGGAACTGTAATTATTTTACTACTTTTAAATCTTCTGTTAAAATATACTGATCCACACAAAAAGCAGCATATAAATTTTCATAGCAGTTTTATTCATAATTGCCAAAAATTGAAAGCTACTAAGATATCCTTCAGTGAGTGAATGGATGCACATCCTTACAATGGCATATTATGCAGCAGTAAAAAGAAATGAGCTATCAAGTTATAAAAAGACATGAAGGAACCCAAAATGCAAATAGCTAAGTGAATGAAGCCCATCCTAAAAAACTACATAGTTTATGATTCCAACTATATGGCATTCTGGAAAAGGCAAAATTATAGACAATAAAAATATCAGTTATTGCCAAGGGAAGGGGGAGAGGGAAGAAGGATGAATAGGTGGAGCATAGGAGGTTTATAGAGCAGTAAAACTAGTCTGTCTGGTACTGTAATGGTGGGCATATGATATAATAGATTTACAAAAGCCATAAAACTGTACTACAACACAAAGGGTAAATGTAATATAAACTATGGACTTTAGTTAATAATGATCTATCAATGTTGGTTCATCAAGTATAGCATTTGTACCACACCAATGCAATATATTAGTAATAGAGAAACTGTGTGGAGGGTGGGGGGGGGTAGGAAGGGGAGAATATGAGAAGTCCAGACTTTGCTATATTTCTGTAAACCTAAAACTTATTCTAAAAATTATAGCCTATTAATTTTTACAAAAATATATGAATACCTAACAAAGAGTTCATAGATACTGACTCTACCAAGTAATCAAATAACCATATGTATTCTGAAGGATTATAACAAAACAACCTCTTGTGAATATGTCTCTTTTGTGTTAACTGTTTAGTACTTACTCTGCCTTTTTCAGAATACGTGCAGTCATTCATGTTCCTGTCTTTTTTTCTTTTCTTTTCTTTTTGATCATTTCTATTAGGTGTGTTAGCCCTGTCTTGGTACCCACCTGAGTCAAACGATGAGAATGGAGAACCTACTGATAACTTGGTACCAACTATTTTGGATAAAGCTCATAAATATAATCTAAAGGTATTTTGTTTTATTTTGAAGCTATACATAAGGTTTTTGATGGACAAAAGGATAGTAATAACAATGTTTCGAGCAGTCATTATAATTAAAACCAATGTGAAAATAATGACAGGATTTTGTTAATAGTACTATATGCATAAAGAAAATTTTAGTAATTAATATGAGTTATAAACCTTGTTTAAATTATATTTTAGATATTCTTTATTATTTTTTAACCATGTTTTTTATTAATCTATTGTTTTAGCAGAAAAAGAGGATTGAAAGGTTCTTTTGTGAAGATAATACAGAAATTAGGGAAAATTTATGTGTCTAAATTTCTTAGATGTCAAAAATCTACTAAAATCAAATGTTGTTAACCATGTGACTTTACATCCTTATAAAATAGTCAGAAAATAAGCTATTGCTCAAATACTTTTCAAAATCTGAGTTTCATTTTGACTTTATTTACCATGTATATACACGTACCTATGTACATATAGAATGCAAGTAAAAGTCTGAAGACAGCTGAAAGATCAAGTATATTCTACCCAGATACTAAAGTGTGCTACAAATGAAAAAAATTTCTCACGGAATAAGATTGTATTTATTTATTTAAGAACTTAATGAATCATGGAAACAAATATGAATGATCATTAAAGATTTAAATAGAACTACAGGTGATAATTTTATATTGAGTAATGAAATAAACAGTGTTTTTAAAATATTCAAAAATTAGTCATGTAGTAGGTGGCAACATTAATTTTAATACATTTCCAAAAGTTATAACCATAGAGTCTGCATTCTCTGAGCACTTTCAGTACTACTGACAGTTAATGATTAAGTCCAAACCATTTAAAAAGTATAAAATTGTTTAAAATTTTAATTATAATATTATAATTAAAAATAACACTTATTTTAAAGAAAAAGTCAAAACTGAAATTTAAGATACTATAAAAATAAGCAGCACTGAGATTATTGCATTATCAATACAATGTTACCATGGGGACATTGGTAACCTGTCCTATGTCCCATGTTACTAATGGGACATTGATAATATTTAATAAAACAAAGTAGGAGAAAGAACTAATAAGGATGAAGTATGAGATTAATTAAATAAATATAAAACCTGCAAAATCAGTAATCTAGATAAATCTTGATTTTTTTTCTACTTTTTGTGAAAAGACGAAATAGGCAAACCACTGGTGAGACTAAAAAAGAAAAAAGTGGAGAACACATATCAAAAATTAAAAGGGGGTACAGACAAGAGTTTAAGTTATCAGCATATTTGAAATTTATAAGAAATGAGTAGTTTTCTAGGAAAATACTTTTAAAAGTTAATTTTTGGTGCAGAAAGAGGTTTAAAAAATCGGAATTGACTAATTATCCTAGAAAAAAAAAAAAGGTAATTGAACAAATGTCTTCCTCAAAGCACCAGATATAACTGGCAATTGTATTCAACCTTTGCGAAGTCATTGATTCTTGTGACTGAAATACAGTGTAAATTATACTCATTATCTATTGCTGCATAACAAATTATATCAAAACTTGGTAGCTTAAAACAGCAAACATTTATTATGTCACAATTTCTAAGGGTCAAGAATCTAGAAGTGGCTTAGCTGGATGGGTCTGGTTCAGTCACCGTCTCTCAGGGAGATATTGGCTGGTGCTCTAGTCATCTGAGGCTGGGGGATCCACTTAGAAGCTTTCTCATGTGATGGTGACAGATCTCAGTTCCTTGCAGCCGATGAACTGGGAGTTTCAGTTCTTCTCCATGTGGGTTTTCCCAGAGTGAAAGATCTGAGAGAGAGTTGCCAATATAGAAGCTACAGTGGGTTTTTTTGTTTGTTTGTTTGTTTTTTTTACCTAATCTTAGAAATGACACACTGTCACTGTTGCTCTGTCCTTTTGTTTTATTTACTGATAAATCAGGCCTGGCACAATAAGGGAGAGAACTGCAAAGTTGTGAATGCCAGGAGATGGGAATTGGAGCCATCTTGGAGACTAGCAACTACAGAAAACCAACATATTTATCCTATAATGATAGTACAATTCCAATGCAATTTTAAATATAGAATTTGACAGACTTAATCCCCAAAAGTTTTTATAAATATGTTGGAATAAAGTAAAACTTCTAAAAACTGTTTTTTAATTAGAGGAAAACTTGTATTCCTTGATAACAATATATACTAAAAATGGTGAGAATTAAAATAAAGGATATGACATTCTTCTTAGCATGGAGAAAAAGATCAGTGAAACAGAAAACAGAGTCCAGAAACAAGACACTTAATTTGGGAGTCTGATATATAATTCAAGAATCATTTAAAATCAAGTGTAAAAGGAATGTTTATTCATGATCTTGTCCTTGCAATACTAGATTTGAAATCTGCAAATCTACAGTTTATTTTGCATTCTCCACTCTGTCCTATGTCCTTAGGTATTCATATTCCATATCTAATATCCCTTACTTACCCTCTGATTATTCATGTTTCTTAGAGTTTATTCTTATTCAGTACAATGTGTTTGCAAATCTTAATGAAAATGTGAATTATAGTGTCTTTTAACTAGGGACCATTTACCCTGAGTTCTCAGATTGCTGCTACTCTTAAAAATTGCTGGAGCTTTTTATTTGTTCTGTAATTTCTTGGTTTATATATCCTAATGGAGGACAGTCTGGTTTTTCCAATACTGGTAATTGAGCTCTGTAAGAGATGATGTGGATCACTGTTGAAATATTTTGCTTCAAATAAAAATATGATAAAGTACTTTTAATTTTCCTTTTGCAACTTTGAGATTCAGTAGTTATTGGGGAATAGAAATGGAACTCTAGAGAGAGAGAAATAGCTAAATAGGCAGCATTTTTTTATTTCTGTCCATAAAGCTGCCTCCTCTTTCTACTTTACAATCCTGAAACTGTTAAGACAGCATCTCTCAAGTTAGCTGACTGGCAAGAGCTGTCACCTACCATGTCCCTCAGCACCATTCAGTGAGTTTCCATTGGCATGTAAAATCTGCAAATAGGCAAGCCTCCAGGTTCTGGCACCCAGTCTGAGTCTGGATAAATGATTGATTTATCTTCTAAAAAACAGGTCCAAGGGCCGCTCTTCTGTCCTGGCCCTGCTATAATCCTGGGAGATGGGAGCTCCAGAAACTGGCTATTTTAGTTCTTTCAGAAGGTTTTAAAGGTAAAGTGAAAATGTTCTGGTGCATGAGGATAGATTGGCTTTTCTCCTGTTTGAAGTTTGTGTGGGAGAGTGTGGCAAAGATCTCAACCACTAATTGTCCATGTAAATGTAACCTACAGTATTTGTTTCCGATTTTATATCTAATGATCAGAAAAATTTGGAACTTGATAGACTAATGTTTTCCAAAATTTTTAGAACAATTTCTTGGCTTTGTGTCTGGGGAGGAACTCTTTATAGTACAAAGAAGATTAGACCTGGAACCATGAGACTGGAGCTTGTCTCAGCTGAGTACCTCTGGAATCTGACAGTAGTTCCTTGATCTTCTAGGATTAACCCCCTCATTTATAAAATGATAGGATGAAACAATAAGATAGTTTTATTTATTGTATTTTTCTGTGATTTCTGTTGTGTTATTGGGGAACAGATATTATTTTTTATAATTAAAATGTAATCTTGTTTTTTTAAAGAATGGAAAACTTTCCTTTTGCTTGCTAATGTAAACTAATGTTAAAATATTGAATTAATGACAGTGCCTTACTAGAATTATATAAAGTGCTAAGGCAATATGATACAAAAATAGCAATGTTGTGGTGAATTTGGTGCAAATAAATTGGGGCCTACAATGCACATAACTGACCACTAAACTCATAAGTCTAAAATGGATTCATTAGTAACATGTCCTTTTTCTTTTCTTTAAAGCAAGGAAATAATCTGCCCTCTTCCCCTAATTTGATTAATATTAATTTGCTTAGTCCTTCCCCCCCAAAAAAACTTTTCCATGTATCAGTTTTATTTTTTAAATATTCTAATGGCTATAATATATTAATTCTACTTTAATCTTTATTAATATGTTCTTCATTCTTTGCTTGGGTTTAACTGTTCAATGTTCAATAATATTTTAACTAGTACTAGTCACTAATTACTTTGTAATTTCAATTTTGGTTAACTTAAACCAACAGTCTTTTTAGGTGAATGCTTTTTACATTATGCACAAACAAGCAAGAATGACAAATGGTTGGTGCTTTGGTTACTTGTTTTGCATTATCCTGAGCAAATCTGGACTGTTATTTTTTGGAAATGTAAATGAGTAAAACTAAAATCTAAATCATGATTTTTCAGAGAGATTTAGATTATCTGTTCTTTTATATACTTGTCTGCATATTTGCTGGAGCACTTACTTATACTGTCATTGAGTAGGCTGGTTTTGTAGAGAATATAAAAATCAGAGCTGGATCCTTTCCACTATATCCTATCTATCCTACACCATTAAGAACACAGCAATGAAATAATCTATTGAGTGAGACATGATAGAGATATTTGGTATATTCTGTCATTTTTTAGCAAATATTCCTGCTTTCTTTCTACTTCATGGAAGGAATATACTTCCTGTCCCATTGATGTTGGATTTGGCCTCATGGCTTGCTTTGGTTAACAAGATGTGAGAAAACATAATGTATACCCTGTGCTTGTGTGGTTGTGCTCCTGTTCTCTTATAGGAGAAGATCATGCTCCTTTCTGCCAAGGACCCAGAATGACAGATACATGGAGTTGATTTCAATATGATCCGCATCCTAGAGCATAGCCATGACAGCCAATTCATAACTTTATGTTCAAGAAAAAAATGTTTTCTATTTGCAAGCCACTGAGATTGTCAGCTTGTTTGTTATACAGCATCATCACATCAAAATCCAACTGAATTAAATCATCCATTTAGGTAAAAAAAATCAAGCAGATCCAGTGTCCTTTCCCTTTGCTCAGTATTGTAGGGAAAAGAACCAATTCAGCCACTTATGGTCTTGCATTTTAATAAATTTAGTATTTTATTTTAGAGTAGCAAGTTTTCATTCTGCTCTATGCATAAATCACATGTTATGGTGTATCAGCATCCATTATTTATTTGCATATGGCTCTAGAGCCATCATTATATCTGATTCGAAGACTTATGCAGATTTTTCACTATGTGAAGCTTGCATACAAGTATGTCCATGATTCTTTTTAAAATGATTTTTCAGATCCATTTGAAACATATTATATTATCCATGACCTCTCCTTTTTCCTTTTTCTTGTTCCTAAATGCATATGGTGAATTTATGGTGAAAACTTAGTGACTCTTACCTAAATGGGGTATAAATGAAAGGCTTAGAATCTAATTTGACAGTTTTCCCTTTTTGCATGAAAATCATTCATCCGTTTATTTATGCATGTATTCATTCATTCATTGCCTGCTATGTGCCAGATACTGTTCCAGATGCTGGCAATATTAAGAAGATATTACCTCTGTTCTTAAGAGACCTTGCAACCTATTGGAGATTAGACACGCAGACAAGTAAATTGCATGAAGAGAAAAGTACGAAGTATTATGGTACCACATAGGAGTAGGAAGACCTACCTCATTATTGTTGTGGCGGAGGTTGGAGGGTGTATAAGGGGTGAAGGTAGGGAATGGAGGTGTTGGAGAAGAAGAAAACCATCAGATTTTCACTTTAGAAAGTTCTCTTTGGCAGCAGGTATAGAAGAGACTGGCAAGGTCAAAATTAGGAACATGAATTGGAGGAATGTTTTGGCTTTTTGCGTTTACTGCAAATATATTAATCTGTACTTTACAAAAGAAGCATGCCATTTATAGTTTTCAGCTTTAAAGTTAAATTCATTTTGACATAGGGTATTTGCTTAAATATGGTGTCATTTATATATAAAATGGAAATTTAGAAAATACAACGTTGTATCTGAAGGAGAAATTACCCAAGGTAACATTATATAAGAGTATAAAAATACCTATGCACTTTACAATTTTCTTTCAACTTAAGTTAAAAAGCAAATACCAAAGCTACTGAAAAATTAAACTTCCCTGGTAGTTACTACCCTAGCAATACTAACAATATACTGTAAAAATATATTTGACCTTAGTTTGATTTGACCTTAGTTTGTTACTGACAAAAATCTTCTATTATGTAATGTTAATGTAATCTCATTTTATTAAAAGTAGGGAATTATATTTTCACTAAATACTATCTGACTTTAAAATTGATTCTGTGAAAAGTAATACCGATTAATGTAAAATACCTTTTGCTTTAAATGGGTAATTGAAAGCAGTTTTACATTGCACTAGAAGTCGCTAGTTCCAGAAGTACTTCATAGAGCCTGAAACCTAAAATTAAAACATTATCAATAAATTAATTTCCATAAAGATTTTTAATTACTGTAAGTCAGTAAAATTAAGAATAAAAGTGAAAATCTTCATAATCTTTGTTTAGAAGTCTTAAATAAATTTTCATTCATGAGAGTTATCATCTGTACTATCTACATTACTATTCAGAAATGGTTTTACTAGCCGTAATTAGTTTTTCTTGATTTATGTACAGCTGACCTTTTTTAGTTGAAAAACTTTAATCTGTGCACAGCATTTTAAAAATATTTTTAGTTACTGTTTTCTACTGTTGTCTTAGAGACATATAAACCCATCAGTAACTTAGGCATTATGGGAATTATTGTCCTTCATAGCACTAGTGCATATTCTTTTTTCAGTAATTTCATTACTTATTCCTTGAATAATATTGCAAATTAAATGCAAATTATTTTATAAAATGGTATTTTAATTAAGTAGAAGAATTTGTCATTTAAAGAAATTTGCTGTTAAGTCCATTTAAATGTAAACTTAATGGTCACACACCTGAAAAAAGAATACAGATTTTTCTGGACCATATTTTTTTTTTTTTTGCATTTTTTTAAAAGAAAGATATGTTTGAATATAGAGTATATCCTTACATATCTTATATACAATATAAGTAAATAAGATATATTTTATAAGGAATAAACATATAAACAAAAGCGTTGCACAGTGGTTAAGCATTTGAGCTCTTAATTTAGATCGCCTGTAGTGCTTCTAACTAACTGGGTGACTCTGGGCAAGTTATTGAACCTAGCTTAACTTTGATTGCCTCATTTAGAAAATGGAAATAGTTATGGTTACTACCATATGGAGTTGCAAAAATTAACTGAGGTAATAATTAGTATAAAATTTGTGTATTATTTAGCTGAAGAAACTCTTAGTAAATGTTATTACTAAGAATTCTCTGGTAACCTCTATGTTCAATAAATATTCATCTTATGTACTCACCAGCAAATTGATTTCACTGATCAACACCTAAGTGCACATATAGGAATAACATTTATTGGGCATCGGGCAGATGGGGGGGTGTGATGCGCACCATCTGGGGGATGGACATGCTTGAAGCTGTGACTCGGGAGGGGCGAGGGGAGGGCAAGGCAACATACGTAACCTAAACATTTGTACCCCCATAATATGCTGAAATAAAAAAATATATATTCATCTTAAATTAAGGTTATTAAATAAATCACTTTATTATATATGTAGAATATACTTTCATTATTATTTGTACATTATAGAAAGTTTTTTATCTAATTGATTTTTTTGTTGTTGTTTTAGGTCACTTTTCACATAGAACCATATAGCAATCGAGATGATCAAAACATGTATAAAAATGTCAAGTATATTATAGACAAGTAAGTTTCTTCAATGTTTATAAATACTGTTATATGATCCACTAATAATTATTGTTATAAAAAGGGTACATTAAATTATTTTTGAGAGATTTGATTTATTATAATGATATTTTTAATAAAATTAAACTGTTTTTGGAATTAACATCATAATCATTTTGAGGAACATTTCTGAAATCCCTTACAGTTTAGTTTCTATATGAATAAATATTCATATTTTTACTGTTTTGTATGTTTATAAGGCTGTTTAGGATTTCTATAATATTGAAATTTCAAATTGATATTTTTTAAAACTCAGAAATACAAAGTTGTGCCTTTTTAAACAGAAGGTTCAGATTATGAAATGTGAACTACTTTTATAGCACTGGACCCATAGCTAATATTTTGATTTATATCTAGTCTGATTACAAAGAATTTGTTAATACAGTTTCATTTTGTTAAAGGATTTTACTGATAGTAGTCTGACAGATGTCATACTCTTACAAAGAAACTTGTCAGTAACACTGGGACATTTATTACTGATACAAAAAAAGCAGTTTATGTGTTCATATAGAAAATAATAGGATTTTTATGGCATTAGTCATCATTTGTAAATCTCAATATGAGATAATTAATCTTTTGTTTGGTAAAGTATCCCATTTCTAATTTTCTAATGTGTAAAATTAAAAATGCATTTTTAATTATATAATGGATTCCCTGAAGAAACAGAGCAACGTGCTTAAACCACACTGATTCCTTCATTTTCAGTACATAAACAAACAGTTTTTGTCTAAGGCTAATGAGTTGTGAATATTCATTTCACTTTTGCATATGCTTGTGTTTCAGATATGGAAATCATCCAGCCTTTTACAGGTACAAGACAAGGACCGGCAACGCTCTTCCTGTGTTTTATGTCTATGATTCTTATATCACCAAGCCTGAAAAATGGGCCAATCTGTTAACCACCTCAGGGTCTCAGAGTATTCGCAATTCGCCTTATGATGGATTGTTTATTGCACTTCTAGTAGAAGAAAAACATAAATACGATATTCTTCAAAGTGGTTTTGATGGAATTTATACATATTTTGCCACAAATGGCTTTACTTATGGCTCATCCCATCAGAATTGGGCTAGCCTAAAATTCTTTTGTGATAAGCACAACTTAATATTTATCCCAAGTGTGGGCCCAGGATACATAGATACCAGCATCCGTCCGTGGAATACTCAAAACACTCGGAACCGAATCAGTGGGAAGTATTATGAAATTGCTCTGAGTGCTGCACTTCAGGCCCACCCCAGTTTAATTTCTATCACCTCTTTTAATGAGTGGCATGAAGGAACTCAGATTGAAAAAGCTGTTCCTAAAAGAACCAGTAATACTGTGTACCTAGATTACCGCCCTCATAAACCAGGTCTTTATCTAGAACTGACTCATAAGTGGTCTGAAAAATTCATTAAGGAAAGAGCAACTTATGCAGTAGATCATTAGCTGCCTATTTCTTAATGCATTGATTCAAATGTAATAATTATCAAATCAACTAATTTTAATAAATGCCTTTGTTTTGAGTTATGACAAGAAAACTGTCAAAATTAGTATGCACTATTACTGTTATCTTTAAGAATAATAATTTTTTACTTTTTTAGAGATAATAGTATCATTGCCACCCTTCACAATATTGCACTGAGAAAATATCTGAGAGAAAAGTTGTGTGAATAAGATTCCTTGTAGCATAATTTACTGCATTTCTGTCTGAAAGTGAAATTCTGATTTGATGGCAATTTAATATCATTTCACAGTAGATAAATGCTTTTGTTACATAAAGAAGTTAGTGCACAGTTAAATCATACTTGCATCCTACGCCCAAAGAAATAGAACTGTTGTGTGTATTTGGCATACCTATTGAAAAAAAAAAAAACCTTAAAAGATAATGTACATGTTTCAGTTCTAATTTTGTGTCAGTACTTCAATCAACTTTATTGTATTAGTATTCAGACTCTGAATAACTCTCAAATAATCATGAAATTCTTATGAATAATAAAATCACTGTACCTTCCATCAGTTTTGCTATGAACCTAAAACTACTTTAAATAATAGTTTATTTTTAAAAATTAAAAACAGTCGGATACCGTAAGCCTTACTGTGACCACATTGTGTTAGGAAGGCCTGCTTTCTTCAGCACAATATGTATCATCATTTGCAGATTTTTGGTTACCTAAAGCATGCTAAGTGTTTTGCATGTATACTGTTTCTACTTTACTATGCTGAATTCCAGATTTTTGAACCAATGGAAAGTACTTTTATAAAAGTTAATGATTGGTTCTCAATTATTAGGAGTTGTTTCACAATTATTATGAAGATATGATGCCCATATTGTTAAGATATTTTGTCAAGTTTTAACTTGTTTCTATAATTCATTTCTTTAAATTTAATCAGAGACCAACTATCATATAAGAAATCAAAAAGTTAATACTATCATTGGATTGTCTTTTAATATTTTAAGTAATTTTTACCAAAAGTAATAGAGAAAATTTACTTATCATTTTAGATTTTAGAAACATGGAAATGAAAATTCTTTTGTATCTAAAATAAGTCCTGAAGTTTGGCTTTACATTAAATTTAACACTTTATAATAATGATGAAAATATTTCTAACAGTCACTATTATAAAGTTTTGTATATATTAATAATATCTTCATTTTATAATGTTATACTTTTATTGTACTTTTAGGTTAAAATAAATGTGATTAATAGCTATCATATTGTGACTGATTACTTATATGCTAAAAATAAATCCCTTTACTTTAAAAACTAAATAATAGAATACACTCTATTCTTATAGTTCATATTTATAACTATAGTAAAAAATCTAACATCCTATTACATAAATGTCATTTCTTAGGTATTTAGTCCTATTAAAAGGAACAATAGGGTAATGCTAAAAAGCAATGCATGTAAATCTTCAGCATATAAAGACATCCATTCAGAAACATAAATTAGTATGGAAATTTGTTATAAAATAACCCATCAGATGATAAAAGTTACTTTTAAACAATGATTTTGAAGTAAAATACCGTGTTTTTGAAAAGAGACATCATTAATGTTATTTATAACTTAAGAAATTGCCATTTCTCAGAGAATGATCAGGCCATAGGAAATTAGTACAATAGTAATAATATGATTATTTTCTAGGGGAAAACAAAAGAATAAATCACCATAATGATATTTTAATATAACCAAGCGCCTTCAAGGAACAACCATACAGATGTAACCTGTGGATTTTTCTCTTATATCTAGTTAACCACTATATGATATTTTGTGAGTAAATTATAAATATGTCATACCTAATAATCTCTTATAAAATACCATGTTTTATTAAAGTGTTGTTAGAGATGACTTTTTCTCATTGCTTACATAGTATATTTGAACCCACTATGATAGAAAATAAACTTTATGAAGTAGTTCCTAGATTAAGGGAAAGTCTATAAAAGCAAGGTCAACAAATCCTCAACACAGATACCATCACTTTCTATTTTGTTCCCATTGTACACGTAGATAATTCACTACTGCATACTTTACCTGTGAGCTTTGTTGTGATTCCCCAGTATGTTACCCCAACCAGGCAGTAGCAAAGTAAGATAAAACAGAATCTGTCTTCATTCCAGAATGTTATTCTCAAATGAAGGATGTGCAGAATCTGATTAGTTTTTAATAGTTTATAATTATTAATACATGAATATCTGTTTATTTTCTTCTTTTGAAAAAAATAATTCTAGTCATCCTCAGTATCTCTAGAGAATTGATTGTTTCCATGAACTCCCATGGATGCCAAAATCTGCTGATACTCAAGCTCCCAATATAAAATGGTGTAGCAGTTGCATGTAACTTATGCACATCTTCCAATATGCATTACATTATCTCTAGATTACTTATAATATCTAATACAGTGTAAATACTATGTAAATAGTTATGCTGTGTTGTTGGGAATAATGGCAAGAAAAAAGTCTGTACATGCTTCACATGTTTAGTAGAGGCACAATTATTTTTTCAAATATTTTCAATCTGCAGTTGCTTGACTCTGCAGATGCAGAACCCACAGATACAGAGGACCACGTATTAGGAATCATCTCTAATAATTTTGTTAATTCTTAGGAATACTTTAAAAATCTTCCTCAGGTATTCATTACAGCTGCCTTTACCATTTGACTTGTAACACAGTTTAGATTGTTATGATCACAATAAGAGCAAAGAATTGATTTCTTAATTCAGGAAACTATGGTACATGCTTGAATTCAACAAACTACAATAACTGTTAAAACACAAAGTGATTTAATGTATGCAATGCATAAATCGTAAAGAATTCGTTTATAAGTTATTCAATTTTTATGGTTTAATCAGTCTAATTGTTTTGACTATATATAAACCAAATCTTTTATTGCTTCCTCTAAGAACTAATATTGTCAAAAACTACTATTATTAATATTTATCTGGGTCGTATGTTAACATATTTTCTGTTTTAAGACTGTAATTTAAGAAACGACTATTTTGTTACATGGAGTAGTTAATTTTTGTCTAATAAAAGCATACATGAAATACACTGTATCTTAGACATTGAAATCTATTCATTTCTCTTTATGAAATATGTTTTATTTCATTTCTGGTTAACAGACAAAAAGTAATATTTAGTCATTATTCTTTATATATTTTCTCTATTGTGATATGTAGCAGTTACAAAGTACATACTTTAACTGTACATACTTTTCAAATCTCTGGATTTGTGTTTTATATACATATATACCCACACACACAAAGTTTTTTAAAATATGAGAGATGTTTTTCCATTATTTTCTTCTTTGGGTATAATCGTATATTAGCTCTGACATCCATTAGGAAATTGAACTTCTCCTAAAACAGCAAAGTAGCAAGCCATCGGACAACCTACCAAGTTCATAACCATGTGCTTTTTCATGCTGGTCAGTTATCCAATTTGAACACAACTACTTCTAAACTCTATAGTGCCTACAGAAACAGTTCTTAAAAATCTATGTGTAAATTTTTAATTACGGTCAAACACTCTTTCATCCCATAGTGTAGAAAAGCAATACTTAATTTATGAACAGCAAAATATCAATTATTTTCATAAATATGTATAGTTTCTAAATGAAAAATTGACATAGCCACAAGCAAAAGAAAAAGAGTATCTGTGATGATTTCAGCATTTGCTATGGTGGCATGACCATGTTATACTGTTTTTGTGGCACTAAATTTAATG
>VBSM01000361.1:49857377-49875368 GCA_008086735.1 Cheirogaleus medius
CCTATCTCTCCGCATCCACGCCAACATTTATTGTTTGGGGACTTTTTGATAACACTAATTGTTAATTGGGGAAAACTTTAACTTGAAGCTAAGAAATGGAAATTAAACAAAAATATAAAACTTCTAATTTTCTCACCATCTTCATACTTAGAGGAAAATACACACAGATACACACACATACACACACACAGAAACAAATATGTACCTCAATACATAAAGAAATGCAAATAATTTGGTATGTTAATATTAGCTTCAGTGAATATTTATTGTCATGCTATAAAACTTATAAAATAGGATTTTATAATAAAATGCTAAGTTTAATTATAGAAAAGAGAATAGCAAGAGAATAATTGTATAATTAACATGTAAAGCATATGAAAATATTACTATTATTATATAAAAGTCAAGCTGAGTTTCAGTGCTAAAAATCTGCATGTTTAGTGAAAACATAAAAAATATGATTAAGTCACTATATCCTCAAGGTAGCTTAGAGATATCCCAGAGATTCATAAATATTGAAGGAAAAGGCATGGGCTTGAAAATGTGCTTAATAAAAAGAATAACTCTAGCTTATGGACACAATATGTAAAACTTACCCAAGTATGGTTTAAAGAAATAGAAGATTACTTCCCAAATTGATTAAATTCCTGAGTGAGGATCACTCTTCTAACTACGTTATTTTTCTTGTTAAAAAACATTAGCTGATAAGTGAGAGAGTTTCTCTCCCATTTATTAAATTTGCTCTACCCACAAGTGACTTGAAAATCATTTGTGCTGAAAGGAAACATGTTAGAGGCTACCCCACCTGTTTCGTGCAGTAAGCCTTTGACTAGGCACCTTCTGGAACATCCAGAAGCAGCTCGAGGCTCTGGAGATACCAACACCCAATGTCAAGACTGATGTAAGGATGTAAGTTGCTATTATGCTATTCATCAAGCAACATTCCATGGACACTTGCCAAAATGTATGTGGGTTCCTGAACAGAACTGATTTTGTTTTTCCTGGATGAGAGATCAAGGCACTGCTATTTAGTATGAAATGTAAGTCAGTCAAAGAATGCATTCAGAAAAACACTGACTCCTTTCCTTTCAACCCTTCTTTCACTCTTTCTTTTGGTTTCTTTATTATTGATTGCTGTTTCCAATGGTCAGAACAGTTTTCCATTTTTTGTCTCTCCAACCAGGCGTTCTTACTTATAATCTTTCTGAACTTCAAAATTCGGGAAATTTGGGAGTATTATAATAGTGGTGACTGTGATTAGGTGGTAATATGAGTCCATTGAACTCTTACCATGTGCCAGTCACTGGGCTCTGAGCATTATACATACAGTGGAATTATATGTTAAATAATTAATCTGGTTTTTTTTCTAATTTTCTATGTAGCCCTCTTGTCTCACACTTGTAACCCAAAGGTCATTTTTCCTCCTTCCATTTTACAGTCAAGAAAAAGGATTAAAATAAATGGCCAGTCTAAAGAGAAGAAGATGATTCTCTTTGCATAGACAGACTTTTTATTAAATAAAACTGATCTGTGGAAATGGGGGGTGGGAAAGAATGTCATAGTTAAAATCAAACAGAAAAGACTGGATGGTTTGGAGCAACCTCCAAATTGAAACTGTGGTGAGTTGTAGACCACCCTCCCCCAATTCCTCAATGGTGAACAACCTGATCTTCAACAGTCCTGGATGCTTGTAAGCTCCTCCTGAAGAGACAGTAGGGAATTTGGATATCCTGATTAAAACAGTGCTGAAGGAAGACTCTCACACCTACCAAAGTAGTGCTAAATTGAACCAGTGAGGTATTTTCCTGTGAGCAGAGGCAGTATTACACCCACTATGATTACATATAAGTTAGGAAAATGAAGCACAGAGAGATTAAATAACTTATACAAGATCAATGATCCAGTCATTTTTGGAACTGAGATACAAACTCATAAATCTGGTGTCAGAGCTTTCATTTATCATAATATTCTACTGCTTTCAAACATCCACTGAAAAATAATTTAGGATAGGATTTATCAATATGGTGATATGACTCTGCCTCTAAATATTATTCATCTTCTCAGAGGGTAATGTGGGCTTTATTTTGTCTGATTATATACTTATTTTCCTCATAAGGAGGTCTAAACCATGGGAACTTCTGGAAATAAAAAACATCAATTCCTATGCAGCCTGGGTTTTAGAATGCCAATATCACTTGCAAGTGCTCACATTTCAGATTTGAGGGAAGCCTAGATAAATGGGGTTTTAAATAACAAAAACTGAATATCTACCCAAGGGAGAGTACTTCAGCCTTAAAATTGGCCGTATAATAAATCTAGTTTTTAAAGTGTCAGTTATGCTCACCCACCTGCATTTCTCGTAACTGTGCTGTGGTTTCCAAGGAGTCCAGCAATTTGGTTTCCTGTTATTAATTGTTTAAGTATGATTTGAAAAAGAACAAAGGTATTTTAGTTTATGTGGTCAAATCAAGTTACTTTATAAAAGATACAAATTTAACATAAAACCTGTGTTACAGTATTGTGTCTCAAACATTATGGCATCTAAGGATTTGAAGGTATGCCATATACAACCAAACCCTGCCTTCTGCCCTTCCTTCCTATATTACCATCTCAGAAAATCATCCTAAGATTTCAAGGGCCATCAGTTTCACCAAAGATCCAAAGATATCTGCACTCTGAGGCACAAGAAGCGTGTGAAAGACTGAAACTCCAGGGTCCCATAACACCAAGGTGAGGCGTAGTCCTGACAGTTAGGAGAACCATGGGAAGGGGGAAATGTCAGAGTTTTGATCTTGACTAGTTCAGGTTAGCCTAGACTAGGAGACAGTCTGCATTTAATTCAGCTCACTCCCTAGGGCTGTGCTATTTCTATCTCATTTTCTGCTGATAAAGTAAATTAATATATATCTTTTTGTAGCCTATTCAGTTATATGTATCAAAAGCTTCGAAATTATTATATCCTTTGACCTCTATTTCTGATTTCTATATAAATATAATTTAATATTTGTTTAGCACTAAGTACTGGGAATACTGCAGTAAAAAAAGACAGACACTATGTTTATGAAGAAGACTTTGTTAAAGTAAAATAATGCTCATATAATATTCTGTTGTGTGGTATATATCATAGTTTGCTTAATCATTATCCTATTGGATGGACATATCTTAGGCAACTTGATATAAAAAGTTATTTTGATTTGTACTATTAATTAATTTTTTTGTGTTTAAGTTTCTTTATTATGGCTAAGTCTGGACTTCTCTTTATTTACCCTCTTTAAAACTTAAAAATCTCTGAAGCCCAAAGTCATTCATTTTATTTATTTATTTATTTATTTTTGTGAACTTTTAAAGTTCACCAAAGGGCCTAGTTTAGGGTGGAAGTGATGGACAAAGAAATAAAAGAGAGCTATATGAGAGACTAATGGAGTCTAATGAGTGAACAGTAACAAAAGAAAGAAAGACAGCACAGACATTAACAGGATCCCTGCACACCACAAAAATGAGTATTAAAATTTAATTTCCCATAATACAGTTAGTGGATTATCCTTCCCAGATTGATATGCTCTCAAGGATAGTTCATGTTACATAAAGAAGTGAATTCCAGATTTGGGCTGGAGAATTCATAGATAATAGGATAGTGATAAGATGCAATCCTTCCTTGCTTGAATCTCTTAATTTAAAAGAAATTAGTGAAAAGTCCAGAAGAAATTAATAGATAACACATTCCAAGTTCTAACTGATTCCATCCTAATGCTACAGTTTCCTGTTTAAGTGTAATTAATCCAATATTTAGAAATATATTAATGTGCTTTCTTTTTCTTTTTTAGTGATGTGTTCACATTTGTCTTGATAGTGAGCTAGAAGCAAGACATCCCTTTAGGTTTGTACATGGAGACTAATAGTTGATGTAGCATATATGCAAAGGGAATGAAAGAGTTAATATTGTATTTAGTTAATAATATTCAAAAGAGGATTTTGCTGAAAAAGTATCTAGATATATAAGCTTTTCTAGAGACACATGATTTTCTAAAATATTTTAATATAGGAAGAAGAAATAAGCCTGTTAGACCCCAACCATAATTTTCCTTTCACACTGCAGAGAAAAAAATTCCACCTATCTAAGATGATTAGGACATAAATCTTGTTCTGCTAAAATGTAGCTAAGATAAGATAATTTCAGATCCATAGCTCCATTCTCTTTTTTCTACTTGGTTTCTAAGCTTTAAGGTAGGAGTTTTGAGAAATATTCACACTCATTGGCTAACTTGAAAACTTTGTGACAAGTGGTGTAATTCCCAAGAATCATGTGATGCAGGCTGCCAACCCCCCAGAAAATGCTCTGGATCCAATGTGCCAGTATGGTATAAAAGTACTGGTCAGAGGAGGTGGCTGAAGGCAGATAGGTAGATGAACTTGAAGAAGTACTCACGTCCTCCAGGTCTTTACCTGTTGTACTAAGGCTTGAGGAGTTCCTGCATACTCCATAAGGGGATACAGAGGTGGTAAGATGGACAGTAGGTAGCCTGTCAAATTTTCAGTTTCCTGGCAAAGCTACTGCTGACAGGAACTCTGAGACCTGGGACACATATCTGTAGCCAGTTTCCGGAAGTGGCTGCCAGCACATGACACACAAAGAGTGAAATATGATTAGTCACACTTAACTAAAGCAGAGATCTGACCAGTGCCAACCCCTCCACAGTCAAGACCCTTGAGCATCCATGGGACACCATGTGGTCCACAGCATTAGTCTCTTCTGCTGATTCGAGATTGCATAAGTCATTGCCCTCTCTCAAATGGGACCAGAGAGCAATCTGAAAGGAAAACTTTTTATCTTAAGAGATGGAATTATAACACTTAGAGGGTAGTTTAATGTTACAGACTCAAACAAAGGTTACTGGATTAGGTAAATCTAGTTTTCTTTCTTTTAGCTACCCAGTGGGGTAGAGACTTCTCACTGAAAACAGATTGGATATGGTGAATAAAGAGCCTGTGCATTTATTCCTCTGAAATCCAGTGGGAGTAAATAAGTGACCCTGCTGACTATGTTTATCTCCTTGTGGGTGTGACTTATATGCTAAATATTTCTGATTCCAAGAAACCATAGATAAAATCTGTTTATCTATAATTATCTGTTTTAGTTACATTATTTTGTAATAGAATGAGAATAGGGGCCAGGGGCACAATATAATTTTGTATCCTGGATCCTACTACAATCATTATGTAAATATGGCCTCAGTCAGTTTTCAGACTTGCTGCCTGTGTTGCAATTCTATATAATTTAATGTGTCTATATTACAAGAACATAAGAGACTATCTTTCTTAATGGGAGATGTCTCTACTTTTTTTTCAGTTTAAAATGTATCCTTATGAGTGAATAGCATTATTTACCACTTTCTGAATGCATATTCACTGAGATAATTTATTTTTATGACAACAATTTCCATGTGTTAAAGCCTTTCATATTTTCAGTTAGCTTTGCATTTTCTGAGACATAAGATATATCAACTTTAATCCTTTCTTTATCTGTTTTTTTTTAGTCTTTGTAATAGCTATTAAAGGATTCCTTAGAAACAAATTAACTTTCCCAAGGCTGTATATATTCAGCCTATTAAAATTTGCATCAAAACTTTATAATGAAAACCACTCAGATAATTCAAAGATGAGGCGTTGTTTCAGTATTAAAATAACCCGTTAGCTACTGATAAGGTTTATTATATGAGCAGAAACACTATGAAAGACAGAAAAAACTAAATAAATAAATAGGTGATTATGTCTGTAAATGTCAGTTGATTGAAGTAAGTTCCCTTCACACCCAAAAGTAGTTAATGAAATTTAACTAGTATTCTTTTTCACCAAAACCTTGAAAGCCACATTGTTAGCGTTGTTTCTTCCTTTACTTCTCCAACATTCTGCCAAACACTTCTAAATACAGTTGCCCTATTTTCAACCTCCCATTCATTCTTTCCTAAAAAACCCTACTCAATGCCATCATTATTTCTACGGACTTATTTTCTATCCTCCCTATTACTACTATTCTCATTCACTTGCTTGACCATTAAGCCAGAGCTTTACCACTTCTCATTTTTTGAAGATGGCTTTGCCACCTACTTCACTGTGAAATTTGAGACCAACTGGTAAGAGCTTATTCAATTTCTCTCTCTCTTTATTTAACAACAAAAGTCCTGCTAGCTAAGTCTCCCTATCCTCTTTCCTTCCTAATCAACTCCTTCCAACCTCCTTCACAAACTTTTCTATTAGCTATATCTATTTTCTTTTGCATTATCAACCTCTCCCTTTCAAGTGAAAGTGTTCACATCTTTGTATTCTAGAAGAGAAAACAATAGTGCTTTCAACCTTGTTGCCTGCAATTCCTACATGTATGTCTTCATCTCTCATTTAGTCACTCAACACTAAACCTTTACATTCTGTCTTCTATCCCTGCCACGTTAATAAATACTTTTGTTTATGAATTCCATAGCTTATCTTTTAATTTCTTTCTCCTTGATCTCTTTATAATGAATTGTAGATATTTTTCATTATGACTTTCTTGAAATGCTTTTCATTCTCTATTCTCTCTACCACTCTTACTCTATGTTGGCTGGTTCATCTTGCATTTCACTTATCTGTGTTACAGATCTGCCTTTGAACTTTATCTTAATATTTCTTCTACTTTCCTTAATATAAACCCTTTTATTTATCACCTTCCAAGGTGTCTATAGTCAGCTTAAAGCAAAAGATTTCCAAACCTATATATTTAATTCCCACAGCTCACATAAAACATATGCCTTCTTGTTTCTATTACCAGTGACACAACACCAACTTGATATTATACCAGTACTTCCAGTTCAGCAGGTCCAAAATTAGACTCATCTCCACATATTCAAGTCCTTGTACACTTTTTGTACCCTGTCTATTATATCCATGTACTATGTTCTATTAATCATGACACTCTTTTCTTTCTTCTTAATTTTTGAAACTCTAAGCTTTAGTTTATTATCTCTTTGCAGTATCCCTCAGTCCTTTTCCTTCTTTTTCTAAGTTGACATTGCTGGAGTTTGAGTCATGCTTATTAATGGAAAATTTTGATCTCTAGCAGAATTCAAGTCCTCTGTATTCTACTTTTAGGGAAAGGAAGCACCAGTGAGGGTCACAGTTAAGAACATTACAAGGGAAGGAGGGGATGGGGAAACTCACACCTAACGCGTACAATGCACACTATCTGGGTGATGGGCACACTTATAACTTTTACTGAAACAATACAAAAACAATTTATGTAATCAAAATATTTGTATACCCATAATATTCTGAAATAATATTTTTAAAAAAGAATATTATAAAGCGATGATACTAAGGGGTAAAAGTTTTTGTGGGGAGTATAAAAGTGATTTAGAACTCTTGCTTCTATAAAGTTTATTCTTTTTCCCTTTGAATTTGTGTGTTTCTCCTATTTTTGTTTATTTTCTCTCTCCTTTTCTCTGTCATTCCATCTCCCTCCCTTTTTCCCTCACTCCCTCTTCTGTTTTTCTTTTACATTTTGGATGTCACATTGCTGCTACCCTTTTTGTAAAGTTTACCCTACCCTCCCACCAAACTTTAGAAAGCAAAATAGGAACAAACAAGACAGGGCCATGAGGAGAAGGGATATGGTCTAGGTGCTTGATGTCTATTTACTATAAAATAGTGTTATATGGGGCATTGTAGCCAAATTCCAGTTAGTACTAAAGAGTAATTTGTCTCTTCTCTTTCTTCTATTTATCTCTTTCAGGATCTTGCAGGGAGGAGGTCTGTTTATGGCAAGAAGTGGAGGATATAGGGATCCGAATCTTTTTCATCCATTGTGACTCCAGAGCATCTTTTATATCTACAATTGTGAAACTCACCATACTTGCAATTATTTGGGTTCATGTCATTATTTTCTGACAGAAAGTAAATTTGAGAGAGCCAAAATTCTGTCTGTATTTTTTAATTGCCTATGTCCTTGTGCTTGCCATAGTATAGGACAAAAAGAAGATGATAAATACTGACTAAATGAATGAATGGAAGGATGGATGTATGGATGTATGGATGGATGGATTATTAACACTTTATCTCTTGCTTGACTTACTATGATAGCCACCATTTTCTTTGACTGTCAAGTTAGTCTGATATAGCTGCCAGATTAATCCTCTAAAATACTGCTTTTATTGTGCCATTTCCTCACTGCTAATAGGATAGATCCATACACAACATGCTGGTCAAGATTTGTTACTCCCTGGACTTAACCTTTCTTCACAACTCAATTCTCAACTTCCCCCTAGTCCCTAGACCTACCCAGTGCTTCCTCTAAACTGGTTTACTTTCTATTTTTTTTGGTGCAACTACTTTCCAATTTGTCCCTTCTTCTCATTGCTGTTCCCACTACCAAGAATGTGGCCAGTTGAAATCATCTACATCTTTCACAGTCTCAACTGTAAGAGATCTTCATTGATCTTCCCAACAATTAATGATCACTTAGGAATTCTAGTCACATTTTGCTTATTCTTTTCTCAAAAAATTTAGCGTATCTTGTTTTGTTTTATAGTTTTCTATATCTTTGAAATCTCATAGAATTCTGATATATAAACAAATACCTAGGAAAGAAACTCACACATAATGTATACTGAATAGAAGTTGTATTTCTATATCCTTCCAGATTAGAAGATCTCTAAAGATGTGACCTATAGTTCCTTTAATCTTTATAGCCACTTTGAATCACTTTGGATCTAAGAAACACTTACAATTTTTAGTGACTTAATGAATGAATTTAGAAAAGACTTCATTATCACAAATGTTCCAGGGATTATTGAGCTTAAATTACTGAATTCCATTTCTTCTAGTTCCTGCAGCATCTCAGAAAATGATATAAATTGCTTCATTTCAACCTGTAGGATCCTCTCCATTGTTTTTTTTCAGAGTTGGAGTATTTGATTTGATGTTAGGATAATGCTGACTTCATAGAGTGAATTGAGAATATCCCATTCTCACCTATATTTTGATAAAATATATACTGTATATCATATCTTTCTAAAGTATCTGATCTAATTCTCCATAAAGCCATTTGGTTTTTCATTTTCATCCTTCTAAGTTCACTGGGACAGGTTTTGAGTAGACTTCACTCCAGGTCTAATTTAGTTCTACTATGAAATCATGACCCCTTGAAAGTCTCTCCTGAATGTCTTTGATGTTCAATAAGATATCTCTACTCCAGTTAATTTGAACTCACATATCTTCTTCTCTCTTTATGTTTTGGGTATTTTTCAGCTAATAGCTCCAGGAAGCACGCCCGCCCCAGTGACTATTGTTTGCATGGCCTTATGGAGTCTTATCACATGTGACAACTTTGCACTCAGTGGCTCCCCCTTTGCAAATTCTGGTGACTTTTCTTTGTGCTGTCTTCTCTCCTTCAGTTCTGCGCTGAAAATTTCAGCCACCCTAGGTTCCCTAATCTCTGCTTGCCGAGTCCTCAATCAAGCAAGAATGCCATCCTTACATGTATTCTTTCTCCCTGTTCTCTAGTCCAGAATATACATCCAGGCAGAAAGCTGGTGCAATTATGTCTCAGCACATATGCTACCTTTTTTATGGGCAAACAGTTCTGCTCAACATATTGCCTAATATTTAAATATAGTAGCTTCATATATGTTGTTCATTTATCCAGTTTTTTATATAGAAATGAAACTCTGGTGCCAGTAACTCCATCATGACCAGAAATGATATTACTCAGGTATAATTTTTCTTCCCATTTTACAGATGAGGAACTTAAGGCACAGATAATTAAAACAATTTGTCCCAAATCACATAGATGTTGCCTGAATGTAGAGCCAAAATTCAAACATTAATCTCTTTGACACAAAGTCTATGATCAATCCATGTACTGAACCTACTTTCATGAACAAATAGGACCTTTTTGATTTCTTTTACCACAATATTAACCGTGGTAGCAGTAGTAGTAGTAGCAGCAATAATAAGAAGAAAAAACTGGCAATTTTAATATGGAAATAGTAGTTTATAATTTACAAAGTAATTTTATGCATGTCTCATTGTTTTTCACAAGTCTTCCAAATTCCCTCACCTTCCACTTACCACTGCTGCTCCACCTGTGCTGGGGGAGAAGCTGTCATTTTTATTGTTTTTCCAGGAGAAGGTGAGCACTCCCACAGTAATGTGACACTTAGTTCAGTGACTGTTAGGTGAGATGGGAGGGAAATGATCAACTTGTGGGAAAAAAATCATATTTCTAAAACCACTAATTGGCAGAAAAGTAGCCTGCTATATCACTTGAGGGTGGAAATACTATAGTCTAGATCAAAATGATCTAATCTTAGTTTACTTGATGGTTTCTGAAACTTTTGTCAATGGCATGGTGATTTTATAGACTCATTATAGAATTTCATGTTTTAAAAGTTTAATCATTTTTGCTTTTCTCCTAGTTGTTTCAATAATCACATTATTGAGTTTAAACAAAAGCTAAAATAAATGAAACTAGAAAGTAGCCAAGGTTTTGGGCATTTGAAATTATGCCCAAGAGAATCAAACATGTTGAGTGTCCTAGATCCAGAAATGTAGGTTAGAATTGTGATAACACGAGGCTGTAACTAATAACAAAATTACTGTCACAATTTGTGTCTTCAATTATGGTATTTCAAAGTTTCTTAATCATGTACATTGTATTCTCCAAATGCATCAATGTTTAAACCATTCTTTTGAGGTTAGAGTTTCTAATGGAGAACTACAAAAGAAAAATAAAATATCAGTTAAGCAAGCAGTAAAGCAAAATATTATCTGGACAGACAATAATTATTTTAAAAGGCAGGTCTTCGAAGGGAGGAGGTATATTAAATTTAATCCCTGTTCTAATCACAAAGAGAACAGTGATTGCTCTTGTTGTTCTGTTGTTGCTTACCTTGAGTTTATAATGGAATTTAGTCCCTTAAAGTCAACCTTTTTGATCTTTGTTTTCCTTTTCAAATGCAACATCACTGCTAAAAATTTTAGGGCCTACAGAAAAAAAGAGAAATAAAGCCTCCACGCTGACCCCTTCTGAAGTACTCTTTCATTTTCAATCCAGTATTAATGTTACAATGTGGGAGACTGTGAATCCCCTACATTATATGGTATATTTTTATGAACAAAAAGCACATGGACTTTTTAGGAAATGCAATTACTTACTTAAAGGTGTCTGTGTCCTCAACAAAAAAAAAAGAGGCTAAGTACTTGGTTTTAATGGAAAGATATGAGGTAATAGAAAGGGAAAAATTGGGGAGTCATAGTTGTAGATGCAAACTTCTGGCTTCATTACTTACTGGTTTCATAATATGACTTTAATATTTTTATTTATCTGAAAATAACATCAAAACCCAGAGCATTAGGGGCTGGGCACAGTGGCTCACGTCTCTAATCCCAGTACTTGGGGAAGCCAAGGTGGGAGGATCGATTGAAGCCAGAAGTTTAAGACCAGCCTGGGCAATATGGCAAGACCCTCATCTCGATAAAATACTTTTTAAAAAAAATTAGCCAGGCGTAGTGGCATGAGCCTGTAGTCCCAGCTACTTGGGAGGCTGAGGCAGGAGGATCACTTGAGCACGGGAATTGGAGGTTACAGTCAGCTATAACCATGCCACTGCACTCTAGCCTGGAGAAAAACAAAGAAAATAACCAGAAAACCTAGAGCATGGGGTTGTAGAAGGATAAAGATAATCGGTCACTTTTCATCTCTCATGCTGCTGTACTTACAGCAGTACTTCATCCATCAGGTAGACCATGACTCGACACAACAGCTGAACTGAGCTCATTATAGGGCAAATGAAGGTGTCACAGAGAGAAGGATCATCTTCTGAATGCAGACTTGGAACAGGAAAAGCAGCATAATTTGTGTAACCAATTGTTTTGTTTGTTTATCTGGGGTTTTTTGTTGTTGTTTTGTTTCTGAACAGGGTTCTCCTCAGGATCATAGCCTATGGAGGCTTATACGGCAGAGATATCTCCTGGGGTACATTGTGGGAGGGAATTTCCTTCACCAAGGTAGGGAAACCTGGTTACATTCTTCCTGTTCTCATGACAACTTGCGTATTTCCTGTGGGGAGAGGGGGGATAGAGCTCTTATGTCATTTATTGTGTGCCCTCACATTTTCCTAAATTAATATTTCTGCTAACCTTTTGAATAATGAAATTGCCAATCCATAACATCCTAGAAGTCATTATTTTCTGTCATAAAGGGCTATTTTTGCTTTTGAGAAGTCAAGAAGCCAAAGATCCTCTTCCTGGAACTAATCCTTGTACTGGTTTTAAAATATTAAGGAAATAAAATGATCTGGAAAATAATAAGGATTGAGTATGACAAATAAATGTGTGGGAAAATAGATGAGGTTAGAATCAGAAAAATGAGGCCTAGATTTGTTGTAGGACTCTGACTTAGGTATTAATATGATCTAGTCCATGCCCCATTTTTTACTTTCTTGCTCATTCCAGCATTGCACAGCCTTATCCATTTCTATCCTTTTCTTCTTCTAGGTCACACTCCCTTCTCTTTCCAGTATGCTTCTGAGTGATGCTGATTTTTGTATGATGCTGATTTTTCTCTCTTTCATTCATTTCAGTTCAACCTGAGTGGACCACTTTGATAAAAGCAATAGAAAGCAATAGCAATGCCAACTCATATCTTTTCTGGAGCATAAAATTTACTATGCTCTTGAGCACATAATTCTCCAGTGAATATGTCATAAAAAATGACATTCTGAGCCAAGTTAAAGAACCTTGTCTTTTGATGTTATGATGAACTAGTTTAATGTTTTTAAAAAACATAATCCTAGTTCTAATGTAATTGGAGAATGTGATGCCTTTACGTAATACTCGATCTAATTTAATGGTTTATTTAATCTCATTTTGATATTCATGTTATTGATATGTATCTTTAATTACCCATGGAAGAATATTTTAATATAAAGGCTGAATATTATCCTTGTACAATGTTAAGGTAATAAGTCAAGCAATGATGTTTTTATTTTGGCTAACTTTAGTGATATAGGAGAAGGTTACCCTAATGACATATATGTTGTAGCTATATTAATTGGTGATCTATTTTCTTATGTTTTTCTTATAAGTATCTGAGAATTTAAATTCCATTTTGAAACAGAATTCTGATGAAAATAACCATAATCAAATAACAGATTTATGTTTTGTTCTCTGCATGTAATTATGTCTTCAAGTGTTCTGTTATTCTTATCCAAGTTCTACTCCATAAGTATTTCTGTATCAGAGTAATTATGTAATATGGTATAATAAGTAACAAACATGCATCTTCTCCCTGATAAATTGGAAAATAATTTGGTTTCATAAGATTGAAGAGCTATAATCAATGTTGGAGATAATTTTCTGTCACTGTTGGAAGAAATTCAATCTATTTTTGCTAACAGAAGGCATACACATTAAAACGGTTGTAGACATAAGTCAGATATTCAAATAGTAGTTTAAAAAATAGTATATAAACCTTCTTTGATCCTCTCATCCATATAGGTAATTGAGCTCCTTCCTGTGAAATGTCCGAGGTTTTATCTGTAACTAATTTAAGAGAATGATATGAACAAGAATAGAAATTTCAAATAATAGTACTCAAAACTTTCATAGCTCTTCCCACCTGCTTCCTATTGGTAGACCTCAATGTAGAGAACTTGATATCTTAGAACTCAAAGGTGGCTTGTAAAAATATACGGCACTGATGGTTTTCCAGTAAGAATGCAACACTCTTTTTAAAAAGGAGAAGGTAGATTAAGCTTATGTCTTTTTTCTGTTACTTATGTGGAAGAGTCAAAAGAGTATATAGTAATTAAGTGGTCAACAATTGTTCAATTTTTAAAATTAATGAATTCATTAATTTACTCAATGAATATTTTTGAGAAACTACTGTGTGTTGTGTATTGTTCCAGGAGCTATAGTTGTGAATGGGAATACAGAGTTCCTATTCGCCCCTGGCCTACATATTAGTACCAGGGAACAGTCAAATACAAAGATCATTGCTATGTGAAGAGTACTCATTGCTATGTCAAAACTAAGAAAAAAGTGATCCAGAAACACATGGCCAGGTCCTGGAAGCCGGGAATAAGCTGTGAGGTGTAGCTGGCAAGTGGAGTCATAGAATCAGAAAGGCTATGAACACTTTGGAAAGGCAATAAGTATTTAAAAATAAATAATTTCTAATAGCAATAAATTTGGATAAGAAATAAAACAATATTAAGGATAGATAGTGATTGAAGAGTGGGACTGGGAGCTATTTTAGGCCAGAGACTTTTCTGTGAGTTCACTCTTTGACCTTAGCCCTGAATGATGAGGGAAACCCATAAGATCTGTAGAAAGGGCATGTCAGATAGAGGTTACAGCTGGTACAGATGGCTGGAGGCCGGAAAAGGCTTGAGCTGTTATTCAAGAAACCAAGAGAAGGGCAGTAGAACAGTGTGCCTGGAACAGACTAGGCTTAGGGGATCTTGTAGGATTAAGTTCATAGACATAGGCAGAGACTCAAGTATTGATTTGGCTTTATAGGCAATGTAAGATGCTTATTCTAATTATAATGAGAATTTTAAGCCGGAGAATGAATATTATATGAACTATTCATCTCTATACCATTGTATCTAGAATTTGGCTTGCCAAAAAGTAGGTATGAAATAAATACTTACTGAGTGAATAAATGATTGTTATGGCAGAGTCTGAAGAATTGTAATTAATGTATTTTGAAAGTAGCACTCAGATTCATTACTTTTCTATAACATGCTGTCATCATTACATGATATAAAACAAATGGCATTTAAAAAGAAAAAAAAAACATAATGAGTCAAATTGGTCAAAACAATTTAATTCCTTTTCTACAACCATAGTTTATAGCCTATGGTTTCTGTTTTTAAGTATAAATAATGATAATGGCCCTGGTATTCCTCTAAACAAGTACTATCTTCTTAAGAGATGTTATGCCTAAAAAACTTCAGATTACTGGAATGGATGAGACTCTGTGAATATGACAGATCATTATTAAATTTTTATTTTTTAGGAAATTGAAAGAACACACAGATAAGTCTGGTTCATCTTCACATAATATGCTTGGCTAATCTTAGGAGAGCACCTCAGACAGCAAAAAGCATTCAGAACACCCAAATCTTCTGAAACTTTGTAATCTCTGCATGCAGTGCTGTTCAAAATTGGATTTCTTTGGAATTGTTCCATTGTATTTATGTCAACAGGTAATATTCTTCCGGTCCACTAAACTAAACCTCATTTCAAGTTTGATGGATATGAAATAGCTCCCTTTTATGTGAAAAGGATATAACACATAGTGCTTATAATTTGCCCTCAGAGAAGCTTATTTTGTTCATCCTGTTTGGAACCAATACATTGACTTTGCAAGGTGTTGGCATGAAAATCTCATATAGACTTGATTCTTACCTACACTAAATGGAATTATTGAATGAAATATTAATTAATACAATTATATGGTCAGATAACAATAAACAATGAGAAATGAGAGAAGGAGTAAACATAAAAGATGAATACATTGGCTCGGGGGATTTTTGAAGAGTTTATATATTTTTTAAAACGATATATACAAAAGATACATGAAAGGGTTATAGGCAAAAATAAATCCATGGAAGTGGCAAAATATGTAAGAATATGCCAATAACAATGACAGATATTTATTGAGTCTTTCTTCTGTTCCAGATAGTATTCTAAGTACTTTATACACATTGCTTAATTTAACCTGAACAACAGTCCCATGGTAGCTATTGTTATTTTTTTCACTTTACAGATGAGGAAGCTGAGACACAGATATGTTTTGTACCTATCTTATAAACCCTCAGTTAGTAAATGGGGGAAGTCAGGGTTGAATGAATTGCACAGTCTTGCACTAAAACTCAGTGTGGCAGCGTAAGGAGTGCCATTTGGATCTCTCTTTAAGAATCAGTTTGATATTTGGCTTCAGAGAATGAAGTTGGCTGACAGTGTCCAACTGCAACATCTAAACTTTTGAACCATCACTACATTCTTCCTGGCCTTCCTCCAGACAATGATGGATGTGGCAGAGGTACTAGAGTCTGGCTATTTATCCATGTGGGTCTTCTTTAATGGGCAGTTTTGCTCCAAAGGCCCTTTGGCCAGATGAGACTTTGGTAGATCTTTATCTTAGTCTGAGACTTCACTTTTGCTTTGTTTTTTTGTATCTGAAGGTTATTGCTGCATCATCAACACCCCCTCACCTACGGTAAAACTCTTGTGCTCCTAGCTCCAGTTCAACGTCTGCTTCACAGGGACACATTACCTCCTGAAAGTATAGTATAAATTGAATTTGTGACTTGTTAATGAAATTAACAAATTGTTATGTATACTATGTGCCAAACAGTGTGCTAAATACTTTATATTTACATTGTGTGACCCTTTATTCCTTATCATAATCTGTGTGATATATATTTTTTTCATAATTACAGAGGAAGAATAGATAGCTTCCAGAATTTAAGAAACTTGCCCAACTCAAACTAATGAATGACATAATATGAGAATTCACATCCATGTCTTCTTGACTCCACTAAACCACCCTCTTTTTATGGAAGACAATTCATAGCCTTCTAAAGATACTTGTAAAGAAGTAAGAAGAAAAGAATAGACATATTGCTTGGTGAAATGGTATTTATTAGTACAAATGATAGAAGAAAGAATAACCAATGCATTCTTTGAATTTTACCTTTCCTAGAAAAGAAGATGACCTTCAAAAATAAAAATGGTTAAATGATATAAGCAAGATATGTTGTCATCTTACATAGTATGTGAATGTTATATGAAGCAGTCCCTAGTTATTACTACTTTAAATTATAGTCTCCAGATTCTGAAGATTTATATTCTAGGAATCTGAAGAAATGCACAAATATGATCTATCTCAGAGTCACTTCCAGATATTTTTGTGTGTGATAGGGTCTTGCTATGTTGCCCAGGCTGGTATCATACTCCTGGCCTCAGCCAAAAATATTTTAATTATTCAGGAAAGGAGAAGTACAAGACTACCTGAAAGGGAAAAAAAAAGTCTCAATTTTCTAAAAGAGGAAATGTATGGCTACACTAGATATTGATTTCAGGGAGAAAAATTATAGAATGGATATCCAGTAGACCTAATTTGGATAAAGTAGAAGTAAAAAGATGAATAGAAGCAAATGGAAGACCATAAAATGGCCAGAGACTAAAGATATGCTATCACGTATGCATAAATCTATATATACAGTTACATTTGATTTTCCTCACAAATTGTTTTATAATCTTCCAAAATCTTCAGAGTGAATAGTATAGCTTATGGTCATTACAGTCTGGGTATTAGCAAGAAGTCACACAGGCATGGTCTCTTGGTACCATTTCTATTGCTTCCCTAGGTTCCTGTTCATTATTAGGAAGTTACATGGCTTTGGGACAGTAGTAATAGGACTTCCTTGTATCAAGCTCAAAATCCGAAGACCCAGTGGTATCAGTAATAGACAGAGCAAAGAGGCTAGTGAAATTACATTTTATTCACTTGCAAAGTTTGCAGAATGTTTAGGCAAATCAGACTTTTGTTTTCTTTTGTTTGTTTTAAAAAACATATGAGTCTATAAGGAAATGGGACTCAGGATTTCTGGGTTTAAATTTCAAGTATGTTTCTAACCAATAATGTGACAAGTAACTTGATTTTTCTGGAACTAAAATTTTCTTATCTGTAAAACAAATATATGTCTAAAGTTACTTGGAGATGGAAACTTCTCTGCATGTATATGAGGTCTATTGATGAGTATACTACCATTGTAGTGAGAAGAGATGGCTATGAGTAGAAGCTGACAAAAATAATGCTGAGAGAAGGAAGCCAGACACAAAAGAATATGTAGTTAGGAATCTATTTATATAAAGTACATAAACAAACAAAGACCGGGCGTGGTGGCTCACGCCTGTAATCCTAGCACTCTGGGAGGCCGAAGCGGG
>VBSM01000361.1:49884010-49938917 GCA_008086735.1 Cheirogaleus medius
TTTACTCTCACTAAATCCCCACCTTAGCTGGACCAAAGTCTGTTTCTACCCCTTTGGAAACCTCTTAGTCCCAAATTTTCTCTAGGAGATTTCATCCCTAAAGCAAATTTCTTCCACCCCAATTCCTTTTCATCCTGAGGGTTTTTCACCATCCCACATCCTTCAGTGGCTACTTTCCTCCAGGGATAAGTTTGAAACAGGAATCTTCCAGGGAGGAATGAGCTGCTAACTGGATATTCACATTCCCCTTCATTAGCATACCAGACACCACAGACAGTCTCATATTGTCTCCTTCTGCCTGCTGATAGATAAAGATTGTTTATTAATTCTCTTCAGTGAAATTTGGTTCTCAGAGTGTATGATAAATGTGAAGGGTGTTGCTACATCTAAATGATAGGACAGATGCAGAAAGATGAAAGATTGTTATTCACTCTCTTGGCCCAAAATATGCATAATACAAACTTTTAATTTGTAGTGTAATTAATTGCTAGAGTTGTATAATTGCTTGTCATGTCACTTTTTTGTTATAATTGGGAATATTTTTTTCTTCTTTGCAATTTCTAATTTGGGAGAGAATAGACTCCAAGAAATGTATCACAAACAACACACTAAAAATTATGTGAATATTGAATCCCAAAATAATGTATAGGAAATCCTTTTGTAAAGTATGTAATACTATCATTATTATTTAGTCTAGAGCTTTTATTTTTACTCATGAAAAAATAAAAATCTTGGAGATTAAATGACTTCCCAGAGGTCATATAGACAAAGAGCTGATCTCTTGTTTCTTAGGAATCTTGAGTATGAGCCCAGTGCCTTTTCCAACATATCACACAGCTTCAATACTTTTTTTTTTTTTTTGAGTCTTGCTCTGTCATCCTGGGTAGAGTGCAGGGGTGCCATCATAGCTCACTGCAACCTCAAACTCCTGGGCTCAAGCAATCCTCCTGCCTTAGCCTCCCAAGTAGCTGGTACTACAGATGGGCACCACTACACCTGGCTAATTTTTCTATTTTTTGTAGAGACAGGGTCTCATTCTTGCTCAGGCTGGTCTCGAAATCCTGAGCTCAAGCGACCCTCCCACCTCAGGCTCCCAGAGTGCTTGGATTATAGGCATGAGCCACCATGCCTGGCCCTTCAATATTTTTTTTAAATCTTAATAAAATCTTTCCATTTTTCCATAGGTCCCTTCTTCTGCAATTATCTTCCAAACCCTTTGTCTTTTAATTTTTCTGGAGTGCAGAAGAATTCGTCCAAGCTGACATAGTGAGAATAGCCTAGAATAGATTTTACCTTCTGAATCTGGTTTGCCTTTGTGGTCATTAGTTCCATTCAGGTTTTGCTTTCTTCTTTTCTTTTCTTTTTAATTTCAAAAAACTTACGATATAAGTGTTTTTTGTTACATGGATGAATTGTATCATGTTGTAGTCAGGGCTTTCAGTGTACCCTTCACCAGAATAGGGCATGTTGTACTTGATAAATAGATTTTTATCCCTCACCCCCTCCCTCTCCCCTTCTTAGTTTTCAATATCCTTTCCACCACTTTATGGCCACATATATCTCTCATTTAGCTTCCACTTACAAGTGAGAACATGTGGTATCTCTTTTTCCATTTCTGAGATACTTTACTTAGTACAATGGCCTCCAGTTCCATCCAGGTTTCTGCAAAAGACATTACTTCATTCCTTTTTATGGATAAGTAGTAATTCATGGTGTGTGTGTGTGTGTGTGTGTGTGTGTATATATGTTTCATCCACTCATGAGTTGATGGGCACTTAGGGTTGATTCCATATCTTTACAATTGTGAATTGTGCTGCAATAAACATTCAAGTGCATGTGTCCTTTTGATAAAATGACTTCTTTTCCTTTGGATAAATACCCAGTAGTGGGATTGCTGGGTCAAATGGTAGGTCTACTTTTAGTTTTCTGAGGCATCTCCATGTTGCCTTCCTGAGAGGTTGTACTAGTTTACATTCCCACTGAAAGTGTATAAGCATTCCCTTTTCACTTTTCATCACATCTGTGACAACATCTATTGTTTTTTGACTTTTTAATAACTGCAATTCTCACAGGAGTAAGATGGTATCTCATTGTGATTTTAATTTGCATTTCTGTGATAATTAGTGATGTTAAGCATTTTTTCATATGGTTCTTGGTAATTTGTCTATCTTCTTTTGAGAAAAATCTGTTCATATCTTTTGCTGGCTTTTTGTTGAGTTATTTTTTTTCTTGCTGATTTGAGTTCTTTGTAGATTCTTTGTAGATTCTGGATATTAGCCCTTTGTCCAACGTATAGTTTGTGAATGTTTTCTCCCATTCTGTGGGTTGTCTATTTACTCTGTTGATTATTTTCTTTGCTCTGTAGAAACTTTTTAGTTTAGTCCAGCCACATTTATTTGTTTGTTGTTGCTGTATTTGTTTTTGGGATCTTACTCATAAATTCTTTGCCTACTTGGGGGTGGGGAACCTGTGGCATTAAGGCCTAACATGGCTTTCTAGGTCCTTAAGTGCGGCCTTTTGACTGAATCCAAATTTTACAGAACAAATCCTTGTATTAAAAGAGATGCAGCAGAGAAAGATGAAGCTTTTCTACTCTCCTTTGGTGCTTAAAAAAGAACAATCTTGAAGGCAGAAGGTCACAGGTTCCCCGTCCCTGGTAGACTAATGTCTTACATTTTCTTCTATAATTTTTATGGTTTCAGGTCTTACATTTAAGTCTTTAATCCATCTTGAGTTAATTTTTGTATATGGAGGGAGATAGAAAATGAAACTGAATAGTTTCATTCTTCTGTATGTGTCTATCCAGTTTTCCCAGCACTATTTATGGAATAGGGGTTCCTTTCCTCAGATTTTGATGTGTTCTGTCATATAAAAGTTAAACAAGGAGGAAAATGGAGCTTGCTATGCTGCTAACAACATAGTGCTGTGGATAAAATAATATTTGTTCCTTTTTTATTTCTTGTAAAAAAATTTTATATTTTCCGCTGAAGGATCAGGTCCTGGAGGGACTACCAATGCCATTCTAAGCTCTTTCTAGATGTGATGACGGTGCTCTGAAAAAGTGTAGCTTATTCTAGGCCTCTGGAATGTGCTGTCCATGGTGCTAAGTATAGCGCTGGTATGCAATCTCCCTTCTGGCCAAGTAATTTAGAACAGTATCTAACTCTGTTTTTCAGAGCTTTTTAGCAGCCTGCAGTCAGCTGTGTAAGCCCTGCCACCCTTTCAAAAATGTAACAGCTCACAAAAGTAGCTTTAAGAAAAGCTTGTGATGACTGAAACTGAAGTTAAATTGAACAATTCACATTATCAGAAAAAACAGACTTGAATTTATTTGTAACTATTCTTCTTTTCTTAATATAATACCCTTCATAAGTTTTAAAAAATTAAATCAGGGCTTTTGGTTATTATGCTCTTAGTTATATTTCCTACAAAATATTAAAGCAGTGTTGTTTAATATAATGTAACTGTCAACCAAAAAAAATAAATTTAGCCATAAAAAATTAGGTACAATGCACCCTGTGGATATAGAAACACAAGGTAGGCATTACAGGTCATCATTAAGCCAGAATCTATGTGAAATGACCAAGCTGGAGAGGTTTACACAAAGAAAATTGGACAAATATTTCACTGTGTGAACTATTATATATTGCATAGTAAGAGTTACTACATATTTGGAAGACACCCTCCATCTACACCCCATCTGTGTAAAAATATCTCCTCACTCAGCTTCTATACATTTTAACATGGATATTTATAGGAGTTAGACTGCTGCACCCAATTATTCCAAATAGCTGTGGCTGCTTTGCTATCTGTTTTGCTAGAGTAGGTACTTTGTATTCTAACTGGAGGATTTCTCTGTGATGCATACAGGACCAGAATTGCAAATTGCCGATTGTGCCCCTCACCTCTCTCAGATAGGCGGTGGTAACATTGTTACTGGCATCGAAGCCTACTGACCTTGGTCTCTGCTAGTGTTGTATGTCTACCAAGAATTCCCTGAAATGTGAAGTTACGTGCTTTGTGGAGATTTGAGTCTGCATCTCATATATTTTATTTACAATAGTTTTCACCTCACTCAGAATGGGAGTTTGTCATAAGATAAAGTCCTAAGAGGTAGTTCTATGATGCACATGGTTGTACACCAATCATGTTGTCATAATCATCATATTCAATGTCTTTCTCTGAGTTTCAAATTGCCTAGAATATGCAGTAAAACAATTGAAAGATTGTAGCACCATTGTAAGTAATAACAACCACAAATGTCACTGCAAGCTAGGTAATCAAAGACCCTGCCTTACTGTACTACTTGTCAACTATTGAAGTTATTTACTGCAAGCACTTTTTCTTATACTTTCCTCTAATTTTCTCATATTCTGGGCATTGCCTATACTCCCTAGGAGGTAAGCCCATTTTTGTAAGTTGTTGGTGTAGGCATTAGTGATGGCATTACTGTTTTCATCATCTCATTCTTGCACTTTCTCTCCATCCCTGTTGCTAAGCATTTCCCCACTAGAGTTATTACAGACATTTTATTTGGTACTAGTGACCTCCTCATTAGTAATTCCAAAGGACAATTCTAATTATTAACTTCTTTTCTTCTGAAAGCATGCACTCACTTTGATTCTATGAAATCACTGATTTTTCCCCCCACCTCTCTACATAATCCTTAAATGTTGGTGTTCCTCACCCTTCTGTACCTGGCTCTCACATCACTTTACACTGCCTAGGTGATTTTGTCTACTCTCAGGTGTGCAGTTATCCCTCATGAGCTGATGATCTACTACAACCACTTTCCTACCTCTTATCCCAAAATGCCCAGCTATGTTTTCAACACTTCTACATGAGAATCTTGCTGGGCCCTCAAATCCAATATTTCCAAAATTGAACTCACAAAGTAACAGCCCTGATCTCTCTCTCTTTCTCTCTCTCTCTCTCTGACACACACACACATACACACACCCTTATTGTCATGTTAATGTTTACTCTCAAAGAATGAGACCAATATCCACATAGTTATTCACATCAAACATCTGACAGTTATCCTTCACTTCATGTTCTCCCTCACCAACCACATTTTCTGCTAATACTCCTATATAGAAGCTCACTATTTCCTGTCCATTCTAGCTCTTAAATAACTATTGGATCTGTTCGTTTCTTTTCACCTTTAGTACCATGAGCTTAGGGCAACCAGCATGCACTTTACCTGGATTGCTGCAACAGCCTTGCTTTTACTGATGCAAAACACTACCCTCACCTGCATATGCCCCCCAAAGAAGCCATCATAATCATTTTTAAAAAAGAAACATATTTTATTACATTGAATGTCTCATTTAAACCTTTTAATGAACCTACATCCCCATTCAGATGAAGTTAAAGCCTGTCATTACTGGCCTGTGACTACTTCTTTCTGTCTCTTGTCCCATTCCTACCTTCCTTTGGGTTCTATCTTCCAATCATAGTGATGTTTTCTATTCATTGAATAAGCCATATTCTCTCTTAATTTCTGATCATCACCTGCTCTTCCTACTACTTGAAAATCTTTTATTTATGTGGCTAACTTATATTTATCATTCAGCTCTCAGTTTGAAAGTCACTTTCTCTAAGAAATGCTGGCGGTAGCCCCCTCTACCTCTCTTTTACTTCCCCCACCCTCCACACAGATTCAGATATTTTGCTTTCTTTGCACCTGGTGTATCCTCACTATATGATCTAGTTATGATAATTTCTTTCTTTCACTTTATTTTATGTTTAGCATAGTGCTAAACACAGATGTGAATTTAGTGTCCACTGAAAGAACAAAACAAAGTTGAATGTTTTTTTCATTAAGTAAATACTTATTCATCATGTCCAACATAAGTACTCACATATATGTTTCATGTGCCTGCAAAAAAGTGGGGAGGGGAAAGGAAAGATTGGGAGAACTCAGGGATAGAGTGTAGATTTGGGCCAGTTGCAGTTCTTCAAAGCTTTAAGACAATTAAAATTAATAAAAGTTAAAAAGTAGTTTTGAACTCTTTCATATCATAAAAAATCTATTTATTTGGAACTTATGATTTTGCCTTTTTCAGCAGTTTGGGAAAGCTTATTTAAGAGGAGTAAAAGAATTAAAAACACCAGACCTTGAACATTTCAAGTGAATTCATATTAAAAAAATCAAAGAAATCTTTCATTTTTTTGTTTAGTTTTGGTAAAAACTAGATAAGATATGAAGGGCACCTTGGTGCTCTCCAAACACAAAATTATACCTACGCTTAGAATCCCTAATATTACCTTTTATAGAGATAAGAAAATTTATGTTGCTCATTATGATTTGCTTAGATGAAGATTTTTAAAGACACTTTGCATTACCTTTACACATATCTGCAAGAGAGGCTCTGGACAGTATGGGAAATAAGCATAGTATTAGAAATTTTAGCAAATCTGAATTCAAAGTGAGTATTTGTAAATAATATAAAATATTCATGGCTTTTGTCGTGCATCCGTATTGTAAATACTGTGAAGGTCTGAAGTGAAATATGTATTGTCTATATCACATGTCTATATATCTGTATGTACTGAAATTTTGCGCATTGGTTCACATTATAAAAACATCTTAAACTAATAAGATAAATTGTGTGGTTTTTCATTTTAGTAATTTATAATGTTGTTTCCCTAACTGACAATAAGAAGCCCAGGAATAATTCTTTTCCAGCCAGAGCCATACATATAAATAGGCATTTCGAGAAAGACTCTTTTGTTTACTATATAGTGGCACTCAAATTTAAGAACCTTTATAGCAGTTTTATTTCTTTGCCTTTGTGAAAACATTTGAGTCTCACTGTTTTATTATCACCTATATTTTACAAAGTGAGATATACCGAAGTATGAAAGTAACTCAAAATACACCTTTCTAAGAAGCTTAATCCAATTTATACTCTGGTTTTCCTTTATTGTTCATTCCCAAAGTCCTGTGTAAAATACTGATGTCAACACTCAATTTATTGGCCATTATTGAACACTGAAGCATGGAGTGGGAGAGATTCAAGGAGTGGCAGAATATCTGAGGGAAGGGATGCCTGCTTTCCCAGAATCCTCCTCTTCAGGGGTCTGAACTTCAGCCTTGTTCCAAACTGTTTCTTTCTCTCCCTCTCCTCTGACCCTGATTCTCCTCCATGGGACCCCTCTCTACACAATTCCTAAAGTCATCCTTTCTGATACCAGCCCCTTCAGCTGCCTTCTTCCAGGCACCGTATCCTGAATCCCAAGTAGTCTCTTGGCCCTATTTTTTCTAACACATTTTTCCTTAAGTTCCTTCATTTGTTTAACTTCTACTGGAAAGATTGTACCAGAGAGTCAGTCACTTTTGAGTTACTTTTGTCAAGCAGTGTGTTATTTTTGTATTTTATTTGTTCATCTTGGGGGCTAATGTATTATTTATATGTGAATAAATGTTTAAATATCATATATGATTCAAACAAATCCTTTATGTGAAATGTGTGTGCATATTTTGTTTTAACCTTGATTTTCTCTCTCCCTCTTTCTTTCTTTCTTTCTTTCTTTCTTTCTTTCTTTCTTTCTTTCTTTCTTTTTTCTTTCTTTCTTTCTCCTTCCTTCCTTCCTTCCTTCCTTCCTTCCTTCCTTCCTTCCTTCCTTCCTTTCTTCTTTTCCTCCTTCCCTTTCCCTTCCCTTCCCTCCCCTCCCCTCTCCTCTCCTCTTCTCTCCTTTTCTTTCCTTTCCTTTCTTCTTTTCTTCTCCTTTTGTAATTTTGATTTCCTGTGCTATTCCTCAGCTTTCCCAAACCCAGTCACAAACCCAGTTTGTTACAAACTACTTTAATGGATGGGAACATACTGTTTATTACATTTTAAAAGTGTACTTTGATATTCCATAATTTAAAAATTGATGAATAGTGCCTTAAATTCAGGATGAAATCTTGAAGTTATGCAATTCCTAAATATTTGCTAAAAACATGTGTCTATATGGCTACTCTATAATCCCATGTTTCACCATGTTTCTAACCTTTAAACAATTCCCCAAATAAATAATATATAGTATTGCTTATTTTATATTAAAGTGGTCTATGTATAGATTCAACAACATGAGATACATACTGCTGAATTAAATAAATAGCAGCATTTTCTTTAGAAATATAAGTACTGATATAAGAATTATGATTTATCTTAATTTCAGAAGAAATTTTCTAATGGAATAGATAGGGTGAAGAAGATCAAAGACTCATATATAAAACCTTTATAAAGAATGTTATGAATAAATGTATTTAAGAAAATGTATGTTCTTAAGAATTTAAGATCTTAAGAACATGTTCATAAGAAAATATGTTCTTAACTACATACTGTTTTTATCTATTCATTTAAACTTCTGTCAGAATCTCTACTTGAATGAACTTGGTCATACATTTTTTAAATTTTTTCATTTTTTTTTAGTTTTTGCTAGAACTTATTTTTTAGGGAAGTTTTAGGTTTATAGTAAATTGAGAGAAAGATACAGAGATTTCCCATATACCTCTTCTTTGCTCCCTAACATGCAACATCCTCCCTATTAACATCCCCTACCATTTGGTACATTTGTTACAATTGATACACCTACACTGACACATCTATATCACCCAAAATCCATAGTTTACATTAAGATTCACTCTTGATGTTGTATAATCTATGTGTTTGGACAAGTTTGTAATGATATGTGTCCACCATTAGGGTAGTTTTACTGCCCTAAATATCCTTTGTGTTCCTCCTATTCATCCCTCTCCTCCCTAACCCCTGGTAACCACTATTTTTTAAAACTATTTCCATAGTTTTGCCTTTTCCATTATACGATATAATTGGAATCATATAATATGTAGCTTTTTCAAACTGTCCTCTTTCAGTCTTAGTAATATGCATTTAATTTTCCTCAATCTGTTTACATGGCTTCATAGCTCATTTCTTTTAGCAATGTATTATATTCCATTGTCTGGGAGTACCAGTTTATCCATTCACTAACTGAAGGACATCTTGGGCATTTCCATGTTTTGGTAATTATGAATAAAACTGCTATAAACATGCATGTGCAAGTTTTTGTGTAGACAGAAGTTTGCAACTTTTTGGGTAAATAGTAAGGAGCATGATTGATAGATCATATGGTAAAAGTATGTTTGGTTTTGTAAGAAACTCTGAAACTGTCTTCTAAAGTGGCTGTACTATTTTGCATCCCCACCAATAATGAATAAGAATTCCTGTTGCTCTATATCCTTGCCAATGTTCAGTGTTGCTAAGGTTCTGCATTTTGGGCTATTCTATTAGGTATGTAGTGATATCTCCTTGTCATTTTAATTTGCATTTTTCTGATGACACATGATGGCAAATAAGCATATGAAAAGATGCCTCACCATTGGTGGTTGATGAGGTGTCTGTTTAGACTGTTGGCGTATTTTTTTAATTGGAATTTTTGTTTTCTTATTATTGAATTTTAAGAGTTCTTTGTAAATTTTGGATAACAATCCTTTATTAGATGTGTCATTTGCAAATGTTTTCTTCTAGTCTATGACTTGTCTTCTCATTCCACTGACAGTTTCTTTTGCAGAGCAGAAGATTTTAATTTTAATGAAGTCCAGTTTATCAATTGTGTCTTTCATGAATTGTGTCTTTGGTGTTACATATAACATGTTATTTCCAAACCCAAGGTTATCTAGATTTTCTCTTAGGTTATCTTCTAGGAGTTTTACAGTTTCATGGCTTTGAATTTTATATTTATACCTGTGATCTATTTTGAGCTAATTTTTGTGAAGCGTATGAGGTCTGTGTCTAGAATTTTTTTTTGCATGTTGATGTCCAGTTGGTTAAGCATGATTTATTGAAAAGAGTATCTTTTTTTTTTCCATTGCATTGCCTTTGCTCCTTTGTCAAAGATCAGTGACTATATTTATGGCATCTATTTCTAGCTTTTCCATTCTATGCCATTGATTTATGTCTTTTTTTTTTTAAACCAATGCTACTCCAATCTTAATTACTGTAGACTCATAGTAAGTTTTGAAGTCAGGTAGTGTCAGTTCTCTAAGTATTCTTCTTCCATGTTGTATTCACTATTTTATTTTACTTTTCCATACAAACTTTAGAATCTGTTTATTGATATACACAAAATAACTTGCTGGTATTTTTATTTTATTTTATTTTATTTTATTTCAGCATATTATGGGGGTACACATATTACAGTTATGTATATTGCCCACGCCCCCCTCCCCCCTCGAGGCAGAGCCTCAAGCATGACCATACCCCATACGTTGCACATCTTACTCATTATGTTTGTGTATACCCATCCCCTCCTCCCCCCTCCCACCCGCCCAACACCCGACAAATGTTATTCCTACATGTCCACTTAGGTGTTGATCCGTTAATACCAATTTACTGGTGAGTACATGTGGTGTGGCCTCTTGTATACTTGCTGGTATTTTGATTGAAATTTCATTGAATCTTGGTCATACATTTTAATTAATTTTTTAAAGTCATTTCAGCCTAGATGTCAGCTTGCTAGTTTCTTGCCTTTTAAGATCTAGGTAAGCTTGCTTGAACCAATATTTATGTATTTTGGAAATATTAATATAATGTTCTCTACATGTTTTCTGTCTTTCTCCTTCTCCTCCTCTTTTTCTTCCTTCTTCTCTCTCTTCTTTTTCTCCTCTTCCTCCTTGTCCTCCTTCTTGTTTTTTCTCTCTCTCTCTCTCCCTTTCTCCCTCCCACACTCTCCCTCCCTGTGTGTATGTGTATGTGTGAAGACAATGAGGATTTAGCTCACATCTGATCTGGATATCAGACTCAGAACTAAGCTGAATTACCTTAGTTTAGGGACCTTAATGCCATTTGTCTCATGTTTCCCTTGCATTGGCTTAATACTGTCAAGATTTCAACTCTTCCTTAAGTCCCATCAAATAAGCTACATACACAAGACACTTATGTATGTTGAAAACTTCACATAAGGTTTCTGGAAGATGGTGGGATTTACACAGGGTCCCAGCTTTTCACCTCTTGCTCCCTTCTGTTCTCTTCTTTCTTTCCACTTTTCCCCAATCCTTTGTTTTTCCCTTATGAAAGAAAGTTCTGCCATCTCTTTTGTTGCTTGCTTTGTGCTAACCTATGTCCCGTGCCCCTCAAAGTCTCCTCTCCTCTCTCACCCCTGAGGAGTGTGGGAGTGAGAGAAAACTTCCCCTGCACCCTGGAAGGTTTGCTTAAAGATTAACTCACAATAAAGCACATTAATAAGAGAAGGAGATTTATTTACCATGCACATTGAGAGAATGACAGAGTGATTGCCCAATATCCCAATCAGGTCCAGATATTTATAAACCTTTATTTTAGAGGGGAAGGGGAGATGAGGAATATAGGTAATTTTGTTGAGTGTCAATAAGTAGTTACTCGGGAGGATGAATCAATACTTGGGAGAATAAATTGATGTGGGGAAAAGGATTGACTTGTAAATGGAAATTAAATTAACTTGAGAGACAAGTATCATATTTGAAATTATTTGGTACAGTTCTGGTTGCATCATTATTGATCTTCTTTACCAAAATATATTTAGATAATAGGAAGGAGAAGGAAAGTCAATCGTTCTTTTTCATAGGTCTGTTTTTTTATGATGAAAAAGGGAAAGCCCCTTCCAATACCTGTTGATCTCTAAAGGCCTTCAGTTCAAAATACTGTTTATAACAAGGAGTCATATTTTGGGGTGAAATTTCCTGACGTCCTTTAGGAGCTATCAACATAATTTCTTAAAAAACAAACAAACAACAACAACAAAAAACCCTATTTTCTCATTAAAAACATTCTGTTCCCACCTTTTCAAAAATAGCAAAATCAATAGAACTTCACCACATCACAGTAAATTGCATCTCTTTTAAGAGTTAATAAATCTATTAATTTATACTTTCTACCATTTTTTATAAAATTATAAAGTTATGCTGATTTATAGTAATAACTATTTGTAGAAGAAAAGTAGTAACAGTGGTCTTTTAATGATTATGAAAACAATCTAAAATCAAATTCTTTAGTGAACTGGTTAATTTTGCATTTTATAGCATGGAGAGCTACACTTTGACATACAGTAGTTAGTATCCTTTTTTAAGAATATAAGTTAGTTAATAAATGAACATTTGGATGGCTGATCAAATTTGTGTGTGATTGGCATGCATATTGTGCTAAAATTATAATTACTTAGGAGCAATTACTTTAAGTAATACTTCATTGACTATTTAAGTGTCTATTTATGCCTAAATATCTAATGGAGTTTCCCTTTTATTACCTTTTTTTTTCATGGAAAGATGTCATCATGATCCCTTTTATTACTTTTAAAATGAATACTACATTACCTACTTAGAGTAGTAATTCAGAATTAACATCACTTAACTGAATAAATTAGATAAGCTTGAGATAAAAACAATCTATTGAATTCATACTTTAAAATGACTGTGGAAGAAAATCCAGTACAACCTGGATATCAACACAGTACAGTGGATTATAGAATGAAATTAAGAGCAGGATCTCTGAATTTGGCAAGTATTGAATACAAAATTTGAATTTATTTCAATGGTACCATATTTGAAATATAGCATTGGTATCATATAGGCCTCTTTTTATTTTTAATATTCTTTTTCTCCATCATCTCTTCAAGAATAAAAGAAAAAAATTAGGGAAAAGCCTAGCAAAATCAAATCGAGGAGTCATTTAAGTTGCAGTTTGGTAGCATTGAAAGTAAGCAATTGACCTTCGAAACCTTTCTGTTTTAGTTGTTGAAAGAACCTTTTATAGGAGATGGCTGGTGAATCATCCTTTCAATCAATAAATCTTGAAGTTTGCATTGTTGCCAGCAGGGTTGATAAGTCTAGCTACTTTCCCTTTAGGGTCTGAAAAGCTATTCTAGTTCACATGACAATGCTGTCCTTTAGGACTTCTTAGAATAAAGCAAAGGATATAAAATTACTACCATAAAGTTGAATAAAAAGGTCAAGCCATTACCCCTTGTCTGTAAAAAGTAATCTCGAAACAACTGGAGTTAGTTAGTTAGTTAGTTACTGCTCCTATGTGTTTTGAGTCCCAACATGAGGCTTGTGGTGGCAGAGATAAGAGTACCTCACCTTGTGAGTCACTTAGAATGGCCCATAAAGATGGCAGATGCAACCAGAATGATCAGAAGGACATTCCTAAAATAAATTAATGAGACTGTTTGCATTACCTAGTAAGTATATTGGGTATACTTGGCCCATCTTATTGGTCCATATTATTTCATGAAAAGCAATTATGCAAGCATTTTCTTCATAGAATCATAGGAAGTACACCAAAAAAATTTAAAAATCGTAAACTATCTACCCATAGATTTTGTTTATCATGATTTCAATCATTCTCTCTTTTTATGTTAACAGTCCAGTGGGGAAAGACTAAATACTGACTTCTTTTGACATTTAAGAACAAGAACACAAAATAATGAACAAATTATACAAATATCAGAATCACTTCCAGGTACTTTGTTCACTAAATTTCTAACATATATGCAAAACAATTGCATAAAATTTAGATTCTATGTGTTGAAATATGTCTGCATATTATATTTCTTATCCATATATTGAATCTTTTTTTTCTATAAGGAAAGACCTAAGTTACAGAGAAAGATTAATTTAAAATAAAATCTACTGGTTTTTTTGTTCATATTTTCTGTATGAATAGGAATGCAGAGATTTCACCCTTCATCATTCATTATGATTTTGGCCTTTGAAAGTTCCCTACAACAGAAACCAAAATTAGTAATGATTCATACTAGTTGAGTAATAAAAGCTCTGCTCTTTTTCTCTATGCTTGACTACGTTTTATGAGGTAAAATATGTTAATAAAACAAAAAATGTGGATTGGCCATTCATCCTTTCCCATATAACTAAGCTAAAGTGAAACTTGAAAGTCCCGAATTATGACTTCCTTTTTAGAAACATACATACACATGAACTCCCTATAACTTGGATACTAGGAAAAATTTATCTGTCCCTTTTATTTGTCATTGGCTGATCTGGTCTCTTTCATGAGAAACTACCTACTGGTTGGTAGGAGAAAAATTAGCTAAACTTCCTATCCAGCTTAAAACCTGGACTGATCATATTATTAACTGCCTCTCAGATAGCCTCTGTTAAATTAAGGTAGGCCTAGAGCTGCCTTCATACATATTTCAAGTTTGGCCTAAAGGTTTCTCCATACATAATGAACTATAACCTATTTTGATGTGTACACACACTGTAAGTTATCCTTGTAACAAGTAGCTGTGTCTGAGCCAATCACAACAGCCAGATTTGTCAACCCCAGGAGGCCAGCTGTACAAACCAAGTTCAAATAAGGATAACTGTAACCAATCCAATCGTTTCTGTACCTCACTTCCTTTCTTTGTATGTCACTATTCTTTTTCTGTCCCTAAGTGCTATCCAACTATATGGCAGCCCTGGAGTCACTCTGACCCTATTCTGGTTCCCAGGGCTGCCCAATTCATAAACTGTTCTTTATGCAGTTAAAGTCTGTTAAATCTAATTTGCCTAAAGTTTTTCTTTTAACACTTTCCATTGATTCTCATGATAAGACAAGCAACCAGCAGTAGGGAGTGCTGTGTTGGCTGTGTTGGGAGTACCAGGCCCATGGCCTCATGGCAGCCCTGCGCTGTGCACTTTCTAGCATCTGATGCTTGCAGGGTGAATCCTATGTCTGTTTTATCTTTAGGTGTCCCTGTCCTCTGATGCTTAAGTCTGTGGTCCATTAACCTTTGTTTCATCCTCAGCTCTAGAAACAGTCCTGGTGGCAGTCCTTAATAAGCCTGGTTTTACCTAAGGATTTGTTCATATAATAAACTCATCTGAGATCTGAATGTGATTGTCATCGATCACAGTCATAATGTACTACCACAGGGACTCTGCAAGCCTCTCATGTGCTTCTGGTTCTATAATAAAAGAAACAAGGGCTTTTTAGAGAAATAAATCTCAAATGCTACCCTCTGCTGGACAGTGTAGAGCCACAAAGGTTGCTTTGATAAGTCTGTTGCTGGGTCATGGGCACCATGCTCTTCAGAGTTCCAAATGAACTACCTATTGTGACCTACCTATTGTTTTCCACCCTAACATAAATGCCTCTTTCATAAAAAAGACCCAGAAAAAAAATAATCAAGTCATCTGTCTGCTAGTCATTCTCTGGCCTCTGCTTCTCATTCATTCCTCCTCCAAAATCCCAGGGCAGAAAAGACAAAATCCCATGGCTTCTCTGTTTGCTTTTCCTGTTTGGACCTCTATGGTTTAGCTCCACAACCTAGCTCTTGTTATGCTAAAAAAAAAGATAAAGGAATTTGAGGATCTTTCCTCATGACAATACCCTAGCTCTCAAGGTTATTGATTTGCTTCCAAATCATATTTTTAAATGTCAAAGCTGAATCTTTCCCTTTGATTCATTTTGTAACAACTCCTAATCTTCTACAGGCAGGACAGAATAGGGCAAAGAGCATGTGGCACAAGTAAAGTTTCAAAGGTTAAAAAGAAAAACACATTAAAAGCTTTAGACCATGATACTTATTACTAACTTTTTTCTCTTTATGCTTCTAAAAGTAGGTCATCAATATAAAGTATATATAAAATTCAAAAGGCAATGTCCATCTAGGAATATGTCCCAGAGTCAGAAATATATATATATGAGACAGATAAAGTTTAAAGCACCAAAAATTAAACATATTTATATGGTATAAATAATGGTCAAAAATAATTGGAATGTCTTTTATTAAACAGTCCCAAAACAAGAGATGCTGGCATGTACACAGAGAGAAAGAAATGCTTACACACTGTTGATGGGACTGCAATTTAGTACAACCTCTATGGAAAACAGTATGGAGATTCCTCAAAGAAGTAAAAGTAGATCTACATTCAATCCAGCAATCTCACTACTAGTGTGATTCTTCTTTACTCTTCTTTACCCAAAGGAAAAGAAGTCATTTTATCAAAAAGACACTTGCACTCAAATGTTTATTGTAGCACAATTCACAATTGTAAATATGTGAAATCAACCCAAGTGCCCATTAATACATGAGTGGATTAACAAAATGTGGTATATGTATACCATGCAATACTACTCACCCATGAAGAAGGATGACTTAATGCCTTTTGCAACAATATGGATCGAACTGGAACAATTATCCCAAGTAAAGTATCTAAAGAACGAAAAAAAAAAACCCAAAAAAAACACCACATGTATTCACTATTAAATTGGAACTAACTGATGAGCACACACATGCATAGAAGGCAGTATAACTTAGTGGAAATCAATCAGGGGGCAGTGGGGAGGAGGGAATGGGTGAAAACCTACAATGAACACCATCTGGGTGATGGGTACACTTGTAACCCTGACTCAAACATTACAAAAGTGATCCTTGTAACCAAAAACATTTGTAACCCTGTAGTACTTTGAAATAAAAAAGAAATAAAGAAAAAAAGAGAGAGGGAGAGAGAGAAAGAAAGTCCAATAAAAAAAAAGAAAATACGCTTAATAGTTGTGAGAGCACTGATACTCATAACTCTTAAAAGCTTTTACAAATAAATAAGGAAAAGACAGACACCCTATTCATAAATAAGCAGTTTGAATAAGTAGAACTGCAAATGGCCAGTAAACATTAAAATAAATGATCAGCCTTTACTGGTTATCAAAGAACTGCAAATTAGAATGAGATGACATTTCCTCCTACATATTGACAAAGATTCAAAAGAATGATAAAGGCTAGTAAGAGGTAACACATAGAGAAACTGACACTCTTCTTCATTGTGGACATTAGAGACATAGAATGTTTGAGATCTTTGGTTTTTGAAATAAGATACGCTGTGGATTGAAATTCCTTCATTACTAATTACTAACTTTGCAAATTTGGCAAGATATTTTAACCTTGTGATCTTTGGGTTTTACTCCTATAATTGGAGATGATTATATAAATCTTAAAAGATTCTTGGGAGGCTAATTTGTGTTAATGTATATAACCTACTTGACATAGTAAGTGTCAATATAAAGTTGTGGTTATTAGAATATAAATTGGTTAAGGATTTTTAAACAGAAATTTGTCAAACATGCATAAAACCTTAAAAATGTATATGTCATCTGAGCCACCATTTCTAGGAATTTTTCCAAAGGAAATAATCATATATATTTGTACAATGTATAAATCACAGCTAGTAGGTTAATCACGGCTTATTTATAATAGTAAGAAAATTGGAAACACATGTCCAAAAATAAGGATTTATTAAAATTTTAGTACACCTATTACTGAAATCCAACATTTACTGAATCTATTTTGTTTCTTACCTGACTTTCTTTTTTGTTTCTACAAGATAAGCCATATGTTTTAAAGCATATTATTTTATTTTAATCTACCATTTATTTGGACCTAGTGATTTTTCAGGTGTTCCTAATTTGTTACTTTATTTAACAAAAAAATCTATGCATGTTTGTTGACATTGGGACATTTTCACCATATAATTAAATTGAAAGGGGCAATCTTCAAAGAAATGAATATTAGAATTATTTTTAATGTACACACAGATAAAATAAAATAAAATATTAAAACACTATCTTTAGGTAATTGGATTTTTAGGGAGTATGTGTGTGTGTGCTTACTTTTCTATGTTTTGAATAATATAATTTTCTTCTTTGTGCATATATTAATTTTATAATTATAACTACTTATTTAATAAATAAATACAATATATATTCTTCTTGATGTGTTAAAATATATAAACTTTAAAACATTTATTTTGATTCTCTAGTACATTTTCTATGCACACAATTATATTTTTTTATTATTTTACAAAGTTAATATAGTGTATATATTCTTTTATTGTTTATTTTTGAAAATACCATCTTACAACATTAAACAAACACACAATTATTCTGACATCCAATAACTCAGCTCATTCTGACTCTGACCTGCCTTTCTTGCCTTACTTTCTATGACTCTACAGCACAGGCCCTGCTTGGTGTCAAGCTGATCCACTGGATTTTCTTCAGACATACGAAGCTCACTCCCCTGTCACTCATGATTCCTGTATATGTGGATTATACCACTCCTGCCAAATCCCAATATGGTAAAACATACTCACTATTAAGGGCCAGCTGAGACACAATCTTCTCCACTAAGGATTCCACCTTCTTTAATCCTTGGATGATAAAATAGTATCTTTATCTTTGAATTACTGTGCATTCCTAATTCATGCCTCTTACAGTACCAGCTGCATAGAATCATATGCTACAGGCTTTTGTAAACAATACTTTTTTCTCATTAGTTTAAATCTTCCTATAGACAAGGATTACTTTGTATTTGTCTTTGTATCTATAGCATCTATCATAGTTCCTGACACATAATAGGTACTCAAGAATGTTTGTTGATTGAATGCATGAATATGTGTCCAAGTTGGAGATTCTTAGCTGGAGATCAACAAAAATAAAAAGACTAGTAACTGTAGTTAGGGAATCAAACAAGAATTATAAAACAGCAAGCCCTAAGTAATATCTTAAAATAATAATTATAATTAAAATAATTAAAGTGAACTCCTCCAGAGTGGTTAACTCATTTTACTCTGTTTGATACATAGATTTTCTAGCATTTAATATATTTAATGAATTCTTTTCCCTTTTTAAGAAAAAATATATATTGAATCAGAGGTTTGGCTATGGCATTTTGATCCTATGAAGTTTTCAAGGTCATGTAGGACTTTAAGGGACATCTTTAAAAAGTTCTCTCTGGGTCAATCCTTCTGAATAGCTTGAATTTCAATTACTACAAGTGTATTAAGGAAAAGCACTTACATCGAAATCTGAGACTAAACAAATCTTACAAGAAGACACCACCATTTAATTAGGTTGTATTCTTTTGTCTGTATAATTTTTTTTTTGGCCAATTCATTTATAACATTACCACATCAACATATTTGAATTTTGACTTTACAAACTAGGGAAAAGCATTTGCCAGAAGACAACAAAAGTTCTATTTCACAGCTGCAGACATGTTTCCTACAAATAGCATTACACACACACACAAATCTATATTGCTCATTGCAAAACAGAATGAAATATAGTTTAAAACCAGAATCCAAATGTAAGTCATGGAGACATACATACTGGTTCATCATAGGAATTACAACTGAGGGTTTCAGACAGGGAGGAAAAGAATCCCTCCAGGAACATGATAAAATTAGACATAATTTGTGTGCACTGTTGATCTATATATTGAGGTCAGGAACCATGATTAACTGCACCATTTATGAGCTGCCATTCTTTGTCTCAGAAGTAGTCTGAAGCATTGCAGCTGAGGCTTCATACCATTATTTAATTAGGTTATCCTACATAGAACTTTCTAAGGGAAAAGAAGAGCACTGGAAATTCATTGGAGGTCTAATTAGCCACAGATTTTGGTTTCCTTTTGAGCTCTTATTCTTGCAGCTCTTGATTATGTAGAAATGGTTTGTTTTGTATAATGTCTACATCTTCTCTTCCATTGTAATATTTTGTGTTTCTAAGAGTAAGAAAAAGTTGTCAGAGAATATACAGGGATTCTTTCTGAGTGATTTTAAAAATACTGTGAAAGTTTATGTGTGTGTGAGGTATATATGTCTCACTGTAATATAAAGCCATGCAATAGTACACTGTTAGCATTTTGGGGTATTGAAATCTGACAACACATCAAGGTGCTTGAGTGAAAAAGCAAAGTAAAACAAAACAAAATACAAACAAAAACAGTAACACATAAAGACCTGTGGAAACAAAAATTAGTGTTACTTTTTTAATCTTTCACGTTTTTGTTTCCTATTTCCAGAGGCAAATATGAGATTTATTTTCTCTCCTCATAATTTCTGTCTTGAAAGACTTCTCTGGTTATTATTATTATATTATTATTAATAGTAGGAGAACACTGTGAAGGCTTGGATAAGCAGTTTAAGTCATTAATCAGAAAGAATACTTAAATATTTTTCACCTACAATCAAGGCTTTTACTGTTGCATCAAACACTCTGCTGGGATGTGAGGAAATTAGTCTTATTATTCAAACCAAATATTGATTTTCCAAAGTAATATTTCAACAAATACAAATGTTTTTAGGGAGTAAACACTGAGGTTTGATCATTTCCATTTAACAAAATATTTGTGTTGAGATAAACACAGTTATTGGCTAATAGTTTTCTTGTCTAAACTGGCATGTTATAAATATTCTTATAAGTGCTCTATGGTACCTGGACTTGAAAAAAAGCTATCACAAAGACTGGCAATAGATCTAATTTCTACTTGGTTGCCTGGGACTGAAATTTGGGTGTCATCCTTGCTCTTTCTCTCTTACCCCACGACTGAATATCAAGGCTTATCAATTCTACCTTCTTCATATCCCTTGAGAGCAATCAAATTTTACCCAGTAAAAGCTTTTGTATGGCTTAGATCAGCTCTTGCCTAGATTACTCTTGCAGCCTCTTAAATCATCCTTGTGCCTCGAATTTTCCTCCCACCAATGCAGCTTTGGTACTGCAGGAAATGTGATTTTCCCAAAATATAGATGTGATAGCTTGCTTACCTGCCTCCAAACCTTTCTCATGTCTTTAAGGATAACCCCTAAACAACTTTTAACCACTTTGGTACCACGCTCACCGGCCGTGAAACCTTGCCCACAGCCGGAACTCATAGTCCGCACGATAGTTTGTGCTGTGCATTGATAACGAATCCGTTTTGCTCTTGTGTGATGAGGAAAGCTTTAAAGCACTGAAAGCTTGTTTTACTTTACAGGCAGCTTTACGTGTAATGTAAATCAGAATAGGTAACATATACATATATGTTTTCATTACATTATTTTTAAATGTTCACGATTTTATTTTGATAAATGAAAAATTAGAAAACTCATATCATGCCTGTCGGCTAAAGTCGCTGTGCGTGTTCATCTGTGGCTATCGACTATAGTCGACGCTGGTACCAAAGTGGTTAAAGGCCTGCATTGCCCAGACCCTATGCATCTTTTGAGCTTCACCTACCTAGAACTTGGTCCCTTTCATAATATTCTCATGCATTTCTGGACATTTTGTTGTTCCCAGACCATACTATGAGATTGTATTTTCAACTCTATGATTTTCTTCTTATTCTAACTACCACTCTCTGCCCTGCCAGATTAATTTCTTATCACCTTTATGACTAGGCTCAAGGCCGGATGATTTTTGACAATGATGCCAGGACCATTCAATGGGGGAAAGAATAGTCTTTTCAATAAATGGTACTAGGAAAACTGGACAGCCATATGAAAAACATGAAATTGGACTATAACCTAATATCATATACAAAATGGATCCAATACCTAAATGTAAGACCTAAAACTATAAAACTCTTGGAAGAAAACATAGGGCAAAGGTTTCATGACATTGGATTTGGCAGTAGTTTCTAGGATACATATGAAAGGCAACAACAGAAAAAAACAGACAAATTGGACTTCATAAACATTTAAAAATTTTGTACGTCAAAAGCCACAAACAAGAGAGTAAAAAGGCAACCTACAGAATGGAAAAATATTTCATGATCTTATATCTCATAAGGAATTAATATTCAGAATATATAGAGAACACCTAAAACTCAACAATGAAAAACCTAACAACCCAATTAAAAAATGGGCAATATATGTTTTTGTCTGCTTTGTCAAAGATTAGATGGCCACCTATATGAGGATGGTTTTTTATCAGGTTCTCAGTTCTGTTTCATTGGTCTATGTCTCTGTTCTTATGCCATTCCTATGCTGTTTTAGTTGCTATTGTCTTCTAGTATAGCTTGAAATCTGGTAGATTGATGCCTCCCATTTTGTTCTTTTTGCTTAAGATTGCTTTTGCTATACAGGGTCTTCTCTGGTTCCATACTAAGCATAGAATTATTTTTTCTAGATCTGCAAAAAATGATGCTGGTGTTGTAATAGGGATTGCATTGAATCTGTAGATCATTTTGGGTAATATAGACATTTTAACAATGTTTATTCTGCCGAGCCATGAGCATGGTATGGTTTTCCACCTGTTCATGTCCTCTGCTATTTCCTTCCTCAGTGTTTCATAGTTCTCTCTATAGAGATCTTTCACCTCCTTAGTCAAATATATTCCTAGATACTTTGTTTTCTTTGTTGCAATTGTGAAGGATATTGAGTCTTTGATTTGGTATTCAGTTTGACTATTGTCTCAATTTTTTATGCATGATGAGCCAACATACAAATAGTTAAAACAAGCAATGATATTAAAAAATTGCCAATTAAATTTTAGTTTAAAAGTTTAATAATTAACAATGTAGAACATAATTTTATTAATAGTATACCTTTCCACATATACATATGCACAAATATTCACATATAGTATAAGTAAATTACATTTACATTTTTTCCACCTTTTTAAATTTTTTAAATTTTTTTTACTTATTTTGTATATATATATTTTATTTCAGAATATTACAGGGTATGGTTTCAGATAGTTTTGGCTTGGGCAATAAAATATTTTAAACCCTTTAAGTTCAAGGGAAATCAAAGAATCACTACTTGAGCCTTTATAAGGACCTGCATTTTGTTTGTACAAGGTGCAAAAGACTGACTCATATGCTATAATTTTTTTTAAATCCAAATTTGGGGGAGGCATTTGTATCAAGTAGCTCTGAATGCAGGATAGCTTAAAAATTAAAACTAAGCTATGTTGAAATGCTCACTGTAAAATTTAACAGCTGCGTAATATTGAAAAAAATCAGTTAAATCACTGTTTGTTTTTCATATGTAAATTGGGGAAAGTAATTTTTACATCATAGGGCTTTTATGTAGATTAAATGAGATACTAAGTATATAACTGTTTTCCATACTACATAGTATAAGTTATACTTGAAAAAAAAGATTAATTCATTTTGCTGATCTGTACCAACCCCTTTGTGCTATTTGATGAATTAAATTCTTTGTTTTAGTTTCTCATTTGTAAATTAGAATAAACAATTAATGTACTAGGTATGATTCCCCTAAGAACAAGTCAATAGAAAATTAAAGGTGTATATGTCATAGCTGAAAGAAAAGAAAGGAAATTAAGAAACAAGGCAATTCTGGACATACTAAGACATATTTTATGTAAGGATTTAGCATATATGTAGTAATTGTCAAGATTAATTTAACAAATAAGCACGGCAGCCAGGGTAGTTTAGGACTTTACTGGAATACGAAAGCTCTGAGTGATCAAGGTAAGTGGTTTATACAACCTAAATTAAGGAGATAGCTAACTTATATAAGATCCCTGAAACACCTGGCATCCAAATCTATACCATAGTGTTCAATGAAAATCTCTTGTGACTTTACAATTCATTTTCCTTTTCCCAATCTTATCCCCTTTGATACAACTCCAAACGTCAAACAAAATAGCTTTTTAAAAATTCCAATAAGTTCATGTAACCTCCCTGCTCAAAATCCTCCCAGTGGCTTCTCCTGCTATTTAGAATAAAAATCCAGACTTCCTATCAAGACCTCCACGATCCTGTACCTTCTGGCCCTGCCTATCTCCTCAAATCCTACCTGTCTCTTCAAACCTTACATGCTGCCTCCCTGCTCCTTGCTCATTGTGTTCTAGCCACAAAGCTTTCCCACTGTTAGATTTAGCACACTTAAAGGTTTCATTTATTATAATTTTATAAATTGTGTTCATATTTTTACTGTTTATTCCCAGCTCCTCAAGAAGCCCCCTTCAATAAATATTTATTGAATAGATTAATTAATAAATTTCAACTCAGCTCTAGTCTATGCTGTACAGCCTAGCTAACTGAATTGAACACACACTATTAAACACCTCGTATTATAGACTATTATTTTACTTATACTTTTTCATTGAACACATACTATCTATCTATAGGGCACAGGGTTAGGTGCTATAATGAAATATAGATATTGATGATATCTTCTTTTCCTCAAAGAGTTTATAATCTCTTGGAGGATACCAATATAGAAAAAAAACAACTATAATATAGTTAATATTATAATGATAAATGCTATAAGAACATTGCTGTAAGAACCACCTACAATATCAATTCTTCAAAAGTTAAATATATGGCTCTTCTTCCTTTCAATTTCTGTTTATGCATTTGTATTATTTACATATTTGCAATTGGGATCTACATTGAATTTTTTCTTCTACATTTTTAATAGCCGTAAAGTATTTTTTAACTTATTCACAATTTTCAATTTAATGACTGTATAATAATCCAGAATTGATTAATCTAAATTTACCTATCTCATTTCTTTTTATTGGCTGTCTAGTTTTTTTTACAGTTTTTTCATAAGATAAATACTCTTGTAATTACCATGTTTAGGCACATGGTTTCTTTCGATTCAGTAGAATTTCAGCAGTGAAAATGAGAGAAATCTCATTCTAGAGGTAGGAGATAAGCAAAGACTGTGTACAGTCGACACATAGAACAGTTATTGGAACTTGGAATTAAATAAGGTTCAATTGTCTCAAGTTCCACATGAGGAAATTTAGGTTCAGAGAAGCTGAGGTACTTTTCAAACATAACACAGCTGGTTAGAAACGGTGCAAGGACAAAGTGCTATTTGGCTCTTTTCTTGATCCAAGAGCCACACTCATCTGCAGCTACACAGATACTCTAATTACAGAAACTTGCGCATTATTTAAGATCTGTTTTTTTCAGCCTCTGTTTTCCTACTAACGTCAATGTAATGTCCATCTTTTTATTTAATCACTCCTTGGATTAATGAATCATGCTTTATGTTTGATATTTTATGGTCCTACTTATTTATCTCAAGTATTTATGTCATCCTATCATGCATATGTACGTGGTATTTATTATATACAATTCTGTATTTATTCTTTTTTTGTTTCGTGTGATCTTTTTAAAAAATGTGCTATAAAGACTTGCAAGGATTTTCCTTTATTTGAATTTTAATTTTGTTTGTGTATGTGCACGTGTGTCTGTATGGGTTTGTGTGGTTATTCATTAGACTGTCACTGGATAGCTGTCTTTGCAGTGTGATCTCTACTTCCAGAAACACATAAACTGAATTTAAAACATTCAATGACAAGGATAATTTATATAGACATTATATGTGATAATTTGGTATCATGACTCCTGTGCAAAAAAGTAAATTCTTCACCAATGGTGAGAGGATAGTGCTGATAAATGCAATTTCAAGCAAAATTAAAAGTTTCATAGTCTAAATACTTCTTCTACTTATTGATTCACTGAATTCAGATGTGTAATATTTTCATTTAATTCCATTAGTATATTTAGGTCAATGTACACTACCTTCCCAACATTTTAAACTCCAACCATCATTTTCAAGGGCTCTGACAAATTATGTTGTTTTCTGAACTTTGTAATTTCCTTCAGAAAAAAAATCAATTTCCCTGAAATGATTGCTTGTTTTCTCTGGAAGATATTTATATCCTTCCTACACATAGAGCTTATGTAGAACTCCACCATTATGAAAGCACTTATTTTATATAAATCCCAACACCTTTGATCAGAACCATTGGCAATATCAATAATAGGATTCTGACTGAGATGAGTTGGCAAGTTACTTGCAAATATAACCTTAATAACAATATATACAAATACATTTCTTAGAGCCCAGTACCTCCAATCCAATCATGAATTCAAAGCAGCCTAAGTTATGCTATTTTGTAGGTATGGGATTTTTTTTTTAATATGTAGGAATTACTGTGCAGAGATAAGATGTGACCTGAAAAATGTAAGAGGAAAAATAGCAGCATTTTTCATTATGTGGCGACTAAGTAGATTCAAGGAGTGAGCTGCTCTTATAAAATCACTCTACAAATTACATCACATGATGGTGAATAACATTCTGCAATGGAATTATGTAACACATGAGCTACTTTTCAAAGTATGAAAATGCAGTTTTGGTTATGCAGCAATAGAACAAAATAAAATAGAAAAGTTTAAGAATAACGTACCTAAAGTATGTTTTACAGAATAATGCCTATGCATTATTAGAGATAAAATGTATGCAGATATGTTAGGAATAGATTGGGCTCATCACAGATACTCAAAAAAGTGCTTGATAGATTTAAAATTAATAAATAAGCATTATATGCTTTATTCTAATTGAGTTTAACTTGTCTATTAAGAAAACCTATACTTAAAAAATCGTATAGTCTTAGAAGTAAAAAGTACTTTACTTAGGAGTTCAACTCTTTATTTTTCAGTTGATGATTAAAGTTTCATCCATGTTAAGAGAGTTGTTTGAGATAGAATCCCTGCTTTTGTTACTTTCTTCTTACTAAGTGTGTGACTCTGTAGGATGCTTTGACTTCCTGAGACTCAGTTTGATCATCTGCAAATCTTACCTAATACCTCTATGAAAGCACAGGAGTTGACTTTAGCTGCCCTAATAAAGGGGGATTTATTAGAAACATATAGCAGACTCGTATGAGACTCAGTAGAAGACTGAAATACAAGCTAACTCTGTGGAGAAAATTCTAAAAATCTAGAAAGAAGAGTGGACCTCTTATGTTAACATCAGTCAAATCATTTGCTTTTGAATTGGGACAAATCTTGTTAATGCAGGCAAGAGATTGTAATTCTATGTTAGTCTATTTAAACTCATTCCCAAACCTTCCATACATAAACTAGGAGCTTTTTCTTACTGAAAACCAAAGATCCATTTCTGGGTCTGTCTACCAAGGATCTTATGTAATTAATGCAAGCACTGCAAATGAAAATGTGAGGTTTTTGTTTTTAGTTGGTTGTTGTGGTTTATTTTTGTTTTATTATCAAGAACACATGGATATATGGAATAATTGGTTTAGCCTTAGTAAAAAAAAAAACCCTCATATTTTCTATAGGTCAAAGTTCGATGATAAGGAAAAAAATACGATTAAAACCATTAAGTTGAAACCATAGTGCTTTAGCTTTTAAGCATGTAAGCAATGCAATAAAAAGTCAGAGATAATTTTGCTAAAGTATAAAGTACTGTGATTTGAGTTATGCCAAGAAAAAAATTATTGCTTAAAAGTTTCTCTCTCACTAGTACCTGAAAGTTTAGAATGGATAGGGCATTCCTTAGAATAATGGAAGTTTTTATTTTCCCATGTCTTGACAGTAAGTATTTCCTAAGCTTATCATTAGCTAACAATAGTTAGCATATATCTCTTTCTGGTCCCCTAGCACCATTAGGGAAAAGCATCAATCTTTTTGCATCAGTACCATGTCCACACCTTATATACAGACTACAAGGATGTCCATCAAAGATTTCTGAGCCTGGAAGTAATACTGTCCTTAAGATCTAACTATAGAATTACCCTTAGTCAAGTATATCTTTAAATTTACAACTTTAATAATTGGACTTATTATTAAAATGTTTTTCTTTAAGTTCTCAAATTAATAAAAAATCCACACTTACTATCCACTTAGTATGTTTAACAGAGATGCTTTTCGTTTCTTCTCTGTACCAATACCTTCTTCTTAGGAAACAGAACCCTGGGAGAGAGAGCCCTACCCTCCAATCCCAACACAAAGAAGCAAATCAGATAGACAACTGAGTTCAGCTGGGTAAATAAGATATTTCCTTAGACATTTAGATTTAGAGCACAAACATTAAATTATTTAGCTAAAGTCAACCAACCCTGGAAGTTATTCAGGCTATGGGAGTAAGACTGCAATTTGGGGGTAACTATAATGTGGTTGTGTGAAAGAAGATGAGTGTATAGAAAGGCTGATTTGAGGAGAGAAAAGAACACAGCAGAAGCACTCCAATTATACTTTGTTTTTCTTAAGTCCCTGCATTTTCTTACCTTCTTAAAGGACTTCTGAGAAAAACTGGTTATGGTATAATTATAAACTAATCATGGTTATTTCAAAATGATTGCCTTGGTTTCATTCTATAAGATGATCCAGTTTTTCTCCTCTAAGGAAATTTACTCAATATTCATATCTCCAATGTCTGGTAGTAAATATTCAATCATTTTTTTAACAGAATCAATAAATGAGCTATTTTTGGTTAACATAGTTTATAATAGGAGGAATTTCTGGATTAAAGTTATAACTGTTTTAGAGTTTATTGGATCATTTTGTCAATTAGTTTCCAAAAGAGTTGACACTTTTTATGTTCTCATTAACAGTGTGGAAGAATTCTGCTTTCACTACATTCTGCCATCTTTTAATATTCTTATTAAAATAAAAATGTTATTTGATTGACAAAACCTATTTTATCTTGGTCTGTACCTATTTAACAGTGAGTTTGAACATTTTACCATTTATTTCATAACCTTTGCATATGCTTTTTATTGTGACATTCTTAGGCCATTAACCTACTGAAAATTAGCATATTTAAAGTGGCTTAAGAAACAAAATAAATATTGAACCACAAAGTCAGTTGTGACAGAAAGAGCACTGCTCAAACTTCTGAGTTTATAAGTGTTCACAGAATCTTTAGGATTCTTAAAGATCGCATGTAACATAACATGGGAAACGTAGAGACATTGTGAGGTTTCACAAAGGCAAATCCATGTTATTTCATTGTCTGGAAACAACCAAAAAATTCTTGGATTTAAAAATGTTGGGTGAAGAAACAAGCAAAAATAAACATAAGCAAATGTTTTGCTAATCATGATGCACCTACAACTAAAGGGCATCAGATAATTTTATTCATCAAGACAAAAACAATAGAAGTGAGAAAATTAACTGGTCATTATGGGTAAGTTAACTTTCATCACATTGATCAACATTAAATTAAATTGCAGTACATTCTTATAAAACATTTATCAAGATATTCATAATCAGAGCATTGGGATAGATGCCATGTTGCTGTGGCTGTGTATTGCCTTTCTTAGGACATATGTCACCATAGTTTATACTAGTCTGCAATAGTTCAGTTGCAGTGAAATGTTGAAAATCAACAAGATGGATCATGGTGGATGCTGGCTGTAAGAACCAAAGTGTGCCAAGTGCTACCCTTTCCCAAGTAAAAGATAAAAGCACAAATTGGCAAACTGGTTTTGTAAATGTGGTGTAATAGTGGCAGTATATTAGTGGAATCAACAGGTAGATTAATAATTTTGTCTGTAACCATGTTAGGTATTCCTCAGGTTGGAAAGGTTCACTTAAAGTGTCTAATGCTATTCAATGAGGATACTACCATCTGCTTCATTCATTCAATTAAATATGTATTGAGTCATTACTCTCAGCCAGCCACTGTGCTACATGATGGAGAAACCAGAGTAAACAAATAAGACAACTCTTACAGAATTTTCTGTATGTAAAAAAGACAACATTAAATGATTAATTATAATAAAATATGAATTTTGTGTTTAAAAAAGTACAGAGAATGATGGGAGCATGCACTAAGACATCTAACTGGACCTAGATGATTAAGGAAGCCTCCCACAAGCAATGAAACATTCATATGTATGTGAAGAATATCTAATTATAAGAGAGGCTAAATATTGGGAAATCTTCAAGCTAGTTTACTCTCTTTGTCTTATCACTAAAAGTTTAAACCCTACTGTTAAACTTTTATATGATTTTTATGAAAATCAAATCATAAAGTCAAAGCTGATCAAAATATTCTTTAAAGATTTCATTTTCATTAAAATTAATACAAGTGGTTCAATTATAAAAATTTTAAATTTTAGATTGATAGAGCACAGTGTTTAATAATGTAGGACAGAAATGCCAAACACGCTTATTCTAAGTTCTTTTAAGACTGACTTGCAGACTGACTCAGAAACTGAAACTATTAAAATAAAGCATGAGCCAATTCTTGACTGCCCATAGTGACTTTACTGCCATTCACATATAATGGGATGTTAAAATTGAAGCTTTGACCAGGGTTCCAACATGTAATGTGTGCTATATATCAAAGTGAAGTGTCAGATTAAATCATTTATTTCAAATACAGTGGTTAAAAATAGGCTGAAAATGGGTTTCATCATTCTTAGGCCCTTCATCCAGGAAACCCTGACTTTAAATCTAGGACATAAGCAGTACTAGAAAACAAAGATGAGAGAATTTGTCAGTAGGCTTTTGAAAGAAAACTGCTGTCCTCTATGATTCTCATACTCTCCATCCTTTCTAGAAAAAGGATGGGGGTTGGGTGTGTGCTGCTCCTTTCACCTCAATTACAGAGACATACATTTTTAAGGCTACTTATAGAGAACTTGAAATACATCCTATGCAGTTTCTAAATAACAGTATGCAGGCTGCAAAGATGGATTAGAACACTGCTTGGGCAGGAAAGCAACAAGGAGTTGTGACTACTTCTAGTGAGTGGTTGGACTACTTTACAATATTATGTCAAAATATGCATGAGTACTTCCCTTGGGGCAGATATAGACCACATGAGAGAAAGAGTGAGCCTGCAGATCTTTTAAGCCCTATCCAAGATAAATGACTGGAAAGTGTGGCAAGACTCTAGAGACTATAAGGAGGGCTATAAAAAATATGTATGTGGAGAAAATGTAATTATAAGAGGGAAACCTTCAACTATAGAAAAAGTACTGCTTATGGGAAGTACTGCCTACGGGAAGATGGTGAGGTAGAAAGCACCAGCAATCTGTCTCTCCACCTCAGTAAGAATTTTACTGGCAGAATCTGTCTGTTGTAACTATTTTGGGGCTCTGAAGTCCACTGAAGGCATGTAACTTCCAGGAGAAGGCTTCAAAGATAAATTGTGGTTAATTTTGGTCAATTCAGCTCTTAGCAGAGTAAAAACAATGCATCTCTCAGTCCTGGTGGCAGGCAGCTTTGTTCCTGGAGCAGCTTATGCACAGGTTGCAGGAGCAAGGAGGGCAAAAAAGCCCCTGTCTTCCAAATATTGAGAAGCTGTGCTGTGATTGCTGATTGCTGTTTCTGATTGCAGAGGTGAAGATGAGGAAGCATCAACCATTTTTCTTATACCTCCCTGTATTGTTACAAGCCCTTCCCACTCAGACTGATATAAATTCCAGGGAATTTAAAGAGTTGGTGCCATTTATCAACCCTTTAATATATTTCTTTTTCTCATTTTGGGAGCCAGATATTAAAGACTAAAAAATTCAAAAACAACTGCATACATAGGAAAAACTGATTGCACATGCCCAGGGAAAGATGCAGGATCATAGAAGTCCTGAGACGACCTTACGTTTATACTCAGGCTGATCCTTCGCACAGAGAGAGCCTTCAACAGTTTTAAAAAATCAGCAAATCCCAAGAAAGGGGTAGAATATAGTTTCCTGAGTTACCACATTATTAACCATTTGGGTACCGTGCTCACCGGCTGCGAAACCTTGCCCACAGCCAGCACTCATAGTCTGCACGATAGTGTGTGCTGTGCATTGACGACGAATCCATTTTGCTCTTGTGTGATGAGGAAAACTTTAAAGCACTGAAAGCTTGTTTTACTTTACAGGCAGCTTCACTTGTAATGTAAATCAGAATAGGTAACATATACATATATGTTTTCATTACATTATTTTTAAATGTTCACAATTTTATTTTGATAAATGAAAAATTAGAAAAGTCATATCACGGCTGTCAGCTAAAATCGCTGTGCGTGTTCATCTGTGGCTGTCGACTATAGTCGACACTGGTACAGAAGTGGTTAAATTCAAATGTCCATTTTTTAACAAAAAAAAGGCATACAAAGAAATAGAAATGTATGACACATTCAAAGAAAGAAAAATAAATCAACAGAAACTGTCCATGAAAATAATCTGATGGCAGATCAACTAGACAGTCTTTAAAAAAAGTGGTCTGAAAGATGCTTGAAGACATAAAGGAAAATGTGGAGAAAGTCAATAAAATTATATATGAACAAAATGGAAATATCAATAAAGAGACAGAAAACCTAAAAAGAAACAAAAATATTCTGGAGCTGAAAAGTACAATAACTGAAATGATATATATACTAAAGAGATTCAAAGGTATATTTGAGCAGGCAGAAGAAAGTATCAACAAACTTAAAGATAGAACAATGAAAATTATCAAGTCTAAGGAACAGAAAGAAAAGATTGAAGAAAAATGAACAAATCCTAAGGGACAATTTGGCTGCCATTAACTGGATCAACATATGCATTGTCGGAGTCTCTCAAGCAAAACAGAGAGAGAAAGAGAAAGAGAGAATAATTGATGAAATAATGACTGAAAACTTCTTAGATTGATGAATGACATGAATACAAACATCTAATAAGCTCAATGAACTCCAAGTAAGATGAACTCAGGTATGCACACCAAGATACATTATAATCAAATTTTCAAAAGCAAAACACAAAGAAAGAATCCTGAAATTGGCAGGAGAGAAACAACACCTCACATACAAGATATCCTCGATAAAATTACAAAGAGATTGTCTTCCAAATCTATGATAGCCAGAAGGCAGTGGGCTGTTATATTGAAAGTGCTAAAAGAAAAAATAACTGTCAACCAAAAAATGTATATCCAGGAAAATTGTTCTTCAAAAGTGAGGGAGAAATTAAGACATTCCCAGACAAACAAAAGCATGAGGAGTTTGTTACTACTAGACCTGCCCTCCAAGAAATGCTCAAGGGAGTCCTGCAAGGAGAAATGAAAGGATACTGGACATAAACCTGAAGCCTCATGAACAAATAAAGATCTTTAGAAAGGTAAATATAGGGGTAATCATAAAAGCCAGTATTATTTTAAAAATAATTTGTAACTCCACTTTCTGTTTTCTATAATATATAATTTAATAAACCACTACACTAAGAAAAATGTTTAGTCTAAAAACAAGTATTATTGTAACTTTGGTTTGTAACTCCACAGTTTGTTTTCTACATAATTTAAGAGACTAATACAGTTTATAAAATGAATGAGTTTATGTTGGGGCGGGACATGATATATAAAGATATAACTTTATGATAGCAATAACTGAGAGGAGGGGAACAGACCTATAAAAGTACGGAGTTTTGTATATTATTTAGGTTAAGATAGCATATATTCAAATGAGTGTTGTAACTTTAAAATGTTAAATGTAATATCCTTTGAAACCACAAAGAAAATAGCTACAGAATATACACAGAGGAAATGAGAAAGCAATTTAAACATTTTACTACAAAATCCAACATCACCCCAAAAGGATAATAATACAGGAAATGAAAGAGAACATATTATAGGGAATATAGAAAACAAAGCAGTAAACTGACAGAAATTATCCCTCCTTAACAATGATGACTTTAAATGTAGATGGATAAACTCTCCAATCAAAAGACAGAGATTGGCAGAATGAATGGCACATGATCCAACTATATGCTATCTATAAGACATTCATTTTTAATCCAAAAATATAAATAATTTGAAAGAGGATAGCAAAAGATATTCCATGTAAATAGTAAACAAAAGAAATAAGAAGTGGCTATACCAATCTCAAATCAAACAAACTTTAAATCAGAAATTTTACAAGACAAAAAAGGACATTCCATATTAATAAATGATTCAATACAGCAAGAAGATATAACAATTATAAACATTTATGCACTTAACTACAGATCATCAAAACATATGAAACAAAAACTGACATAATTGAAGGGAGAAATAGATGGTTCTACAATAATAGAGACTTTAATAATCCACTCCCAATAAAGAATAGAACAACCAGATGAAAGATAAGCAATGAAATAGAGGACTTAACAAATTAAATCAACCAGATCTAACAGACTCATACAGAACATTCTACTTAATGAAGGCGGCATACACATTCTTCTCAAGTGCGCATGGAACATTTTTCAGGATATACCATATGTTAGGCCACAAATTATCAATAGATATAAAAAGATAGATACTATACAAAATATATTCTTCAACTTCCGTGAAAAGAAGATAGAAACCAAAAACCAAAGTAAAACTGGAAAATATACGAATTTGTGTAAATTAAACAATATACTCTTAAACAACCAATAGATCAATTAGAAAATACTAAGTGAAATTAGAAAATACTTAAAGATAAATGAAAATAAAATCTCAGCCTCCCAAAACTTATAAGGCACAGTGACAGCATTAATAAGGAGAAAAATTATAGTTACAAATTCCTACATTAAAAAGCAAGAAAGATACCAACCTAAATTTACAACTTAAGGAACTAGAGAAAAAGAACAATATAAACCCCAAACTAGCAAAAGAATAAAAATAAAGATTAGAGAAGAGACAAGTGAAATGCAGAACAGAAAACAACAAAAAAAATCAATGAAGCCAACAGTTGGTTCTTCAAAAAGATAATAAAAATTGACAAAACTTTAGCTAGATGGACTAAGAGAAAAAACATTATAACTCAAATTGCTAAAATCAGAAGTGAAAGCGGAGACATTTGGACTCTATCAAAATAAAAGGGATTTTTTAAGAGAGTACTATGAACAATTGTATAGGAATAAATTGGATAACCTAAATGAAGTGGACAAATTCCTAGAAACACACCACCTACCTCAATTACAAAGAAATACAATATTTGAATAGAACAATAACAACTAAGGAGATTGAGTTAATAATAAAAAAATCTCCCATCAAAGAAAAGCCCAGTAATATCACTTTTGGGTATTTACTCCCAAGATTTGAAATGAATATGTTAAAAATATGTCTACACTCTGATGTTTATTGCAGCACTATTCACAGTAAACAAGTTATAGAATCAACGTAAGTGTCCATCAACAGATGAATGGACAAACAAAAAATTCTGTCATTTGAGATAGCATGGATGAAATTTAAGAACATTATTCTGAATAAAATAAGCAAAACACAGAGAAACATGCCATATATTTTCACTTATATATGGAATCTAAAAACTATTAACTCATAGAAGCAGAGAGTAAGATGATGATTAACATAGATCTGGGGTAAAAAAATGCAGAGATGATAGTGAAAGGGTACAAAGCCTCTCAGTTAGATAGGAGGAATAAGTTTGATTATTTTTAAAAATGACATATATTGCATAGTGTGGTGAATATAATTAATAATTAGTAGTACTGTACATTTCAATATCACTGAGAGTAAATTATAAATGTTCCCATCACAAAATTCATTAAATATTTGAAAGGATTGATATGCTAATTAGCTTGATTTAATCATTCTACATTGTATTCAAAAACTATATCACCCTGTACTCCATAAATATATACAACCATGATTTCTCAATAAGTAACTAAAACAAGAAAAGAAAAGCACATTATCTGATGGCTTCATTGGTAAATTCTACCAAGCATTTAAAGAACTAACACAAATCCTTTTCATATTTATCCAAAAAATTAAAGAGGATGAGATACTTTCTAACTCAATTTATGAAGCCAGCATCGCTCTGATGATATCAAAACCAAACAAAGACACTATAAGAAAAGAAAACTAAAGACCAACATGCCTCATAAACTTTTATGCAAAAATCCTCAACAAAATATTAGCATAGCAAATTCAACAGCATATTCAAAGGATTATGCAGCACAACCAAGTGGGATTTATTCCTGGAATAAAAAGTTGGTTCAACATATGAAAATCCATCGAGGCAATACATCACATTAATGAAGGGGGAGAAAAAAACATGAGTATCTTAATTGATTCAGAAAAAGCATTTGGCAAAATTCAACACCCTTTCATGATAAAAACACATAACTGTGAATATGATAATGAAATCCATATATGAAAAACACACAGCAAATGTGTGTTCACCATTGATACTCAATAGTGAAAACTTGAAAAGGTTTTCCTCTTACATCATGAAAAAGGCAAGAATGCTCAGTTCTGCCACTTCTATTCAATATAATATTTGAAGTTCTAGCCAGAGCAATTAAGCAAGAAAAATAAATAAAGAGCATCTAAATTGGAAAAGAAGTAAAATTATCTCCATTTGAAGATGATATGGTCTTATACGTAGAAAACTTGAAAAATATCACAAAAAGAAAAAAAGAAACTATTAGAACTAATAAATGAATTCAGTAAAGTAACAAGATACAAAGTCTACTATAAAAATTAGTTGCATTTCTAGTTACTAACAGTGAAACATCTGAAAAGGAAATTACAAAAATAATTTTATTTACAATAGTGTCAAAAAGAATAAAATATGTAGGAGTTAACTTAATCCATTAGGAGAAAGACTTGTATGATGAAAGCTATCAAACATTGATGAAAGAAATTTTTAAAAGATATAATAAACTAAAATGTACCCCATGTTCACAGACTGGAAGATATTAAGATACCAATACTACTCAAAGAGTTCTACAGATTCAGTGTAATCCCTTTCAAAATCCCAATGACTTTTTTTTTTAACACAAGTAGAAAAATCCATTCTATAATTCATATGGAATCTCAAGGAACCCAAAATAGCCAAAGCAATCTTGAAAAAGAACAAAGCTGTAGAACTTACACTATTTGATTTCAAAAGTTACTACAAAGCTACAGCAATCAAACAGTATGGTACCGGCACAAAGACAGACATATAGACCAATATAATAGAATAGAGAGCCCAAAAATAAATCCTTGAATATGCAGTCAAATGATTTTTGACAATGATGGAAAAACCATTCAATAGGGAAATAACAGTCTTTTCAACGAATGATGTTGGGAAAACTGTATTCACATGCAAAAGTATGAAGTTAAATTCTTACCTAACACAATATACAAAAATGAACTCAAAATGAATCAGAGATCTAAATATAAAACTTAAAGAAGAAATCAGAAAAAAACAGAGCAAAAGCTTCAAGACATTGGATTTGGCAGTGATTTCTAGGATTTGACACCAAAGGCACAGGCAACAAAAGAAAAAATAGATAATGTGGATTTCATAAAAATTTTAAAAATTGTTCATCAAAAATCACTATCAACTATAAAAAGGCAACCCACAGAATGAGAAAATATTTGCAAATCTTATATTTGATATGGTATTAATATCCAGAATATACAGAGAATTCCTAAGACTCAATGACAATAGCAAACAAAAAAAAACTTAATTTAAAAATGGGCAAAGAAGTTGAATAGACATTTCTCCTAAGTTATACAAATGACAGATACGAATAAAAAAGATGTTCAACATCACTAATCACTGTGGAAATGCAAATAAATCTATAATAAGATACTTCCTTACACTCATTAGGATAGCTACTATCAAAAACCCAGGAAATATGTGTTGGCGAGAATTTGGAGAAACTGGAACTTTTGTGCACTGTTGGTGGAAGTGTAAAATAGTATATTTACTGTGGGAAAAAAGTATAGTGGTTCCTTAAAATACTAAAAATGGAATTATCATATGAAACAGCAATTCTACTTCTGGGTATATATACAAAGAATTGAAAAAAAGAGTCTCAAAGAGATGTTTGTACACACATGTTCATAGCAGCACTATTCATAATAACTATTAAATAAAACATAAATGCAACCCAAGTGTCCATGCATGGATGAATGAATCAGTAAACTGTGATACCTGTATATACTTATAATGTAATAGTGTTCAGACTTCGAAAGGAAGGAAATTCTGATATATGCTACAACATGGATGAGCATTGAATACATTGTGTCAAGTATAGTAAGCCAGTCAAAAAAGACAAATATTATATAATTCCACTAATATGAGTAGTTAAAATCTCAGAAACAAAAAGTAGAATTATGATAATTGCAGGGGCTATGAGAACAAGGGAACAAAGAGTTATTGTTTAAAGGGTATAGAGTTGTACTTTTACAAAATGAAAAGAGTTACAAAGATAGTTGTGATGGTTGCACATTATGAATATATTAAAAACTACTTAACTGTACACTTAAAATGGTTAAAGTGATAAATTTTATGTTATGTGTATTTTACCACAATTATTAAAAATGGTAGGGCAAAGTACTGCTTATGTCTTGAAAATTTCAGCTGAGTAAAATCAGGAGAATGTGTTCAGTACCAAAAGCAGATTCCATGCCATTACCTTTAGGCATCAGCCAGGCACACACAGCAAAAAATCATTTTACAATAGAAATCCATACAAGAAATTTAACTAATCTCTTTCCTTAGCCGTCCCTCTTCCTGTCACATTTCAACTGTCTAGCTATGAATGAGTTATTATGGTTATTCAGGTGGGGTGGAGGAGATGAGAATAGAATGACCATATCTGCCATCTCCACTGCAAATTGCACGCTTACCATGGGCCCAGGCTGGAGAAGCAGAGAGGATTTGGTCTTAAATAGGGTCTGATGTGGTAGATTTTTATTGTCTTCCAACAGTTTTTCTTCCCTCTCTTCCTGTATTTTATCCCTCACCCAACTGCAGGAGGATTTGCAATTTTTCACCTCATTAATGTTGAGTTTAGTCATGTGAGTTTCTGTGGCCAATGGAATGTTAGTGAATGTGATAAAAGCAGAGGCGTTAAATTATGTGCCTGTAGTTTTTGTTTTGATCTTTGCACTTATGCTATTTGCCTTGAAAAATAAATGTCTGGCTATTGGCTGGTTGAAGAATGATGGAGACAAGTAAGAAAGACCTGAACTGAATTGAAGCCTGGTATCTAGCTTGGACCAGTTAAGCCCAGGAGAATTCAGCAGAAGCATAGCTACTCCACAGGCCTGAGAATAAGAAATACATACTATGGACACCATTGAAATTTTGAATGTATTTTTAACATACTCAAAAACTGACCATTGCAAACATTTTGATTTGTCTAGCTATTTTAATTTTTTAATTGAGATGCTGTTAAAATTTTAATATGACTAAAGAACTTTTTATTATCTAATATGAATTTTAAAACCATGAGGCCAAAGAATGAGATTGCTATCAAGGGCAAGAGAAAATGTTTTCAATCACTTCCTATTAAAGAAAAAAGGAAACATATATTGAGGTGCATATTAATATTATTGAGTACCACAAGTTGCTTTTATATACTTTTCTAAATTTTAAGCAGTATTTAGGAGTAGTAAATAGTAAATACAAGAAATAATTCTTGTTTCCAAACACTTTGCCACATAAACTAATAATTAATGTACACAAAGAATGGTCAGAATATACTATTTTTTTCAAATTTACAATGTCTAGAACTAAGTTTCTCAACAAGGACACAACCTGAATTAGTTTCATTGTGTGTGAAAAATGCTTTTCCAAGTTTATTGTTTTCTAATGCTGAGTATGAAGTAAATAATAGAAATATCTTTCTAAAACATAATTCAATGGAACTTGGCCCACATTGCAGTCTCTTACATTCACTTATCATAAAAAAATTTATGAAGGTCATGGTTCAAGAATGAACAAACTAGAATATTTGTTAAATGTACAATAGTATATAAAGCAAATATTTTTATTATTGACATTAGCTGCTGAGGCTATGGTGGTATGCTGGTACACTGTGATAAATTAATACATCTGCTCATACTATCTAACCAGCACCAACCTCCCTTTTAAATAACAGAGAGCAAAAATTTCTATAAATACTTTTCACCAAATCAGTCTGAGCTTAGGCCTATTTCATACTAGACAACAAAGTGATGTTAATCTTTTGATTTTTTTTTTCTCTCTAGCAGACTACATTCTATTTGAGATCAGACACAAACAAAATCTTACAGAAAACATAATTAGAAGTGAAATTGCTTTAAAGCACCTTTGTCTCTGGCGGAACCTTTTCACCCTTTGTGATGTGCTGGGATGTATCTAATCTAATGATCAGCTGCTACCAAGTAATTGAATATCCCAGAGTTTGAATTGCTAGAGAGCTTATGCATTTTATTCCCTTTTTCCTCTCTACATAAATAAATGGGTAAAATGAACCTACATGACACTAAATTACTATTTTTGATGAGAAGTTTCTTGTATTTGTAGTGTTCATTCTCAAGGTTATGTTATATTTCTTAGCTTAAAGGAGTAATACTTGAAAATATAGTTACTTATCTGAATGAATATATGGGGGTTTAAGCTAGCTTAATAGCCAGCAAACATATAAAAAAATGCTCAACATCTCTAATCATTAGAGAAATGCAAATCAAAACCACAATGAGATATCACCTAACCCCAGTGAGATTGGCCTCTATCAAAAAATCCCAAAACAACAAATATTGACGAGGATGTGGAGAGACAGGAACACTCTTACACTGCTGGTGGGAAAGCAAATTAGTGCAACCTTTGTGGAAAAGAATTTGGAGACACCTCAAAGAGCTAAAAATAGAAATACCATTAGACCCAGCAATAGCATTATTAGGCATCTACCCCAAAGAGCATAAGACATTCTATAATAAAGACATCTGCACCAGAATGTTTATGGCAGCACAATTCACTATTGCAAGGATGTGGAAACAACCCAAGTGCCCATCAATTCATGAGTGGATTATTAAAATTTGGTATATGTTTACAATGGAATATTACTCAAGTCTAAGAAACAACAGTGAGCTAGCACCACTTATATTATCCTAGATTGAACTTAAGCCCATTATCTAAAGTGAAGTGACACAAGATCGGAAGAATGGGCTCCACATGTACTCGCCATCAAATTGGTACTGACTGATTAACACTATGGTGCTCAAATGGTGGTGGTGTTCACCAGGGATTCTAGGGTTGGAGGGGTAGTCCCACATCCGAGGGATGTGGTGAGCATTGTGGAGGGGAAGGGCATACCTCTAATCCTTGCTAGGGAGAGGCAAAGATATAAAATGTAACCAAAATGTTTGTACTCTCATATTTTCTTGAAATAAATAAATAAATAAAAGAACAGCTTAGAGGACTTCTGAACCATAGAGTTTTGATGGATCTCTTTTGTGATTGACTCGATGTTATAAGCAGACAGTCCCATTTGACAAATGCTCACTGGCGTTACAAATCTTAAAAATGTTATTAATCATGGGAGGCTTGGAAGAAAAATGGAAACCATAGGTCAGGTTTTATAAAGTTGACTGCAGGCCATTTCAAATAGATCAGGGGCTGGAATTTTTAAGTGGAAACACATAGATGTCTCTTCTATTGACTGCCAATTCTCTTTGACTGTGTCTACAAATGCTTTTGAACCTGATTCTACATTGGGTGTGGGAAAAAACACAGTGAAATGTTTTCATGGTGAAGACAATCTGTGCAAATAAATAAAGCGGATGCTTTAAACCGCAAAAAAAAAAAAAAAAAGCTTCAGAAATTTGAATTCCACATCTTAAAAATTTTAGAATCCTTCTTGATTATGAAATGGAAATATATTTTTAAATAAAAACCTATTATGGTCAATAAAGTGATAAAAATATTAAAATCCTCTCTTGTCAAAAATGAATTGAAAAATTTTAAAGGCAAATATAGCAACAACAACAATAATGCACACACACACACACACACACACTGTGGAGTACTACCCAGCAGTAAAAAGAATGAAATAATGTCTTTTGTAGCAACTTGGGTGGAACTGGAGAATATTAACCTAAGTGATGTATCTCAGGAGTGGAAAAATAAACACCACATGTACTCACTAATAAGTGGGAGCTAAATGACGGGTACACACAGGCACAAAGAAATGTGAAGGTCACTGGAAAATAAGAAGGGGAGGTTAGGAGGGGAGAGGAGGGATAAAAACTTACCTATAGGGTACAATGAACACTGTCCTGGTGACAGGCACACTGAAAGCCCTGATTTCAGCATTATAAAATGTATCCATGTAACAAAAATATTTGTACTCCCTTAATATTTTGAAATTTAAAAAAAGAAGATTTCATAAGGAATGTATTTGATGAGTTTCTTCAACTCCTTTTTTGATGAATTGGATTCTTCATATTTTTGCTATATGTTAATGGTCAAAAATAGAGTACAGTCATCCCCCTTTATCCAGGGTTTCACTTTCTATGCTTTCAATTACTCTCAGTCAACCACAGTCATAAAATATTATCTTGCACGTTGGGACCATTATTAAGTAAAATAATGGTTACTTAAACACAAGCACTGAGCTACTGCCACAAATGATTTAATAACTGAGATGGCTACGAAGTAAGTAATGGCAATGGGAGTCAGGGTGAGATTTCATCACACTACTTAGAACAGAGCTCAGTTTAAAACTTGTGAGCTGTGTATTTCTGGAATTTTCTATTAACATCACAATACCTACATTATTCACCTCGTTTCATCTCATCACGTAGGCATTTTAACATCTTACATCATCACAAGGACAAGGGTGAGTACAGTACAAGAAGATATTTTGAGAGAGAGAAAGAGGGACCACATTTACATAACTTTTATTATAGTATATTTTTATAATTGTTTTATTTTATTAGTAGGTATTGTTGTTAATCTCTTACTGTGCCTAATTTATAAATTAAACTTTATCATATGTATGAATGTATAGGAATAAATATAGTATATATAGGGTTGGGACTGTCATTTCAGGCATCCACTGAGGGTCTTGGAATATATTCCCCACAGATGGGGGGATTCTTGTACTTAAACTCCACTACGTAAAAAAATACTGTAAGAAAAAAATGATCAGGGTCAATTATTCTGAACATAACACAGATGATCTTACTACAGTTCAGTGTAGTAAGATCATTTTAGTGAGATTTTAAAAGAGTATGAAACGTATTAATATATCACTTGAAAACAGACCCTCTTATGACCTCAGATCTCCTTTATCTTATTCCTACCTTCTGTGAAGATTGATAGCTCATATATAATATTCTCTTTCCTGGCAATTAGCAGAGCTGTGGTTTAAAATTCCACCAACAGAGCAACAAACTCATTTCCAAAGACAGCTTGGGAAAAATACAAGAGCAATGTAAAGTTTCTTAATCTCTAGGACCATTTATTGGCTAAATGAGAAAATTTGTGATTTAAAATAGCTGGTTTCCAACACACAAACTTGATGACAAAAGCTTGCTGAGCTCCTTAATTAAATTATATTATAGTCTTGGCACAACATGCGATGAAAACCATTCCTAGTAAGGGACAGTTAATATAATTCTCCACATGTTTAATTTCAGATAATAACCAGGTGGTTCAGAACTTCTTTATAGAATTGATTTGAATAAGTTCATTAAAACTGTCCTGAACATTAAAACTACTCCAGTATACAATCTTGCTCAACCCATTTCTTTAACCATGCAAGTGGAGGAAAAATTGCATAGAATTATTTTCAAGAAGGTCATTTGTGTAGAGGTGCTCAATCCCCATTGGAATGTCCATGTTCACAAAAGTGAAAAACAGTGACCTGCTTGCCGTTGGGATGTTCAGTGGTAACTCTTTTTCTCCATTACACTCATTCCCAGTATCATTTTCAGCGTCTCCTTTTTCAGCATTATTTTCTCAGATCATTTTCCTACTTCCCTCCCTAAAACCATTCATCTCTGAATTATAGGTAATTAATAATTGCAAATAATTCTGCCTACAGGTGACTCTTTCCATTCCTTGAAGATTTAAGTTTCTCTTTCCTGTTATTTCTTCCAACACTACTCATTATATTCCTTAGTAATTTCATTATCTACGCCATATATGATCCTCCCATTACTCATAACCCTCAGTTCTCTCAGCCCCTTTCACTCCTCTTCCTATGATTTTGTTCTCCATGCTACATTGGCCTTTCACTTCAAGCTTATATCCTGGATCATGTTGTCATAAACAAAGATAACCCCTTCATAATCTCAATTTCATGCATCTTTCTCTCTCTCTAATGCTTATTTTCTATCTTCAGCTCACTCCCTTTAGTACTGCACTCTATCAATTCTTCATGCAATCTATGACTTAGAATCTATCTCACTACAAGTTCCCATATCTCACCACACTCATTTTATCATTTTTTCCTACCCCAGCTTCCAGTACATATTCTACCAATAAAATTATTCCCTTGCATATACTCTCAACTCTCTTGCCACTCTTTTATATTTTGTACTCACATGCAAAATCCCCAGCCTGGTTAAATTCAACTCCCTGCCTTCTCTGATCCTACACACGTAGCTAAATATGGCTACATAAAGAATAGCACACAACCATGCTGACCATTTGCATTTGGAATTCATGACTATTAACATTAAGTACATGACCTATAGATTTGGATGCACTACATTTCCCTTATCGGTTCACTTTTCCTCACTCATACTTGGTGACTCTGCTGTTATTTTACTGAGAAAAATTCATGAGAATAGAACATCTACAAGTTTCCACAGGCGCCTACTTGTATATATTTGATCATTTCCCCCTTTATTACAAATGAAATCTCTATAACTCTAACTTAAAGCACGTGCATTATTAAATCTTGCCTCCTCTTGCTTTTTTAAGAACATGACCCTCCCCATCCTGCTACTTCTTATCACCTCCATTTACTAGAACCCCACCCCAAGCCATAACATTTTCTCACCAAAACTATTAACGTGACATTTTAATGTGTCCCTCTGCTCCCACATTTGTCCCTTACAATTTAGGTCAGATCATGTTAGATCCTCCAGTGACTTAAGAGAACAGCTATATCCTTATGATGGGGTCTCTACTTGATTTTGCCTTCTTCTTCCTCTCTGACCACATCTCTCCAATATTTCCTCCCAGCACAATGACCCCCTTGCTAGTCCTTAACCACTCTGGACAGCTCTGGCCTCAGGGTTTTTGTACATGCTCTCCTCTTGCCTTAAATGCCCCTCCCACAAATAATAATAAATTTCTTCAACTTTGGATCTTTGCTTAGTTGTTAATTTATTTTATAGGCTTTTCCACCTCTTTATTAATTACTTCATTTTTCTCCATAAAATTTATCAGAATCTGATATTTTATTATGCTTGTTTGTTTTATTATCTGTTTCCATCCACCAGAATATAAGAGTCAGTGGGAAAATTTTTGCTATTTTTGTCACCAATGAATGTTCCTAAAATAATACCTGACACATAGTCAGCATTCAGTAAATATATTTTGTATCAGTGAATGAATTACCTTCACTGAATATCAGGGCTTCATCAAAATCTCATAGTTCCATAAGAAAAGAAAATCGTGACATACTTTCATGCCACATATTCCTGTGATTCATAAGGGCATATTGGAATATATTAAAATTCTCCTGGAAATCTATTTTACTTTTCAATTTTTATCTGTAATAGTATTCCAAACAAGATTTTTAATCACAGTGTAACAATGCCTTTAGTAGTTCTTTCACAAAATATTTTGAAGGAACTACTCTAACAGTTTTAGTAAAAAATTACAACTTTTTAAAAAAAGTCTCCATTTGATTCAAAGTAAAAACTTGACCCCTATTCTTACTCCATCAATATTTCTGTCTTTACATTTGATAGTTTACTACCTGAGTCAAAAGAGTGTGGGAATTCCAGGATTAAGATAGAGTAACATCATCACTAACTGGGTAAGTTATAGTTTTGCTTCTAAAAATGTGCATCAATTTCATTATATCTCCTTTTGAGAAAGACCATTTTTCTAAAAAATATTTGCACATTATGTACATGCCGAAATTGATTTTGAAAATTTGGTTTATGGGCAATTAATAGCCTGGCTATCTTATCTCTTGGTTCAAGAATAGAGAAGTTCTTATGATACTCTACAGTTCAATATTCTCAGGAGCTTCTTCTAACTCTTAACTTCTTCCTTCTTTTATACTGAAAATAACTTTCACTTCTATCAGTATATTTCCATCTCATATTCAGATTAACACCTATAACCTGGATTGACTTCTTTATCATGGATCATGAATTAGATCATAATTATCTGCTGTTGACATATACTTTTATGCTAAAATCATTTAGAATAGGGCCACAAAATTCAATCAATCTTCTTTCAATTTCGAAGTGATTTGTACGTAGACCCAGCAAATGGGTACATGTTGTTGAATTGTAAGATAAAAAATAATAGCCAAGCATAATATAAGAAATAATTCATATTTTGCCCTCATGCCCTCATGCCCTCATGTTCTAAGCAGGGCCATGACATAATCAGGTGTGAATTTTAGGAATATCAGACTGGGGTGATTTGATGAATGAAGGCATCTAACCTCACTTCCTTATGCTGACCATACTAACAAAGGGAAAACAAAAAGAAGAAAAACCATTTATTTTAACTGGAGTTGGATATGATAGATTGAAGCCTAACAGTCATATAAACATATTTCTGGTTTTTCCTTTATTACAGAGATTCAAATTCTGCATTTTCCAGGAACTCTTGCAGCTACAGCTCGGATCTAATTTTGGTTCTGCTAATCAGACACATTTCTGTTATATTTGCATAGTTAATACAACATGGTGGCTTACTTTTGCCTTTTTTTGTTTGTTTGTTTGTTTCTGATAGTACAGAGTAATCTATTTTTCTGTGCTAGCATTAGCAGAAATGTCAATGTGTACTTACTTGCTACGTGAGTATTAATAAGTACTGTGTAAGACTTCCATTTTCCTATTCTTTTTTTTTTTTTTTTTGAGACAGAGTCTACAGAGTCTCCCTCTGTAGCCCTGACTAGAGTGCCATGGCATCAGCCTAGCTCACAGCAACCTCAAACTCCTGGGCTCAAGTGATCCTCCTGCCTCAGCCTCTGGAGTAATTGGGACTACAGGCCGAGCCACCACCCACGCCTGGCAAATTTTTCTATTTTTAGTAGAGATGAGGTCTCTTACTCTTACTCTTGCACAGGCTAGTCTTGAACTCCTGACCTCAAGCAATCCTCCTGCCTCGGCCTCCCAGAATTATAGGCTAGGATTACAGGTGTGAGCCATAGCCCACGGTCTAGGCTTCCATTTTCCCAGTGACTTTTTGCAGATATTTCTGGAAGCAGAAGTTATAATAGTGGCTTCCTAATAATGAGGACTTTCTGAGCATAGCTTTTTTACCATAACAGGTTGCTGATCTTGGAGGGGCCTCATTATTTTAGTAATATATGGCACAGCATGGTTCTGGAGCTAGCATTTGTAGTGGCAAGCTTCTAATTTTCCTAATCATAGAAGAGGCATTAGCTTTTGTTGTAATTCTGCTTTTGTTAGAGTCATTTTTGAAAGCTCAACCTAAAATATACTACTTCAGCTTAACTGATGATTTTTTCTGCCATTTAATACCTTGTAATAATCCCTTTGTGCTTAAAACATCTAAAATGTTCACATTCTCTGAAACCAAACCTAAACTATTTTGCATTGTTGAGTCAAACCAAATATACATAATATCAACCAAATATCATAGCTTTTAAGAAATGCCTGCTATATATAGCACAAAGGAAATTTATTTTATAAAGTCACCAATAATTAAATCAAAGCTCCACTGTCAAGGAAATTGCATTTTGGGGACAAAGAAATGCAGGAAATTGTAACTTCCTCTTATCAAAGTTTAGAAGGGGCTATACTGTGAATTAACTTGGGCTTAGTTATTGGTAATCTCATTAGACATCTCCAGTCAACAGCATTCTAGTAAATTGGTAAGAGCACGTAGCTACACCAAGTCTTCAAGGCATAAGACTTTTCTTGTGCATGAATTTCCAAAGTATCATGAGGGCTTTTCAATATAGGAATCATTTTCCGAATGGAACATAACTCGCTCAAATATAGAGAAATGGGAGTAGATATAAGAGTTCTCCATAAGAGAGATGAAAATAGCTTTTCTTTCAGATACTCTTTACATAAAGACAATAATAATCAGATACATCAGCACATTTACAGCAAATGCCACAAAAACTCAATCCCTGACACACCTTATCACGGAGTAGATGGTTCAATGAGGATTAAAAAAAAAGCTGTCTAAATCATAATGGTTCACTTCTTAAATGGGATATAGGTATTTTATTAATTTCACTGTCAGTTGCTTCACAAAAGATATTGGACAAGCAATATTATTTCCTTGGAAGAGAAAGCAAGCTAAACAAAGCTCCAGTTTAAAAGCATATTTTGTAATGGTTTTAACCTATTGAGACTTCTAATCTCAGCTCCCTCCTTTTTCCCTTGATCCTGATGAATGTCTGATGGTATTCCACACCTACAATATCTTCTCCAGGTTGAGCACATACTAAATAAATAAATAAATAATTCTAATAGCAATGTCCAGTTAATGAAGATGTGAATACATGAAGAGTGAAGAAAAAATTCTACTATTTTTGGTGGAGGTCAATGGGAAAGTATAATAATAGTCATGAACAGATTGCATTCATACAAAGAAAAATAAATATAAAAAATGATATGGATGTCATATAAATATTATGCAAGGTACAACAAGATAAACAGTCTACAAGAGATAAATAAAGAATGTATTTTATTTAGGAAAAATTACTATATAAAACATAAATAAATGTTAGACACCAGGTGCTTTACAATCTGAAGGAAAAATAGTAAAATATGACTATATACAAGGAAAGAGATAATATGAGATAAAACTGTATCTTATTTGAAAAATTACCTGGCATACTAAGTTTATTAAAAGTCAGAAAATGTAATTTGAAGACATTAGAAATGATAAAGCAACAGGATAAAATTTTATAAAAATAATTCATTATTTTATGGGAATCTGAAAGGCTATTTCTGAATATTAATAAAGGAAAGGAATGAAAATTATCCAAGAGAAGTTGAAAAATCCAAAAAATATAAGAGAGAGTTTATAAATATAGATAATTGGTGTTTCTTAGGAATAGGACAGAATAAATGGAGAAATACCTCAAAAATCTAAGAAAAATTAATTCTTAAATTTTAAATTTCTGGATCTGTAGGTAGCAAGAGCTCACTGAATATTAGGAATCATAAATAGAAAATCATTAATATTTAAGTGGACACATAGTTATTGCTCTAGTATTCATTAACCCCTTAGGCAGGAGAAAGCTATAAAGGGAAATAAAGGACATCCAAATTGGAAATGAAGAAGTTAAATTATCCCTCTTTGCAGACGATATGATCTTATAAATAGAAAAACCTAAAGACCCCACAAAACCTCTTAGAACTGATTAATGAATTCAGTAAAGTTGCAGGATACAAAATCAACATAAAAAGTCAGAAATATTTTTATACACTAATAATGAGTTAGCTGAAAATGAAATCAAGAAAGCAGTCTCAATTATCAATACAATAGCTACAAAATATAAATACCAAGGGATAACTTTAAGCAAGGAAGTTTAATATCTTACTATGAAAACTATGAATCACTGACAAAAGAAATTAAAAAGAACACAAATATATGGACATATATCTTATGTTCATGGATTGGAAGAATTAATATTGCTAAAATTATCATATTGCCCAAAGCAATATATATATTCAATGCTTTCCCTATCAAAATACCGTTCACATTATTAATAGAAACATAAAAAACAATTCTAAAATTCATGTGGGACCAGGAAAAAATCATGAATTGCCAAAGCAATCCTAAGCAAAAAGAAGAAAGCTGGAAACATCACATTGTCTGACTTTAAAATATACTTCAATGCTATAGTAACCAAAACAGCAAAAAGATACTGGCATAAAAACAGACAACGGAACAGAATAGAAAACCCAGAAGTAACTTACTTTCAACAATGATACCAAGAACATAAGTTGAGGAGAGAAAAAACTCAACAAATGGTACTGGGAAAACTGGATATCCATATGCAGAAGAATGAAACTCGATCCCTATTTTTCACCACAGGAGACAAATGGAACATTAAGTAAAAAACCTTCTGTGTATTGAAGGAAACAATCAGCAGAGTTAAGAGACAACCTTTTTAATGGGAGAAAATATTTGCAAACTATTCATCAGACAAGGGACTAATATCTAGAATATACCAGACACTTAAGCAAATTAGCAGTAAAAAAATAATAATAATAATCCCACTAAAAAGTGGGCATAGGACATGAATACACATTACTCAGAAGAAGACAAATGACCAACAGGTATATGAAAAAATGCTCAACATCACTAATCAAAAGGGAAATGCAAGTCAAAAGTATATTGAGATATCATCTCACCCAAGTTAGAATGGCTATTACTGAAAAGACAAAAAATAGCAGATGCTGGTGAGGATGCAAAGAAAAGGAAATGCTTATACACTGTTGGTGCGAGTGTTAAATGTCACACTGACACATTATTATGTGTCAATTAAAATTTTAAAATACATTATGTTAGCTGTGAGCATCTAAAAATAGTCTCTGAACATAATTTAGTAAAAATAGAAGTAAATGTTCTTAAAAATTCAGAAAACAAAGACATCACTTTTTTTCCTGTGCGTTAGAAAACTTGAATCAACTTGGTTTAAATTGGACATAAAAAGTAAATTTGCCAAATTTAATAAAAGCAGCAGTTAAAAAAATTATATCTGAAAACTCATGGGGTAGAGCACAAACAGTGCTTAGAAGAAAATATACAGCCTTAAGTCATGCCATGAATTAAAAAGAAATGAAAATAGACAAATTCAGCATCATCTGACTCAAAGTACTGAGAAAATAATTATGCAATAGAGTAGAATAATAATATCAATAAAGAAATAGCATATATTTATAAATTAGAATAATGAATTAATTATTTCATTTAGAAATAATGAATAAATTAACAAGATGTTTCTCTAGGGAAAATAAGTTAATTAAAAAAATAGACATTTTAAAAAGGACATGAACAATCACTTAAAACAATAAATGAAAATAAACTATAACAGAGAAAGGGAAGATATTAATTAACTGACTGAAATGTCTGCCTAAATGGAATAATAATGACACAAAAATGGAATAATAACTATGGAATAAACACAGGTATGTTAGGCAGGATTGTTAAGAAAAAAAAGATACAAATTACAAATATCAGAAATTAAGAGAGGATATCACTAAAGATGTATAGTCATTAAAAGATAATATGGAAAAATTGTAAACAACTTGATGCCATGAACTCAATCACTTCAGTGAAATAGACAAACTTTTGAAAGCCACAATTATCAAAGCTCAATTAAGAACAAATAGAAACCTGATTAGTTCTATATCCACAAATCAGAGTTCAACAAGAATAAATAGAACCTTGATTAGATCCATATCTATTAAAGAAATTGAAAACTTTAGGTAAATCTTCCAACAAAAAAAATTCCAGCACCAGGGGAGTTCCCTAGGGAATTTTACACTGAAGACAGAATCAGTACCAATTCTGTACAAAGTCTTCCAGAATATAGAAGAGAAGGGGATACACCTCAGTCCATTTATGGGACCACCATTACCCTGGGCCCCTCCTTAATCCTATTTCCTTAGATTTTTTTGTAGCGGGTTTGACTTTCAATGGTTTTTACAGTACCCTAGATAATACCACCAGATGGGAACCATTGGCATAGTACACTGGAAGATCCAGGTAAGGATATAACATGATATAACTATCATGGAAATAATCTTGTAATGTGTATTAAAAGCACCCAAAAAGTTCTTGTTTCTCTACCTAATTTTAAGAATTTAACAAAAAAATTTGGAAAAACATTGAAATAAAAGAGGTCTTCCCCATATTTGTTATAATCACAGCAATTTTATGTAAATCAAAGCTTTTTTCAATAGTACATTGGTTAAATAATTTACTGTGTATTCAATTATTAATTATTCTTTAAAATGATTATTTAAATTCCTATTTAATAATAAAGAAAAGTTTTTTATGATACATTTCTTAATGAAAAAAGCAAGTGACTGACCAGAATATAAAATTGGACTTTATATTTTACAGGGTGGTGAGGATATGTAACTACATTAAAACGGGGAAAGATCTGGGTGTATATACACCAAAATATTCAGTTATATTTCGGGGTGGAATTTGAGTAGATTTAAAATTAATTTAGCAACTTTTGCTTCTTTGTATTTACTGATTTTTTAAAACAAATTATCATGTATTTTTGTACAATTAAGCTAATTCTATAAAGTGAAAGAAAGATCACCACGGTTACAGTGTGTGGAAACCAGCTATGAAATTATGAAGTTTAAGTGATCAGGCTAGGGATGGTGATAGCAGTGTGGCAGAGAAAAAAGAACGTATTTAAGAGAGATTAAGAAGGTGTACTTAAACAGATTTGACTATCCCCAAATGAATATAAATTGGATTTTATTATCTCTTCGATTTTATTTCTTTAATAGAGGAAGAGATAAAAATATATTTGCCTCCTCTAATTCAAGAGGCTTAAAAGGAGATGACGAAGAAATCATTCTCTAACAATTAAATAAGAAATTTAAAGGTGTAATATATCTGAATTGTTTGTCCTGGGTCTTTTAATTAAAAAGAAGTAAACTTCTACTTTTATGATTCATTTCATTAATTCATTCTTTCACTGAATCCACAACTTTTTAAAGACATCATACATCACACAATTTGAAAGAGACAAAAGAAAAACAAGATATAATCTTTACATTTGAGTCAAATGCTTAAATAAAGCAATGAAGTCTGAGATCATTTTGGTGTCAAGTGTAAGGTAATTTCATTGAAACCGTTGAAGTAATTCATCAGCTCTGCTGTCTCTCTTTCCAAAAGTCTAAACAACCATAAAAGAACAGTGTTGTGTGTCTCAAAATATTCATATTGGCAGCTGCATTGCTGTGCAAAAGCAAAACTTACTATAGAGTAATTGATGTTTCCATGTCATTTTAAGTTGTGTATATAGTCAGACCTCCAGGTGAGTTCAGAGGAAGCCTGGACTGCATAGGGTCTCATTATTCTGACATTGGTAAATGAACCAAGGGCTCAACTGAGAGCTGTGTCTTCATCCATTGGCATCCACTGTGTGTATATACCTTTCCCCTGTTTCTGTTATTCAGTCTTATCCCAGGAGTTTTTCTTCAAACCTAAACTCTTCTAGCTTTCTAATGAATGGTGGAATATTATGTATTTCTAATACTTTCAGCATTTTAATTATGCTTGCAATTACTTTGAAGTTCAAATATAGAATTTAAAAGAGATATGATCAAAATATAATTAATTAAAAAGAATTCAGTGTGCATAGAAATATCTTGAAACATGAAGTTGGGAAATGGTTTAAGTCTCTTTTGAGCATATGTGTATGTGTACATGTTTTAAATCCATAAATACTGAGTATCAAGTTGCAGAGAAACTTCTTCTAACTTAACAAAAGGGATCAATTCAATGAAGTTGTGATATTTTAATCAATCTGAATTGCTCCAGAAAATCATTTCTAGATTACCTTGTGTTTCTACATTGTCTTCTTTTTTATTTTATTTTAAATTTTTTATGTTTATTGAGACATAATTTACAATCAAAAGTTTAGGGTCAGAAGAAAGGGTGACTGAACCTACAGGAGACTTCACAGGAAAAAGTTGTGGAGGAGAACTGGAAGGAGAAGGTCTCAACAAGGATCTACATTGTCTTCTATATGTCTTTAACTAATAAAATTTTATTTCCATTTCAACACTGATAGTCTATAAGGTTGGGTTTCTTTTATTCAACTGACATGATTCTGTATTTAGTATAACTTTTTAGCAGAGCTTCAATAAACAGTGATGAGCATGATTGCGAAAGGATATAAAATCTGTAAAGAAATTTAGTACTATTGCCTTTCATTTTCAAATATAAATATTTTAGTTGTTTCAACAGATTTTGTTTTAAATGTACACATATTTGTTAGATGAAATATTGAGGAGGAAATTGAGTAGGCATAATGCATATTGAGAAGTCTTAATTGTGGTTTAGCAAATTATAAGTAATAAAATTAAAAAGGGAAAATATAATAGAAACAATGTAAGCAGTCACACATTTATTTGAATGATTTCTTTTTAAATAAACGTAGTAGATATAGACATTATCAAGTACATCAATTACGTTATATCATGTCACACAAAGAAATTACAAAATCTGCACTCAGCTCATTGTCAGAAAATACTTCAAATTCTTGTCTGAATCTAAACTTTTAGATGCATCCTTGCACATTTCATTCCACTAGGAAAGATCACTTACCCAAATGAGACTAGAAAATATATAAATTCATATTGTATAGAAAGTTGAAGAGATTTATAAATTTTAATTATCTCTTATGCTTTCTATTTCTGTTAGCAGCTTGAGATATGTTAAATATATATAAAGTAACTCTTTGGGTCCTAAACACTACCAGATATGCTATGTAACAAATCATCTCCAAATTATCATCTTTCATTTACATAATACAGGAACCAGAAATAATTGACCTGCTGGTCTTTTTCAAACTATACAGTTTTTTTTTTCTTCACATAATTAAGTACAATAGGTTTTCCTATAGAACCATCTCAACTTTAGAAAGTAAAGACAATATACTAAAATACTTTTCCTAGGTAAATGATAAGGTTGATGCAACCTAAGGTCGACACATTGTAATCCTGGTTATCAAGCTCAATGAATTCAAATAGTTCATTCCATTGATATTAGGGTGGGGACCTCAAGAGGAGCTCATGGAACAAGTTGGAGAAAGAGTTTTCACACCGAGTTTAGAATAGAAAGAAGTACAAAGTTTATTTATTTTCCCAAGAAAGAAAGAAGGAGAGAGAGAGAGAGAAAGAGAGAGAGAGAGAGAGAGAGAGAGAAGGAAATGGCCATAGCACACAGAGGAAGGAAGAAAGTACCAGGCAGCTAAGAAAAAGCTGCTTGCAGTTTTAAAGGATAAAAATGCCTTCCCCCACCCCTCCCCCTGCTCACTGCTTCAGCAGACTGATGACAGAAGCGGCAAAGTTGTTGCAGATGCTCTTTAATTTTTTTTTTTTTCCTCTGTGAGGCTGACTTTCTCTGAGTCCTTGGAATCTGGTGCTGGCAAGAACTGAAGTGGGGAGTTCACACCCCTACTGTCTGCTTAGGGCTCTTCAACACTATGAAAATGAAACTCTTAGAGATAATGCGTTAGACCACAGATGTTTTAATTAAACAAAGGGTAGTTGTGTTGTGAGTGAGCTTTTCATCAAAGGGGCAATTATGTGCTGTGAGTTTATTTCCCTTACTTTCTGTTTGATAGTTTATTTTCCTGTGTTAGATAGGTTATTAGCAAGGCCACTTTTCACTTGACAACATATACTTTGATAAGAATGAGAGTTAAAACACCTCACTTACTTTTTAATGAGATATTTTTTTGTATCATAGGGTAGCAAAGATGTTAATTCATCC
>VBSM01000361.1:49939017-49950949 GCA_008086735.1 Cheirogaleus medius
GCTGTGGGCAAGGTTTCGCGGCTGGTGAGCGCCGTACCAAAGTGGTTAAAAGAAGACAAATGTGAGAGAGACACTAAGGGATCCATCAGAACCAAGATTACACACTGCATCCATCAACCCAATGTCTCCCAAGTGACCCATCATCATCTGGATTAAAAAAAATCACAGTGTGATCTCGCCACAGAAAAATTTTAATCAGCCTGGTTTTCTTATTTATTTCTTATTTCTCATTTATTTATTCCTTTACTTATTTATAAAAACAATCACCCTGTGTTGTCCAGGATGGTCTCAAACTTCCAGGCTCAAGCAATCTTCCTGCCTCAGCCTCTGACTCGCAGAGATTACAGGTACATGCTACCACATCCAGGCCATATATTGTAATAAAATTGAGACCTTCTAAGATTTTACTTTTCTTATATTTTATAAACTTTTTCCACTGAAATACAAGTTTATTTTATATAACTGTATTCAATTAATTTCATGAGAATTTTGCTTAAAAAAAAGGTATGCATTCTTATTGAATTTTTTTTAAATTTCTCTTTTGAGCTCCAAACATAAGAAAGAATACATGAGCCACATTTTTAACTTAGACTAGTCATACATTCAGACTGTGGACTGTATTGTCATCTGAGCTACACAACTTATTCATGTATGCATGAAGATTTTGTGCTTTACAAAACGCGGGCCAGTATATTCATGAAGTGACTTCCTTCAAACAGCAGTCTATTTACTCAACAAGTAATTAGTGTTGTGGGTCCTGCTTTAGCCCTCTAATTTTCTCCATTTTTTAAAGTCAGAATGTACTAGATTGATTCAGGGAAACTTGCAACAAAACACTAATTGATATATAGATAGCATCTACTTCATTATGAATTACTAGTGGCTTATAAGCCTTTCATATATTTACCTATGAGAACTTATTATTTTTTGTTTGTTTGTATAACTGAGTTTGGTGGCTAAATTTCTAAAAAGTAGCTTTATGTAAAGACTTGCAACAAGTTTAGGCTTCCCGAAAGGAAAAAGTGAAGGAGGCTCAAGGCAAAAATATCCAAATCAGGTGAAAAAGGCAAGAGGAAAAGCCTCCTGACAACTAAGACAAAGGTAGGACTGATGTTGGCTGTGTGGTAGAAGGCTTGGAAGTAGCAAATAGCTAAGAGAAATACTTCCCAACCTTTTCACAGTATGGCTCTAATAGAAAATGCCACTATTTGTAAGGCGCAAGGAAGGAAATGGATATGCCTTGTTACTTTAGGAATCAGCAGCTCACAGTTCTTTGTTCTACATTCTTCTCTGGTTTCTTCTACTAGTAATTATTCTAATACGTATAAATTAGTAGAACATGTCCTTAAAAAATAATACATATATATATGTAAATACATATATATGTATACATACACATAAATCTCGAAAGATTAGAACTCATTGTGCAGTTTTCCAAGCTGATTTTCATAGTCATGAATGCATTGGGTGATTAAAAAACATTAAGAGTGATGCTCACTCTATATTAAATAGTGTATAAGAATTTATTTTTTTTCCTGCATCATCAACAAAAGGTAGTGTTTTTTTCAAAATTGTGTGTACATTTTGTATATCTACATGTGTGTGCATTTTCACTAAGTGGGACCAAATAAAAATCAGATTAAATATATATTTTATAGAATGTATTATTTAGAAAAACAGGCATACAGTTCTGAAATTACCTAAATTTTACTCCAGATAAACGAGTGAAATTTAAAAGACTTCTCAATTTCAAAGCCATGGAGTGTTCCTATGGAAAACAATGAATTTATCGAGCCTATTTTATCCTCATGTCAATCACAGCATATTTTTCCTTAGTCCGTATCTCGATGGCTTCAAAAATAAAGGAATTGGGCATGATGCTTTCTGAAGCTCATATCCAATTTAAACTCTTTCTTCTTAGGAAATAAACTTTCTTGAGAATTATACACTTCTGCACTCATATTAAACTGGCAGAATTCCTAAGATTCATTCATTTTTCTACTAACTTTACTGTCTACTACTTACTTTAACTTTATTAAAAATCATATTCAGCAAATAACTGCAATATTGGAGGGCATACTTTCCAAGGTTCAATATTTAGAAGTAGACATAAACTTTGAAAATATATATGCATATATTCTACACATATGTTAATATATAATATGCTTTTTCATTAAGGGTTTTTCAGAAGGCTAGGTTTCTTTGTATTCTTTTCATTTGACTCATCAGCGACTTTTTAAATATCTGACATAAAGAAAGTTAGTACTATGCTTTCAACTTTAAATTATAATGATTTAATAGGGCAGAGTGTCAATGAAGAGATTTTTTTCCTTGTGCTCCTTCTCTCTGGCTTCCCAACTTTAAAATAATTAGGCCCTGAATATAGGAAGGAGCTTAAGCACTTGTTAAATGACACAAAATGAAGCATTCAATGTAAGCTTTGACATTCTTTGAGAAACTCTTCCAGAAATTATTTAAAAAATTGAAAATTAATAAGTCTACTTGTATTTCAGGTTTTGACCTCAGGACCACTGATCTGGAAAATTAGCATCTGGCCAAGGATGATAAGACCTACAATAACATAAGGAATAGTTAGAAAACAAACTTCAAGAAATTAAAAAGCAAAATTTTCCAATGTGCCTGTCAGTATTGCATGCTGAATTTATAAACTTTATACCTGTGTATACACTAAGATATTTTCAAGTAGATTGCACTTAAAAAGCATTTCTATTTCAATAAGCAGTCTAGACTTAGGAGAGTAAGCAGATGGCAGGATAGATTGAGAGATCAGCTTAACCAAAGCAGAATCAGAATTGTACTGCACATACAGACTTTTATTAAAAATGGCAATAGTCAGATTATTTTCATTCTCTCCTAAATTGCCTACATTTGTGGAAAGGAAGAGAAATTTCATTAATGTTTCTAATGTCCAAAGATTTTCTAAATATGATTGGAAAAGACTGGAGCATTTAGATTGAGTTATTAGGGTACACGTGGAAACTTATGCATGCTTAAGAGTTGATTAGAGAGAATAAATTTCTTTAGATATTACTAGAATCTGTCATGATCAGTCATGATTCTGGAATGTCTTCCGTTGATTAATAAATAGAGAAATTCTATCTAGTTCTATCTATATCTGAATCTTGATGTGCCACTACTAAACATTGTTCACAAAATTTCTTCTCTACAGGGACATGGCAATGTTAACTGCTTAATCTATATTTGTAATTAATTTAGGATGATGAGACCAATTGTTGGGATGTGGCGATAATAACTAGTTTTATAGACGGAATGGTACCATCGTGAAATGTGTGGCTAGTGGCTAGTCAGCATTCCCTATTACTTTTCTTATGGGCACAATAGACATTGAAGGCCCAGGATCATTTCCCTTGCCAATAACAAGCTCTGGCTATGACAATGAATTGGTTTTCCATTCTCCATCAGATTCAGCTGCAGCTAGGTAAATGAACTAACACTATTTTATTTGTAGCTTTTCAGGTCTGAAATAAAATATTGAATGGTTTCATTTACAGGGTTACGTAACACTTGTAAAATCAAGTAGTAGACACATAGCCACTCTTTTCCTGCCCTACTGGTTGATAAATGCTCAGGTTAGAAAGGCTAAATTAGAAATTCAGAGAATTGGACTTCAAATCTCTGCTTGGTCATCACTATCAAGTTGCATAACTTTGAACATGCTCATCCTACACTTCTCAGGTCCAGTTAACTCATTTATAAAACAAAGAAGTCTATGTAGATATTCTCAGTTTCTCTTAAAGTAACAATATTGCATTCCTTCACATCTCTTTCTGATCTGACTTGTATTTTGTGTTTGTCTAGATCAGGCGTCCTCAAACTACGGCCCGCGGGCCACATGTGGCCCGCTGAGGACATTTATCTGGCCCACCGGGTGTTTTTGCGGCAGCTGCCTGTCCTTCTTAGCAGCCGACTCGTCCCGGGCCCACAGTGCGCACTCTCCAACGGTCTGAAGGACAGTGAACTGGCCCCCTGTTTAAAAAGTTTGAGGACCCCTGGCCGATGGTTAAAAAGATAAAGAGCTAGATGAAAAGTTTAGGATCTTTAGGTGGGAGAGCTCTGGATGGAGTCCAGCAGCTGCTTTGCAGGTTAAGCCTTGGCTAAGGATCGGTCATTGTCTTCAGTATTCAGCAATCTATGCCACAATAACACGTTTAAGCATAAGAGCATTATTAATAAAGCACATGCGGGAACATGGTAAGTAAAGTGCACAGTAGGTACCTAGAAAATATTCTTCAAGCTTACATTTGCAAGCTGTACAAGTGCCTAAGAGTTGGTGGACAAATTCCGAATGGTTTTCTTCACCCTCTATTTGATGCCCTAGTGACCCAAAGACTTTTAATTTGGTGCAGTTATCCTGGAAATATGAGCAGCCTGGAACATACGATGGTCTCTCATTCTATGTATCTGACCTCATTGCAATATTACTACAAAAGCTCAGTTTCAACCAGAAAAAAACAGATGCCTATCTCCCCACCTACCCTAGTTTCTTTCTTTACAGTTTGTCATAGGCAAGTATTGTCATCTCCATCAAGTTTTTCATACTTAACCTCTCCCTGAAATTGCTATTGCATTTTGCTTTCACTATTCTAAGTATCATGCACTGTTTACTATTCTACCATACATTTGTTCCTTGCTTGAAATTATTGTTTAACATTTTTATGAATAAAGATAATTCAACCCACCTTCATCAACAGAATAGTAAACTTATTGCAATCCAAAGCTATATATTGTATGATTTTGATTGCCTCAGAGCACCAGATCCAAGTATATGATTACAAATATAGTCCTATTAGAACATTTTTTACAATACTTTCTTTCTTTTTCATATCTTCATAAATTATAATCCATCTCTTAAAAGTACAAATTTGGCACCCCGAATGGCAAAGAGAAATGTAAAAAAATTCTATCCAAAACTTTTTTATCTTTACAATTTACTAACATTTTCTTTTAAATCTCCTTTAGGAAAATGTGTACCAAATTTTTATCAATTTCTAGTCTCTGTGATTTATCTGCTGTTGTAAAAATATTGGTTTCACTGTCTTAATAATAAAAAAGTATTCTATCTAAAATGCATCAAGATTCACATCCTTATTGTTTCATTTTCTTATTCTCTCATACATCTTCTTTCACTCCTTAGTGCCAAACTGAATGCATCTGATCTCTTGGTTCCCTAGCAAATAAAAACAGCTGCCTAAATTTCTCCTACTTTTGGGTATTTGTTTGTTTGTTTTCCAATTCAATTAAACAAATAAATACTGAGAAAAAGCTCTGGTGCTGAATTAACAAAATAAATAAGACAGTGTTTCTACCCATCAGGGGTCTATAATCCAGTATGTTGGCTGCTAAACTAGGAAATCTCTATGTCAATATCTCTCATATTGCTTAAAGGAAAGATATAACTCCTAACATGTCCTCAGATGATTCTAAACAAACAATAACCAGGTGACAATGAACATAGTGTGGGTATAAAATGATTAGGTGAGCTGAAAATTATATTTTATTCACATTTTATCCAGTTTTCTTTTGATAGGATATAGTTTTACCTTTTATTCTTTAAAATAACATGATAGAATCCTTTTTCATAAGTTTTCTTTAATATATTACATATTTTTATTAGATTTTATTGTTGCCAGAGTAATACATGTTCACAGTCAAAATAATCAAATAGGATTATAATGAAAAATAGTAGTTTCCTGGACCAATCCTTTCAAATAAATATATCTTCTTATATTTAGTTCTACATTTTAAAGTTAGTTTTTCTTTCTTTTCTTTTAGGGTAGTCAAGTGAGGTAGTAAGAAGGGGAGAAAAAGTAGTATAAGGAGTATGATCTAAAAGTAACTGTGAGAATCAATTGAGATAACTCACTACCTTTGGACAGTTATTTCTTGATTTATCAGTTTTAAACACCATTTATTAACTTCCTATTTTATAGGGGTTAAAGCATTAGCTTTTCAAAAACCATCATACACTTTTCCTTGGTAAGACCTTATATAACTATAGTATAGTAGTAGACCCAAGGCAGGAAATTGGCATTGGTATAATCCACAGACTTTATTCAGATTTCACAAGTTTTATATGTACTCATTTGTGTGTGTATGTACGTAGTTGTGTACAATTTTATCCCATGTGTAGACTCATGTAGCCACAATCAAGATTTAAAACTGTTCCATACACTACAAAGACATGTCTCATGTTACCCCTCTATGGCCACCCTTTCCTCTCTGTTCCCTCATCCGTAACCCATGGTAACCCTAATCTGCTGTCCTTATTTATAACATTTCCAGAGTGCTCAAATTAGTTTTTAAAAGCTTTGGTTATTGTGTTTTTATTTCTAATAGTTTTGTTTACTTTTAACTTTCTCATGGCATTCTGTTCTCATATTATGCATGCAATACCTTCCTTTATCTCAGAATAAATGAGAATAATTATAGGTTTTGTTGATTTTAGTTGTTCTTTTCTGCTACATTTATCTGTTGCCTCCAAGCTCTCCCCCTTTTAAAATTGTTTTTGCTTTTCTCTTTATATAATTTAAGAGTGATACCCTAAAAAGCAAACTGAAAGGCAGTGTGAATGTTTAGGCCTGTTAATCTTTTCTTTGGGGAATCCCAAATTTTAGTGGCCCAGGAGCCCACCAGTGGAGATGACATTGTCCCCTGTGACTTCACCCCAGACACCAAAACCCCTACCCCAGCAACTCCATGGGCGGCTTATGCTAAGAGGCTGACAAAGTGGACTTGAGATATTTATTACTTTTCTTTCTTTGATATTAGGGGTTCTATTGTGTTTCTGCAGCTTGCTATCTGCTTAGCCTATGATCCTCACATACTCCTTGATCTCTCCCAAAACATACACTCCTATACTCCCACACCTAAAAAGAAATCTGGTAGAGGGAACTAAAATCTGTGCCATTCTATTAATAAAAATGAATAGATATGATTGCTACACCCTGGAGGTAACCTCTTCATACTAGTCAATCCCTCGACCCTTTGAGGAGAGGACGACTCACTCCCCAGTACCTTTTCCTAATATCCCCTCAGCTTTCTATTATGACCTCCTCCCGTCTCCATCCATGACGACCACAATCACCCTTTCCCACTGGTGACACACATACCACTAATTTTAACATATGCTTTACTAAACTGTAAGTTTATGCCCTCCAGCAACATAACTACTAGACCTACCACTTAGACCTGACAAATACACACACACAGACACACACACACATACAATTTTTAATTTTTTTATTTCAGCATATTATGGGGGTACAAATATTATGGTTATGTATATTGCTCATGCCCCCCTCACCCTCGAGGCAGTGCCTCAAGCATGACCATCCCCCAAATGTTGCACATCTCACTCACTATGTTTGTATTTACCCATCCCCTCCTCCCCCCTCCCTCCCGCCCGACACCTGATAAATGTTATTCCTATACACACACATACTTTTAATATACATTATAATCCTGCCAAGATATTATTAGAGATCCTAGGAATTTTGTTTCCTTGGTTAATGTCATATAAATAGGAAACTTAGTTACAAGCCAGCCTACAAGAACTCTTGTGTACTTTTACTTGTATTCTTCCTTTTTACTCTCATAATAAAGAATTTTCTCTATGCTTTAGTGTAACTTATGCCCTACTCTCCAAAGATCTCCTCTACATTTCAGGCCACTCATATACCTCAAATAATCAAAATTAAAACTGATGCCAAAACATCAAGGAGTCAATTGTAATGTGGTGTTTCAAATGCCATCTTGATCCAGTTTTGAGGCTCTGGATAGAGGCTGCTCCGTCCCCTTTCTTAGGCAGTCTGTTAAGTTCTCTTTCCCAACAACCTACCCTATTGGACTTCACACTCTGGGGCACTATACACCCTCATCACCTTAGGACCAGGTACCAGGTAACCAGGGACAGCTCTTAGGTCCCAGAGCCCACTGATACTGTTCCAAGCTAGTCAATTTTAAGCCTGCTTACCCTGCCTTGCTCATTCCTCCCATGGAAATCATGATAAATGCTCTTGCCCATGATTCTTTCTTTCCTGCTGCCTCATAACCAAGCCCTGTGACTCCTAGTGTGACGCCCCATCCCATGGCTCCATGTGTTCTTCCTTTCTTGAGATCAAAGAGTATAACAAATTGTCTTTTCAATGACAGTCATCTCCTGATATGTTGGCCTTATCATACTTAAATCACAGTAAAACCTATTAAAAATATTTGACTAAATCATACCATTTTCTGACATCTCGTCAAAGGCTTCTATCCTGAAGGCCCCAGTTAAAAGATCTCTAACAACTTAATATAGCAACAACATTCTCTTTACTCAGATTATGAATAGAGGTATATGATGGTTTTTGTACAAGATATACCAGTTCAGAAAAAATTACAAATTATCAATAAGAGAGATCTTTTATTTTTCTGCAAAGTTAAATAAGTAACACTATAGCCATGGGTCCAGAAAGCAAAAATTACTGAAATAAATGCATTTTGTTTTTAATGTAGGTGTTTGGTCCATTACTACAGCATCACGGTTGCCAACATCACCTTTGCTAGTTGACATACAGAAGCTCATTGACTTAAGTGACATTTATTTTTATATTAATAAGTTAAGCTCCCAGGCCCAATATTGCCTTCAAAACAGGTGGCCTGGTCTCATCTCATTTTATGACCATAGACACACACACAAACACACACATAGAGAGAGAATAATTTTTCTTCTCAGTTTTACTATTCAATCATATACAGAGACTATCAGTTTTTATTAAAAAAAAAAAAAGAGAACATTTTCACAGTTGAGTTAAGGACATGTAGTTCTGATGTTTATGAAATTATTTACTTTGCACATTTCTTATTATACCTGTTAGGAGATTTGTTTCTGCTTCGAGACATTTCCTCTGTTCCTTTGAAGTTATCTGGTACACAAAGTGGAAGGTGAAAGGGGGCAGAGGCGTGGATGAGGGAGGATTATTTCTAGTGGAATTTCTAATCTCAGATGGAAAATTAACATTCAGTTATGTATCACACAGTGAAATTTTGGTCAACCACAGACTGCATATATGACAGTGGTCCCACAAGATTATAATGGAGCTGAAAAATTCCTAATATCTAGTGACATCATAGTCATCATAGTGTCATAGAACAACACTATTGAAGAAGAAAAAATATTTTTTATAAATTTTGTATAGCCTAAGTATACAGTGATATATAAAGTCTACAGTACTGTACGGTAATGTCCTTGGCCTTCACATTCACTGGATTCTCACTCATTGACTCACCCAGAGCAACTTCTAATCCTGCAAGCTTCATTCATGGTAAGTGCCTTATATAGGTGTACTATTTTTTAAAAATCTTTCATATCATATTTTTTACTCTACCTTTTATATGTTGGATACACAAATACCATCATGTTACAATTGCCTACACAGTTTTATAGCCTAGGAGTGATAGTCTATACCGTATAGCCTAGATGTGCAGTAAGCTATACCACCTAGGTTTGTGTAAGTACACTTAATGATGTCTGCACAATGATGAATCACCTAACCATATATTTCTCAGAGCATATTCCTTTCATTAAGGAACGCATGACTTTACTTTAGAGTTACAGAATAAATGGTGAATGTTGATGACAATATTTTAATTTCAATATCCTATGAACTTTTTGTTGAGACAAAAAGTTGAGGTGCTAAATTCTACTATTGTTGCATATTCTCCAAACATCAAGAAAGTCTGATAGTTCTAGGATAAATCAAACAAATCTTTGTGTGGCTCAGGAGGGAAGGATTAATATACTTTGAATTACCTTTGTCCTTTAGGTTCAAGGTAGTTGTTATAGCAACTACATATGAACCTCCTGGGAATAGAATTTCCTATCTTTTTATGAATTTGTATAATGATCCATGCAGTGTTCAGAGAGCAATGTAAAATTGAATTGAAATAACCTATACCGATTATGTTTAAAGTTCAATGACTGCCGACATCTACCCCAGTGGTTTAATTTCTTAGATGGTATGTGTTGCACTCACAACTGCCTGTGTGCCCTGGGAACTTTGTAAAGATTATAACGTAACTGTGGAGATGGAGCCTTCCTTTTTATAGATACTTTGGAGCACACTGTTGCAGACATGAATTGGTTTTGACCTATAGATTAAAATTTGAGTCAAAAATTTTAGATCAACAGAAGATCCCCACTCCTTCTTCTCACTGAACCATGCTTGTATAAATTACGTCAGGGTGCCCTGTTTTCTTTTTGTTTTTGCTTTCTTCCTTCCACAGTCAGCTTCCTTTTCCTATCCTTCTACACAAGTACTGTTCAGTGCGCTCACTTCAATTCTCCTTTGGAGAGTTTTCTACCACATTTATTGCACACCCCTCAGTAGCTAGACAGTGGAATTGTATCAATGGAACAGGCAAAGTCTTTACTAGGTATTTAAGGAGACTGTGTTAGAATGCTCAGTCCTTGAATCTGTTACCAAGCACATCCAATCTTCCCAGATATAGCCACTCGACCCTTCTTCTTTTTCTTCCTCTATGATTCCTATTTACTATTTAACATGAAGCTCTCTTGAAGTGTTCTGCCACTGTCATCATTATATTGCATCCTTTTCTTTGTTATTGTCATGTTCCTACCCACATAATCCACAGAAAAAAATGGGGCATTCCAGGCTATGGTAGAGTTTGCCAGAAACACAAAGGAATGTGTTCAGTATCAATAAGAACAAAAAAACCTCCATTATTCACCGAACGCTGAATAATGTTCAAATAATTGTACATGTATAATATTCCTTTGTTTACATATACCTAAGGTACAAGAAACTCCTTGAATTTATATATGCAAATATTTAAACATAGGCAAATATTTCCATGGAAAAAATTTTACACAGCCTTTTTAAATTCTCAAAGTGTTTTTTGATTCTGAAAAAAATTTAAGGACTACTGAATACCCTTTCCAGAAAATTAGTAAAAAAGAATATTGATAGATGATTTCCAAATGAAAGATATAAGGAATAAAGTCATTACAAAGTAGAATTCCTTTCATGAGCAAATTATTCCGCAATAATCAATGGTACAGTTTTTAAAACCCCAGACATTTTAGACTCAGAGATTTGACTAAATAACCTTTAGGCACTTTTCTGGGGGCAAAACCTTTTCTTAAAAAATAAAGTGGTTTATAGAATGTCTTATGCTCTTTTGGGTAGATGCCTAATGATCTCATCAGCTTATTTTTTCCTCCAAATTTACTACTTGTTCTTAATGAAAGATTTGATCTGAATGACCTAATCAACCATTAATGGCAGTAGAAATCCTAGATTATTTTGTAAGACCTAAATTATTTGTCTTAGATATCCTGGCTATTTAAAGTCCTCAAATAATCATATAACTCCACCATTCTTTTGCTGTACAGATAATAGATTAAACCACTTTATTTTTTTTATTTCAAGAAAATATGAGAGTACAAACATTTTGGTTGCATTTTATATCTTTGCCTCTCCCTAGCAAGGTTTAGAGGAATGCCCTGGATGGAATGGTATTTCTATTTTTAGCTCTTTGAGGTATCTCCAAATTCTTTTCCACAAAGGTTGCACTAATTTGCAGTCCCGCCAGCAGTATAAGAGTGTTCCTGTCTAGACATCTGTACCCGAATGTTTATGGCAGCACAATTCACTATTGCAAGGATGTGGAAACAACCCAAGTGCCTGACAATTCATGAGAAGGTTATTAAAATTTGATATATGTTTACAATGGAATATTACTCAAGTCTAAGAAACGACAGCGAGCTATCACTGCTTATATTATCCTGGATTGAGTTTAAGCCCATTATCCAAAGTGAAGTGACACAAAATCTGAAGAATGGGCTCCACCTGTACTCGCCATCAAATTGGTACTGACTGATTAACAC